>VZSE01009345.1:2622843-2715658 GCA_013398275.1 Promerops cafer | reverse complement strand
AAAACAAACCCCCCCCCCCCCCCCCCCAAAAAAAAAAAAAAAAACACTGAGGAAAATACATTGAAAATGTCCTTTTAGCATAACATTCTGCAGATGGGCCAAACACATATGGAAAAAATTTTATTTTATTTGGATTTTATCTGATAATAGCAGAAGATTTCTGACTTCAGAAATGTGGCTATCTGATCATTGAGGTTCCTTAAGTATAATTAGAATTTGAAAAAACATTTAGAGACAGAGTAGCAACAGAGAGAGAGTGTCCATTTCCCCTAAATGTTCCCTAGAGGAAATCCAAAGAGAAAACAACAGCTAGGGAAAACTTAGCACATCTACATGAGAAAACAGGTGGGGACATAATTTCCATTATTATTTATAAAGAACTCCAGTTTTCACTGAGCAAGGGAAAATTTAATCTTACTACGAAAAGCCCTGGTATTGTGACAGTCATGGCACTGAGGAAAAGAGCATGGATTGTCCCTTGGCACTTGACTTTCAGTTCAAGTTCCATAAAGTGTCTGAGCACCTCCTTCACATTGTACTTCCTCTCACAATTGTCTTGCTCCTTTTGTAGTTTTCCTTTTTTTTTTTCAGTTGTGTGTGTGCATGTGTTTTGGGTGGTGTGTGCAAAACTAATAATGAAAGATATTGCTAATTTCTGCCCTGCAACTCCCCACAGTTTGCTCCAGGACACTATATTCCAACTGGACCACCAGGATTTCCATTTTCTTCTACCCTCCAGTGAACTCAGAGTCTTTGTAGGCTGTTCAGTGATTTTTCAAAAGGCTTAACAAGGTTATTGCCACTAAAGTGCTTATAGCTCAGAGGACTGAGAAAAATAAATATCCACTTTAAGCCACGGAATTTTACAAATGGTTTTGGAGAAGAATCCTCCAAACTTTGCATTTAGGTATCTGGGACATATATTTTATGCAACTACTGTCAATGTGCTGCTACACATATTTTGAACACAACAAGGCTTCAGTTATAGATTACTTACTGTTTTTTTAAATGGCAGTTGAGAAGTTCAAAGCCATTTTATTACTACTGAGAAATTTATCTGTAGGGACATTAGAATAAAAAGTACTTACTTCTTCGTGACTAAAATTGCACTATTGTGGGGTATCAGTTTGCATTTTCAAACTGGAAATTAACGAAATTGCATTATGTTTATAGTTGTCATCAAAATATAAAGGAACATTAATCTTTTCAAATTTAATTTTGCCTGGATTTTAATTTCATTGCTTATTATCAGAGGGATTTATAGATTTTTTTCTTCTTAATATCTCTGACTTAAGAAAGTTTATGTTTGAAAAAAAAAATATATGCCACAGTACTAAAGACATTTTCTAGTTAATTATTTTTCAATTTCTTTTCATAGGCAAATATTTTATTGAGCAGATGGGACTCTGATACTCCAGTATCAGAGAACATGTATTAAATATTATATCCCTGGCTGCCTTGTTCACAGTGGTATGAGAAAACCCTATTTTTTCCTGCAGTTTTGAAGCCTTGATTGAGGTGCAAGATGAGAAACGTGTGTAACATGGTAGAGGTACATTTATTTGCCTCATAGCTAAAGGTGGGAGGAGCAGCTGAAGTAAGAAGATGCTACAATGAAATGCTTTTGTTTAATAGTTTAGGCTTGTTCTCNCAGCTGAAGTAAGAAGATGCTACATCAAAATGAACTTTTGGCTAGATCTCAAAATGCTTTTGTTTAACAGTTTAGGCTTGTTCTGTTTCTTAATAAAATGAAAAGAATAAACTGAGAAATGGTGAGAAATTACCTGCACTGCTTGTTTCCTGCTGTGTGTCACTGGAGGATGCCCCATGAGATCCGCTGCCCATTTAGGGTGAATTTCTCATGGTGGAAATGACCACCAAAATCCAAGTTCAGGAAGAAACCTCTCTTCTACCTCTAAGTCAGGCACTTTTCATCATTGTCTACCCCACTCTCATGTTGCCTGAATTTTTATGGGCTTTATTTTAGCTCTGCCAAGAGAACAGCAGCTCCTAAACCATGAAGCATTTTCACACAGGGAAACTTAGCCCTTCATGTATTTCCTTATGGATTTTGCTTCTTTCCATTTTGTTGCACAAAAGCAGGCAGCAGACCCAGTTTCCCAAAGGAATGGTTTGCTGCCTTTGCTAACCTTGAGAGAGGGAAACAGTTAATTTGGACATGCTCATTTAGATGATCTTTTTACCAGTCCTTGTGGGAAGACAGAGAATTACTTCCAGATATTAAAATCTCAGAAATGCGACTGAGATGCTACCTTAATAGAAGTCAGACCTTATAAATATTCCATGTGCCTGGGATTGTATATTGCATTTCTGCAATTTTCATTCTGCTATTATCTATTTTTATTATGAGCTTTATTCCATCAGCAGCTCTGATAACTTCAGTAAAAAGTTTATTTAGAAAAACAAATCCAGAAAGGTTTTCATTGTAGACTGCTAGGGAATTTTTGGACTGCCAGTCATTCTTATTTCCAGTTGGGATTTATTGCCTGTTTGTCACTTGTAGTCTTCAGATTATACTTATCAATAAACAAAGACCTTTTTTTTATTACAGCTTATGAATGTCAAGGATGATTTTTCATTCACCTGCATCATCAGACAAGTTAATTTCTGAATATCCAACACCTCTAGTTTGTCAGCTCATGGGATGACATGACACCCCTGCTGCCATCCTTGAGGGGTTTTTATATTGTGTTATGTTAGTGTCAGACTCATGGATCTGTGACTGAAGGTACAAATGTGAACAAACTGTGATGGGTGGGTTGGTTCTCACAAGTTCCTTTGGACTAAGATGGCTTGGGGTCCAACTTAAAATGAAGAAAAATGTGGTTGATTTCGGAGTCTCGAGAGTTCTTTTTCCGTGATCAATCTGCTAGACTCTGTTCCGGGGAGGGAAGCTAAATAGAGAAATAATTTACCTGTCTTGTAAAAGCTGCTCCAGGACCTTTCTGCCTACCTGCCTACATGGGTTAGAGCAGTCACACAGCAAGGAGGAGGCATTTGCACGGGGCCACATCCTCCATATGGGGTTCAGACTCACTAAATAAATAATACATCCCTTCCTAATGTCTCAGCAGGATGATCTTTCACCCTCTGGCTCCGGTCTCCGGGAAGCCATTGTAGTTCCAGTTACAGCCATGCGCTCCTAATTTTTGAAAAGGTTAACACAGTTTTATCTTTAATAGCTGCTTGATCATTGCAGAAGCTAACAAGTCATGTTGGAAACATTAGTCAGGGAGACAGGGGAATATATCTGGATGTCTCACACAATTATAAGGAGAGTTATTCTCCTGCTGTTATCACTGCATTACGATGGCTGGTATTGAAATGACATATTTATTAGGGAAGAGTACATGGGGTTCAAGAAGCTTTGGGTGCTTGCCAGCAGTGGAGTGTTTGCTCTCCTCTCGTCCATCTGGTCATCTGCTTGTCCAAACCATCTTGTGAAAATAGTCAGGCTATTGCTGCTACTCTTATGTTCAAGGATTCACACTGGCACTTTCACCATGTTCTCTGCCACAGTAATTTGATTAAATGGCAGAGTGCTGTGTTAGGTAGAGAGTCAAATAAAACAGCTTCTTTTTTAAAATGTACTTAATTAAGCATACACAACTTTGTGTCAATTGTCTTTGAAAAATGAATTATAATACAAATTTATTGCTCATTTTAAAAGCACTCTTGTGATTTTCCCATCTTCTCTCTGACCCGATCCAGCTGAGCTCTCTGTTTGCCAGGGATAAGTAAAATCCCTGAATGTCTCCTGCTTTGGTGCTCCATCTTGGGAGAGATTAACATCAGGAACTGGAGTCCCATGAAAACTGGAGTCATGGGACAGGTCAAGGAACACAAGCAAAATCAGTGGCCTCTCATGTGGTTTCAGCCACAAATCCACTCTCTTTCCAGCAATTCAGACTAAGAAATGTTATAATTCTTCCTATGTTTTAAGTAACTACATGCTCTGGGAAAAAGGTAGGTGGATGCAAATATGTTTAAGTTGCTTTTTCACTGGAAAATAAAAACTGTATTAACTTGGGGATCAGCACACAGATATAATGTTATTTGGCAGTAGTCCAAGCCTATGGCTTATTTCTAGTGATGTATTTCTGTGCTTGCTTTAGTTCGTAAAATACTTTCCAAAGATAGACTACAAACAAAACTGTATTCCTTTTTATTGCAAAACGTATTATTATACTTTTTGTTTATTGCATGTGAATACATAATAATATATCTATATCAATATCTCCATTTGTAGAGAGAAAGAGATGGACATTATATCATTATAGATACAAATATCCATATGGATACTCCCAAAAGCATTGTGTGTTTAAGGAATGAGTAGTCTAAGTGAAACATAACTAGCAACATCTGCAACTGTTAACAAGGTTGATCAGGTAATTTTTAATAAAGAAGCAACAAAAATTGTAAAATTCATTGGTTTAGAGAAAGCACTCACTGCAAGTAGGGCACAAAGAAATACTCAGTGCAAGGTGGACGTTTACTGAATACATTTTAGCTGAATAGAGGTTAATATCACTGCACCTTTCATAACAATTTTCACTAAAAATATTATTTTAGTGGCAATATTTGTTGCTGATTTCACACTGAACCACTACCAGATTGCATTAGGCTGTTTTAAATTTTAAAGTTGTGGCTGCTTCATCCCTGGGGGTGTCCAAGGCCAGGTTGGATGGGTTTGGAGCAGCCTGGGATAGTGGAAGGTGTCCCTGCCTGTGGCAAGGAAGTCAGAATGAGATGAGCTTTAAGTTCACTTCCACCCCAAACCATTCTGTGATTCCATGGTTTTAGTGGCTTAGTGTTACAACTTGAGGGCTAATTATTTGCTGTAATTGCCTAAAGATTCCATATTGCCTTTAAGTGGGGAAAAGAAAAACTAATGAAGTTGTACAATTAGAGTAATCATAGCTAATAATTAAATAAAACTGTAAATTGCATCTATGGAGCTGTTCTGCATTTTTTGATGTCCTAATTTTAATGACTTTGCTGAGTCTTGAGAGCAGAATCTTAAGAGAAATTGAATGTTCCCCATCTAGAGCTGATGACCAGAGACTGTGCAACACCTCAAAATAATTAAAATCCTAGCTGAAAGCCCAGCCCACATTCATTGAAATGCAATAACATTTTGATGCAGTTACTGCAATAAAATTTTGAGTTTTACTGTATCATGTGAAAGTATTTTGGAATTAGAAAGAATTCTATAGAAGAAGCAAAAGAGGCAGAAATAGGCAGCTTCAGGAGAGGTCTCTGACCTGTGCTGTGGGTGTGCAAACCCTGACATCCTTTCCTGGGGCCTCCTTCTGTTGAGCAGGGAGGGTACTTAGGACATCTAGAGCAGTGAAAAGGGAAGAAATATCTTAACTAATACTTGTTAGATCAACACCACCAGCTGGGAGGGAAGTGCTTTGACTGATAACTTGGGGCAAATCTGTAATGATTCTGGGCCGTAGAACACCAGTCTGGCCACACCAGAGGCCAGAGAAAAGAAGATAGAAGTGATTTTTTCTTAGCATTTTGAGCTAAAGATTATTTTTGTGGGTTTGGGGTTTTTTTCCTAGCTAGAACACTCAATTTTCTTTATTTAATCTGTTTGTACACACATATTTTCTAGTGTTGGAATTCTCTGCTGCTTAATGTAAACACTGGGCAACATCTCGGTTATTTTATCAGGAGTGTTGCACTAAACATGAATGTGTCAACACATGAATAAACCTAGAAAAATTCAAAATAATTGGACAAGTAGTTTCTACGGCAGCCTCCAATTGACTAAACTAATAGCAAATGAGAATGCCATGATGGAAATATTGAGACATGCAGTGCAGAAAACACATAAAATGCTATATGAATCAAGGAAACCCTGACATCAAATTACAAAAGTGAAGCAAAACCTGATTCCAGGAAAAGGAAAATGGAGCTGAAACTCCTGCTAAAATTGTGACAGGCTTTGACCATGATCCACCATTAAAAATCCATGTGCGTGTCTCCTGAGTTTAACCTCAGTGTCACAAAAAAACAACCAACCAACCAACCAAAAAACAAAAAACAACAACAACAACAACAACAAAAAACAAAACCAAAAAAACCCCCAAAAGAAACCCAGCCTGCAAAATACAGAAAAACTGGGGTAAATTCAATAAGTGTCTGCTTCTGCATTTCCCCCCAGGGAAAGGTGCTTCTGGTACCAAAGCCCTGGAGTCACCTGGAACTTCTACCAAAGAACAAAAACAGCGTGGAGCAGATAACAGTCTGGGAAGAGCATCTCAAAAACTCTCTGAGCCTCGCAAAACTGTCATTAAAATGGCTCCTTCAACCTGTCAAGCTTAAAAAAAACCAAAACAAAACAAACCCCAAACTAACTAAACAGAAGATAGGAACAAACTTCCAACAGATGTAGCTGTCATTTAAAATTCAAGCAAAAAGCTGTGGTACAAACCTTACGATGTGTGCAATCACCCTTGTTTCTAGCAAAGCAAAAACAGCAATGTCTCCCAAAATATATCCGTCAAAAATAAAGGAACAAAGTGCACCAACAGTAATTAAATCAAGGCACTGAGTAGAAGAGCTCCACAATCTGTCCACACATGCATCCTATAAGCACCTCAAAGCCCTGTCCTCAAGGACCAATAATCCTTCCAAGAAATGATTTACTTTCCTTGCCACAAAACGTGCTGAAACATGAAGCCATAAATTCTCCTGCTGAAAAGAGGAAAACATACCTGTCCTAAAAGTGAGAGGAACGGGGAAGAGGAATGGTTGACAAAACCCATGGCATTGTGCCTTGCTGAGGCTGGGCAGCGTAGCGCTGCTGGAGGCCTTGGCTTGGGATCAAGTGCCTAGGAAAGAAGCAGGGAAGATGGCTGTTTTAGGAAAAAAGACCCATTTCTAATAAGGAAGCCATCGTATCTAACAGAAATTAGTGGTGCTTCCAAAGAGAAGCCCCCTGCTAACCTGGAATTAAAGAAATCTCATGCCCATACTCCTCTGTGCCGTGTCCAAACACCGCTCGTGTGCCCTCGGCCAGAGATGGGAATGGGACAGAAAACACCTCATGTCTCCAGAGCCTTCTTCAGCTTTTTGGATCAGAGAGGATTGAGGGAATAGGTGATTGCATACCCAAAGTGGGAATAATTGCTTTCAGGTGAAAGAAGTTCACTGTCATAGCCAAAATCCACTTTTACTCAAGTAGCAGTGAGCTGTCTATGTATATGAAAAAAACCCAAAAGCCATAAAGGAAATATGTCTAAACTCCTGTGTATTTTACTTAACTAATAAAGAAAAAAAAAAAATTGGTTGCATTTTTATTTCTGAAATTTTCTTTCCCAGTCTACATAGATGGCATTGAACCATCCTTCTGTGTTGTTTCACCTAATACCGTAACACTTGCTTACAGGGAAACGTCATTTTCAGATTACTGCTTCTGCCACGCACATTAGAATCCCTCCCCAAGGGAATGAAATCCTAATTTTTTAACAGCCATTCCAATTATTTGCATTTTAAATATCATCTTGATTAATCACTGACAAGCTGCTTGGTACAAGACACCAGTCAAGTGAATATATTTTAAAAGTACTATATAATCAAGCCATTTAACCAAGCATTTTATATGTCTCAGGACAAAACAAACCTCTGTCAATAAAATTACAAGGCATATCACAATCTACAACAGATGCTTTATTGAATTCTTTAAATATATTACTCCATTAGCATCAGTTCATGTCAGTGTGGCACGTCAGGTGAAGGCTTCTTAAATGAACACCAGATAAAGGATGGACCTGTTGCAGCAATAGATTTACTGTTATGGATTTAAGAGGTCTCTGCTGTATTCACATTACTTTATTACCATTTAGCACATTCTAATTAAAAGTAAAAAGACTTCTTCCCTTCGCCTCCTTCCCTTGTGCATTGAGAAGTGATTTAATTCTACAGAGAAAGAGCAAACGACAGATCAAAAGAAAATGTTAGACTATAAATTACCTGCTTCTCTGGACATATGGACTATTCATTAAGTATGAGGTTGAATGTTAGTTAAATTGCTTGGCTCTCAGATATGCTAATTCAACCAAGCCATTTTCTACATCATGTACAACATTCCCATGCTGTGATTTAGGGAATTGCTTCTCAACTGGAAGTTCTGGTTCCCAGAGACTCTCCAGCCACATCTTTGCTGGTGTGACAAGGACTGGCACTGCTCACAAGGCCAGGCAGGTGTCTGCTCCACCCAAAACCTGATATTCACTTAATTAACTGAGAAGGTAAGCAGTCTCAGTGGATGAAAAGCCCCCCAAAAATTGCTAGAAATAGAAATGACAGCAGTACAGATTTGTCATTCTTTTGGAAAATCTCAAGTTTGCCTTTATGGAAATGAAATGCTGGGTTCTCCATATTTCAAATTGTCCACATCTTTAAAGACAGCCTGTGAACAGCAGGGCAAGGCAAGCAAATTGCACTCAAAACAGAAATGGAGTTGCAGAAAGAAATTACTTTGTTGACAGCCTAGAAGTATGTTAATGGGAGAGTGGGTAGCTCATGCCTTTTGGTACACTTGGAGGGGGTTGTGTAAAGTACCTACATTAGCACTACATTTTATTATTTAATTAAAACCTCACACAGACTTTTTTGTATTTATGCAAATTTTTGAGAGTGGAAAAATTGTTGTTATTATGAATGAAAGTCCTGAGTCTTCATTGTTGTATTTTTATTTTAAATGTTGATGGCTCTTAATATTTATAAAAATAATAATAGGACAATTTGCACTGGATAGATCCTGGCAAAACCCTGCCAGAACCAGCTTAGCCTTAGCAGAGCTGAGTGAATGCAATTTAGCATTCTCCAGCAACCCTTTGCTCTTCCCAGGCTTCTTTTCATCAGAGACTTGCCAAAGTGTTTTGAACTGCTTGGTTATTTCTGACTTAGATAAACACCCTGTAGGAAATTAGATTAATACTAGTTCACAATGGGAAACCCTTCTGACCCCGTTTCATTATTACCACCCCTATCATCATTCACATCATGCATAAAGATGTGGGGCCTTGCTCCTGGAAATACATTTTGCTGCTAAAAGGATGCATTTTTTAGAGTTACCTTTGCCTTGCTGGAAGGGAGGAGGTGGTGCCAAGGCAGGTTGTCTGGAAGAGCTTCACGTTTGCCAAAGTGACCTGATGCAGTGAACCTCCAAAAAGCAGGGCTAAGAAACAGCAGATGCTGCCTTCGACCAGGGATTTGTTTTCTTTAGGATCATTTATAGCTTACTCAGTCTCAGGTTAGAATTTTTCCCAGCCGTTGGATAGGGACAGATTAAGAAAGCTGAAGTTTAATCACAGGCTGGCGTTGCACTTCAATATGGTTTTTGCTGGATGGGTTTCCAACTCGAGGAGCACACATTTATTGTCCCATTTATTTGGGACATTTTCCTACACAGTAAATTTACCAAATAGAAATTCAGTTCTGTGAGAGGGGAGAAATCTTCTGTGTATGTCAAACTACTTCAGTCCTTTGGGCTATAATGAAGAACATGTTATCCAGCTTTAACTGGATATTCACGTCAGGGAGAAGATTTCTCCTACTTAGCAGGAATTTGGTTATAGAAATCAGGGTTCTCACTGTCATTTCTCTGAAAAACTACTGCTGATTAATCCTGTTGTGGCACGAGTCACCAGGCAATTTTGTTAACAACAGCCTTGAAGTTATTTTATTCGGAGAGAAGGCAAATCAGGATTTTTGTCTGGAAAAGCAAGAGTATTGCTTTCTGTTCTCCTAAAGAGTGGCCCTTGGAGAGAAGTTGTCAGATAGTGGAGAACTTGTTTTTGCAATTTATTCTCCATCTTTCGAGGAAGTTTCCAGTTCAGAGCAGCTTTCTGGGAACTGAACTGTGGTTCATAGGCTAAAGTTTTCAGAAGACTGGGTTATGGTTTGCCTGAATATGTCCTTTTCCTCTGATGAGATTGGTATGTACAAAATAAGTTAAACTCAGACTGTAGCCAGACTGCTTCACTGATTTCTCCTGCCTGAGCTATTCTCGAAGGGCAAGGCTAGGCACTCAAATGTACATAACTTATTAGAATGCCATTGAAAGTCTGGCCAATCGGAGAGAGCATAAATCTGAATTAAAATGTCCACTTTTGAGGATTTTTGGTTACTGACACTGATTGCAATAGCTTTGCAATCATACCCTGAAAATGCAATTGTGCATGAGTTTTTAGGGTTTTATTTGTACATGATTAATCTTTTGTCTCACTGGCAGTGGGTACAGAAGGTTTGCAGTTGTTGGAAAGAAGAGGAGGAGCTGGCAGTTCCCACTTCAGTACTCAGAGCTGCTAAACTTAAAATTCAAGCTACATTTCCATAAACATGAAATATGAGGGTGAGGAGTGATTTAAATTTATGAATGGGGAATAAAATTCTCCTGATCTAAAACTCTTTTACCATTTGCTAATGGTAGAATGGTAGATAATGATGGAATGGTTTGTGAATTTACTTTGTGACTAAACTACAGATTGAACCAGTTCTGAGCTTTCAGAACATCAGAGTTAGATGACACACAGCACTATGTAATTGTCAATTATCACACTATATCCATAAAGAAAACGTCATTAAACAGCAGTGGAACTGCAGATGATTTGAAAGGTATCTAAACGTTTCTAAATTTAGCTCAATTAAAATAATAGACCACTGTGAAAAATAGTGCTTAAGAAGTCTGAGGGGAGAAAAAATTATTCTAGTGATCTAGCAGTCTGTACTCTGTATAAACAAAGCTCTAAAGATTCAGAAACAAGATACTGTAATTGAAGTCCATTAAAATCAATAGAGGAATAAAAAGCAGATGGGAATAGCACAGGAAGGAAAACATGCCAAGGGAGTTTCAGGGCACTGATTGCACCAAGGGAGTTTCAAAATATCGAGTGCTCACCTGCAATTTCCACGGAATTAACGAAAGCTGTTGATGATCAGGAACTGAGGAAGCCTTGGAAATGTGTCTGCTGGTAAATTTTGGCGTGAAGCTCTAAGGATGTTATTCTGCTGACCTCGCTCAGCCTGTGATTCCACCCCTGTCCCTCTGTTTTTCCTTTTCACAAGGTGTGGACTATAAAAAGTCATAATGCTGAACCACACCCTTTCTGCAGTGCAACATTCCCTGATCTGCTGCATTTGCTTCATCTGAAAGGGCAAAGGATAGTATTTATGTCTGTCCTTAGGCTTGGACGAATTACCCTGTCAGCACCCAGTATCTCTGAAAATATATCTGTCATTCAGAGAATTCTTGTCCCCACCCTGTCCTCTTCTCCCTCATGGCCATGAGGATCCCAAGGAGCCTCACCAGGTGTAGGAACTATCCACCAGCAGAGACAACTTTCATGTTCTGAGTTCATGAGCCTGGCTTCAGCAGCAAAAAGTTTTACTTCTATTTGTGTTTTCTATCTGCTTTTTCATCTTCAACTGACATTTTCATGATTTTCTTCGTGTCTGTAAGAATGTCATTTTTCCCGTTCAGGGAAATACAATTTAAAAGAATGTGATTGTCATTTTTCCCGTTCAGGGAAATACAATTTAAAAGAATGTGATTGTCATTTTTCCCGTTCAGGGAAATACAGTTTTTAAAAAAATGTGATTTTAAGTGTTGATGCTTTGGAAAAATATAAAGTAGCATGAGATTTATAAGATATAATTAAATGAGATTTTGTTGGTTTACTTTAGAGGAAATTTCCCCTTATTTTCCTGACTCTTCTCTCTATTAAAATAACACAAAAGCAAGGAAAAACCTACAGCATCCCCATATAGTCACCATTTGAATTTACTGTGCTTGGGTACCCAGCAGACCCATTAGTGAGTATCATTACATACAGAGAGTGCTTATTTCAGGAAGAGCATCATATTTGATTATAAACTGTGGAACACATATAATTTTAATGTGCTATATTGGCCAGATTAATTGATCCTTCCTCTTACATTGTAAGTGGTCTCATTTATTTCAGTATAGCACAAAATTAAGTTTAGGAACAAATAAAAGCGACAATGGGTCAATTTAATAGTCAGGGGGTTGCACAGCCTGCACCACTTTTCTGCTTCCACTCAAGACAGGCTGCTGTGATAATTTTAACTCTGCCTGGTTAATGATGATGTGAAATGCTGGCCAAATATTGTACACCTTGCTCATGCCAGCAATCCCACTGAACCCTGGTGTTTATAGCAGTTTCTGTACTCCATCATCCCGATGCCATGAAATGAAGTAGGATAGTCCATTAATTTCTTTTAGTGCAGGACTGGCAAACTGAAAACTGCACCAACTGATGTGCTGAACAGGGGGCTGGGAGGTTGGAAATGTACCTGATGCTGAACCTTTGCACACAGCTCAAGTAAGAATAATCATTAATCAATAAACAGCAAAATGTATTTTTCAGAGGAGCTTTTTTCCGATGAGAAATCAGCTGCTAAAATGGCTGCCATAGGAAAGTTTTCTCATTTCAAGTCAGATATTTGTGTAAACTGGCTGAGAAACAAAAGAACAAGATTATTTTGTAGCCACCCTTAAAAGAAATTTTAGGCCCATCAAGCACAGAGATGATGTGTTACTGTGCCTGTGAGTGCATCCTTGCCTCAGAATTTCCTTTGCCTTCATTTGGTGGGCTAATTAATTCCCATTTATGTTTAAGTAAATGATTCTTCACAGCATTCACTGACTTAATCCTTATTGAATAAACATAAACAAAATTTATGGGTAACTCCAAGCCCAAGTCCTTGAACTGCTGAGAGGACTGTCTTGAGAATTCAGCCTTCAATTCCTAACTTCTTAAAAAGTCCACAGTAAGTAATGATGCTCAGTATATCAGCCTGATACTGCCTCTGCACATTAGCATTGGTTGGATGGTGTCCATAACTCTTGAAACGCTGAAGCCCACAGTAAAAACAAGTACCATCATGAGGCTTTTCTCCCTCAATAAAAAATGTTCCTTTGCATGGAGACCTATAAGCCTATATCAAAACAGCTTGTCTAACTAAATAGCCATTTGCTCAATGAATTTTGGGGAGCAGAAAGGAGTTGAAAGGCACGCTTCAGTGGGCTAAGCTGCTAGTCTGGGTTTATTTCCTCTGCCATCCTAAAGATCATAAGCTGAAAGGTGGGTGACATTGGATAAATGGATGTGGGAACCTGTACCTATGCATTATTTCCTCAGCCTGGAAGAGAGAAGGCTCTGGCGAGACCACATTGAGGCCTTTCAGTACTTGGAGAGGGCTTATAAAAAAGGACAAGGACTTTTTACGTGGGCAGATGGGGACAGGACACGAGGGAATAATTATAATCCAGAAGAGGAGAGATTTAGATTAGGTATTAGGAAGAAATTCGTGGCTGTGAGGGAGGTGAGGCAGAGGTTGCCCAGAGAAGCTCTGGATGCTCCATCCCTGGAAGTGTCCAAGGCCAGGTTGGACAGGGCTTGGAGCAACCTGGCATAGTGGGAAGTGTCCCTGTCCATGGCAGGGGGTGGAACTGGATGAGCTTTAAGGCTCCATCCCAACCCAAAACATTCTCCAGTTCTCTGCCTGTGGAACAAAGCAATCTGGCATTTCAGAAATATCAACAGGACTGAAGTTTACTGACGTCCCTGTAAGTGGTCCCTTTTAGATCTTCAGGCAAAGGCATAAAATTTGATATTTATAAAATAAAAATATGATTATTTAATTTTGCATTGGTGGTATCTACTAATCCCATACTGCCATTGCCTTTGGTTAACTTTGGGCAAGAAAAGTGAGTGTGGACCTGACACATGGGCACTATGCCAGTGTAAGAAATCTGCTTAAGAAACAAAAGCAGGCAGGTATTTAAAATAAAAAACAGACAAAGAAAACTACATTTTCACTCAGAAGAGAAATTTTAAAGAGGAAATGGGAAAGAGGCACTGTAGGACCAGATAGGCAGCATTTTTAGAGAATATCCAGACTACAAGGGCAGTAAAATTAAAATAAAAATGGAGCAACTCAACAAAAAGAACAAAAGATTCCAAGAGCACTAGAGTACATGTTTTACATAATGAAGAATTCAAAAGAAAAGAAGAAAAATAATGAATTTTAAATACTGTTTTCAGTAGTACCTATCTCTAAGTCTCTAATCAAAAACAGAAGCCTTTGTACAGAGCACAGCAATTATAATTATCAAATCCAGTGTGCAAGTTTATTTCTTTAGACTTTTTCTTGTTTCTTCTTTTTCTTTTTATTCTTTCCTTATTATTCAGTTATTTCTTTTTCTCTCTTCCTTGCTTTCTTCTCCCTCACATGTGCACTTTATCCCTTTTTCATAATTTTTCAGTGCTTTTTCTTATTTTCATTAAGTTATTTCTAGAAAACCTTAAGATGACATAGTGAAAACGTGTGAAAGCCACTGTTATTGATTTCTGTAATACAAAATTTCTAAAAGTGTGTTTGAGCTATGACTGGGAATAATGATATTTAGGTCCCAAGAATATAACATGATATCAATGGAGCAATATTGCTTGTTACCTGTTGAACTGTATTTTGTAAACACAAGGATGTCTCCCAGGGGGATTAGATACCGAAGTCCTTTGGCATCAGAGTTCTGACAAGAAGATAAAATAGGAAATTAGGCAGGTGAAAATCAGTTATCTGTAGCTGGGTTCCATTTGCTGAGACTGCAGACTCCAAAACAGAGTTTACATTGGTATCACCCTCAACACCAATGGCATTAGACAGGAAATGTCTGACATTATAAACTAGCCCATACTCAGCCCCTTACCAGCAATGATCACAACAATCATTTCGACATCAAATACGGAGTATATAACCCTACAGCAGAAGTCTGAGTAGCTTTAAATCATTTTTCTTTAGAGTGGTTTAGCTTGTTGCTCTCTCTCTCTGTCATTATATGTCTCTCTCCTTTTTTTAAAGGCTTACATAATTTAGCATCAGAAACAGTTGGGAAATGAAATTGTCTACATTAGAAAAAAAAAATTATAAAGCAAATAAGGCAAGTAAAGCAGAAATCATTGCTTTATTTTATCCCCAGATCTTACCAAAACCATAAAAAGAAAAAGTACTTCAGAATCTCTATCTCTGCCCAATTTGGTTAAGCAAAACACAAGAAAACTGTGGATAGAAGCAGAAAAGCTGCTGTTGAATAATTTAGAGTGTAAAGAAACACATGCACATCTCGCCTCTCTCGCTCTTCCAACCGATGCCAAGCTTTGTGAAATAACACATCCTGCCAGACATATCTGAATGCCATCCCACCCAGGATTTTCCATAGAAGACAACCTAGAATGCTGCAACATCCATACATAAAATAGTTTTTGTTTTCCACCATTATCAGGGCAGAGGAATGTTTTGATATGCACAGACTCGTTCCTCACAACATCACTGATCTTATTAGTGTAATAAATATCAATAAGGCAATATGAAGCCTCCATTATTATTGATGCCAGCAGACAAAATTTCCATTTCAAGAAAACCTTAAAGACACTTTAAGAGGCTGATAACAGAGCTTTTAAAAGCTCTGCTGAAGACCAATCGTTCTCTATTGTGTCTGCAGCTTCTAAGCCTTCCAAGCTGCTCATTTTCATGGAGCTTTACATTAGAGAGAAAATTAAAGGGTTTAGATTAAGCATGAAGATTGTTAGATTACAAATAATTAACCAAACCTGAGTGCCTGAATAAACCAAATAATTGAGATCTTCAGGCTCACCTGAGAAACAAGACTGGTTCTTTTATCACTAGTTCTGATAATTCAAGTTTTGACTGGAAAGAAAATAAATCCATTCAAAACAAATTTACAGTAGAATCAGCATAAAACAGAGCTTAAATATTTGTTTTTCAGCAAGATGCTTGATATGGTACATTTTAACTAGAAAAGCATAACTCTGTATTTCCTCCACTATGGAAAGATTTAGGAAAAGAATAAAATTATACTGCTTTAGTATTTCCTTGGGAGACCTCTTCTTTTCTACTCTTTTATGATTTCTGAAGTCCCCAAAAGAGAATCACTTTTATAAAAGAGGAAAAAATAGAAGCCATTTTCTTTCATCTTCTGTGGACTACACTGTAAGCAGGAGTTGCCTCTTTTTCACCCAAGAATCATTTTCACTCAGTTATCAATATTGACAATTTTACCTGTTTAGGAAAGACATGATTGGTTTTGACAGATCCTAGTGAAGGATGCACCCAACTGTGTGCAGCTGTCAGGCTCTCTGCTCTGATTTCTGTCCCAGAACATTAAATCTCTCTTTTCCAGCAGGTCAGGTGCCGTGCTCTTCTCCTGAGATCAATTTCCTCGAGGCCAGTGAATGAACGAATGAAGACGCTGCTGTTCCAAAAGTCACTGTTGGGCACTGCTGGCTCACAGTAACCAGAGCAAAGCAGCCAGTGAGAGATTCCTCCAGTTAACCTTCACACACACAGGTGGGCCTGAGCAAGAGAAAATGCCAGGGAGGGCAGAGCTGCAAAGGCTGATCAGAAAGACAAACGTTCCTGATGGAAAGTGATCCCTCACCATCAGGTCCTGGCTTCAAACCCATTCAAAAGCCCTGAGATTAAGCAAGGTTAAAGGGTTGAAGTTACTGAGAGCCCAAGGCTCCAGGAATTTCCTTGTCCCCCCTGTGTACTTATAAGGAAAATACAAATACACAGCAATACCTGCTGAAAATTTCAGTGAAATTTGAATGCCCTTTGAAAACTACAGAAAAATGGAGCTAATACATTTCATGTGTGCTCCTGCTACTAATGCTAAACATGGCCACATTGGCCCAGAAATTAAAGGAGTTAAAAGTTGAGTGTGAAAATGAACACTGCTCCTAGTAACAACAAAATGTAGAAAGTGGTGATAATGATAAATAAAAAAAAGATTTGTGATATTGATGCATGTTTCTGAAGCAAATCTCAGAAGTGAATAGATAGCTAAAGGTAATCAAATCAAATAAAAACTGGTGACAGGAACATAATATATGCTGAAAGGTCAGTCCCCAAAACATCAATTGCACCTCACACTTCAGCACACAACCAAAACTTTTAACCCCCATTTGCACTTAGGCTGGAGTAGGGATGATTAACAGAGGTTTTCTATCAAAAATACCAGCCTAAGAGATATCAGCACCTTCCAGAGATGCCACTGAGCATACAGATGAAAAGCACCTGCACAAGTACCCTCTTAAAATGTTTTCCTTACAGGAAATCCTAGGAAATTTAAATATGGGCTCTTTCTCTTCTATTCAGTCAAAATTTACATTATCTGAAACTTTCAAAATCCCTTTACTTGTGGAGCAGGTAATAATATTGTCTTTTCAAGACACTGGAATTGCTACATTTTCTGTATTGCTATGATTGGCTTTTAGTGAAATTATTACTGGAGCACCTTTATTATCTCAGGGAAATTTTCAGTCTGTCCTTGACCCACATAAGCTGGATAATGTGTGTGAACTGCCTCAGTGTGGGCAGTGCAGGTCATGGCATCTTAAGAAGGGAGTAAGGTCCCTGATTATAGTTAAATATCTGTGTCTACATGACTGGGAAGCAGGGATTGTACTGACCCCTATTTTGGTGCTTTTGGAAATTCGGCCTTGCATGGCATTTATTACTGCTGCCACTTAACTGTTTGGGAGAGGAATGAGAAAAAATAAACTTCACACGTCAGACGTTAGTAAATTGATTAATGCACTTCTGAAAGACGTGCAGTTGACAGAAAATTAAGTTGATATAGGAACCTGCACATAACAATACTTCTCCAGCTCTTTTCTCTTCCTAAAGTGAAATAACATGTACTCCCCACATGCAACAATCAATTTCAAAATTCACCAGGTTGAAAAACATTTAATTTAGAACTTATTTAGAACTTCCCCCCGCCGCCCCCCCCCACTAACTTGAGGTTTTAATGTTGAATCCTGAGTTTTGAGGCATGGCTTATTGGATAGATGACAAAACCCAGCATGGCAATTAGCACAGACGAGTATGAGGGAGCAGAACCGAGCTTTCCTGGCAGCACAGTGAGTGCTATGCCCCGATGGGTCCATTTTCTCGTTTGCTTGCAGAAACAACTGCACCATTTCCTCATGCTGAGTCTCAGTCAGAATTCAGGAGCAAACGGGGAGAAGTCATTGACAAGTTTTTTTCCAGCACAGAAAGTTAACTTAATTTGCTAGGAGATTGTTTTTTATGCAACAACACCATGATATCTGACATGAGGAGCTTTCTTCTGAGACCTAAATTGTTTTCACCAATTCTTACACCACCATTTGCTTCACTCTACTTAATGGTTCAGTTACCAAATGAGATAGAGGAAAATACCCTCATATCCCTTCAAAATTCCAGGAATAATTAACCTTTAAAATAAACTTTTGTTCTGCTTTTGGAGGAATCATTAAGCAATAATGGAAACAATAGACTTTAATTAAACTTCACTGGAGAGGCAATTCTGGTATTTGCTGAGCTTGTCAGATGCTTTGATAGCATTTCCCAGTTTTGCTGGCCAGCACACACTTTTTCTCCCTGACCCTCCCTGAACTCTAGCTTTATTTTGGGACTCTTGATGTTGACAAAGATGTTCCTGGCAAACTGAGTTTTCATCTTGCTTGCAGACACTTTCTGGCTGCCAGTGTCACCTTGTGCACTCCAAGGGTGTGGTGCAGGCTCTTTCTGAGCTCACGGTGGCTGGTCAGGAGGAAACATCCATCCTTTAGGCTTGGTCATTGGCTCTCTGCTCCTATTTCCTCATGAACCACCTGAAGTCCTGACTTCTCCAGGAGCAAGCTGGATTTCTGAAGGGGTTTCCACTCTGTTTAAAATGGATTGTCCCCTGACACTGTCACTGACCACCCCAATCCCTGTTCAGGACTCGCAGGTACAAAATGATGCTTCGAGGAAATCAGCCTGTGAAGGATCTGCTGGGGAAAGGACAAGGAGAGGACACACCAATATGAGCCACTCTAGATTTTATCTCCTTTTGAATAGTCAGTACAAGAGCAGAGAAAAGGCACAGAGTAAGAAGTGGATGAAAGAGGCAGAGCAGCAAATTAAGATGTCAGAAGCAGCGGAGCATGATGAGTTTGGGAAGTCTGTGTTAGACAAGCGTTGTGCTTGAAATGTGTGACAGAAAGTTGCCAGCCAAGGACACACACAGACAGAGATGGGCCTGGATTCAGATGTTAGTGAGGGTGGTTAGACATTAATGGGTTTTCAAATCTCAGAATAAAATGGGTATCAGGAGCTGAAACGAGAGCAGCTCATCCACACTCCCCAGAGAGAAAATAACGAGAACTCACCTTCCACAGTTCCTTTGGGTGCAACAGAAGGAAAATCTGCTGCCAAACCCTGTCATGTTCCAGCCATCTGCAGACACAAAATGATGAAGGCACCAACACAAGTCTCTGTTAGTGGCACAGCTCTCCTAAAAATGCTGCGGAGGGTTTGGGGCAGACAAGTCCAGAGGTAAAGGCAGGAAGAAAGGAGACAGCTCAGACACAGTGCAACAATTAGTCCTTCTCACCCAGTCAGCTAGCAGAGTGTAAGGAAAAGCCTTTTGAGCTCCTTGTGGGGAAGTGGAAACCTGGGTTAGACAGGTATATTGAGGTACTATAAAAAAGGATCTCAGGAAAGTACTAAAAATTGTACTAAGAGATTATTGTGAAAAGGGAATTATAAATAATCAATAATTGTCTGGATGTGAAGAAAGCCTCGGCTGTGAAATATCATCCAAAGGAAAAAACTATTTACTGTATTATAAAAACTGGTCCTTTAAGATCAATGTCTATTTTAGATCGTGTAACTTCTCTCTGCAGTTATCCAAAAATTTCAATTACAATTTGTCCATTGCAGCCATGGTAAAAATTAAAAATAAACTTTTTTTTTATCCTCTCCTACCACCTGTTTAAAGAATGGCATTCAGTTCTCATATAATAATGCAAAAATATATAAAAATAATATGTTTGCATTTTTTTTAATTTCACTAAAGAGAAAATAATTTGTTACTTGAAAATTACAGTTTTCAAACAGCAGGAGCTTTATTTCTGACCAGGTGATTTTAATAGGAGTGACACTGGATTACTGCCAGGCATTGCATGAAAAATATCCCCTTAAGTGTCTTCTTTATAATTATGAAAACAGTGCAGTTCAGCTAAATCTAAAAAACTTATCCCTAAGTAATCTTGCCATGGCTTTTCATTACGGTGCATTAGTTTAAAGCACACATTGAACCCAGGCCAAATCAATACTTGATTTAAAGAGGAAGAATGGAAAGTTTTGTAAAAGTCTGGAGGTGTCAGCGTCTGTACATCTCTTTTTCCCAATAAATATGCATTGCAATAGCATTTTCTATGCAAGAAAAGAGTTGGTTGGCAGGTTCTAAACGCACAGAACCCAAACGTGCTGCAGAATGCTGTATACAAAGTCTGGAAATCCAGCTGAGACCCACAGCTGCAGGAGGGACGTTTGAATAACAGAATAAATAGGGGGCCATTTCCTGACTGACCAGCTCATTTCTCAACTTGTGTAATTTGAGAAGTGCCGAGTTTTCCCCTCCAAATCTTCCATCATCCAGAGCACACCTAGCAGAGTCTGATCTAATCCTTCCAGGAGTTAATTTCCTTTGTGTTCAGCAAAATGTTCAAGACTCCCTATTTAATCTTTTGTCTGTTATATGAGCTTTTAGAATGGGTTCAGAGGGTATAGCAGTTTTTATGCTGTATGTTTTATCGTTTATTCTGATCTATGTGAAATCTCAGTCAAATATTTACTTAATTTTATAACCCTATTTTTATGCCTTTTCCAGTAACATTAACAAATATTGTGTTAGTGCATAGCTAAAATACTTGCATTAAATACATGTTAAATACCTAGATGATTTCTAGTCTGAACTACACCTTCAGCTGTTGCTGCTTAACAGTCATCAATCCCTGGGAATTGGAGGAGAGTTCAATTTTTCTTCCTAATTTCTCCCTTACACATTTTCAGCTTTTAGACTCTGTGTCCTTTTGGGGAATATTCTCCTTTCTGGACATATGCGTTTCAGTGCTGTGGCCACGGAAACTGGAGTCCCAAACAAGAAAGAAAAGCAGAACAGGAGTTTTTGCCTCCTCCAAGACCCAGCACTAAGTCCCAAATCATCATCTGCACTTCCCTTCTATTCCAGATAATTGTTTGCTTCCAACTATTTATTTTTCTCTTGAACTGGTTTAGTTTTCATCTTAGTTTTCAACTATTTTTAAAGGTATAAAGATTGATTACATTCTTTCCCTTTCTTTTTAGCTGCCATTTGTCACTGTTGTGAAAAACATCAGCATGAAGGCTACTTCTATTAAATGGGAAACACTATAATTCCCATGCAATTTGTCCTTGTATAAGGAAAAAAAAAAAAAAGGAAAAAAAGAAAAAGAAGAAATAGCATTTCCTCCATGGCTAGATTTGATTTCCCCACATAAATCCACACCTTCACACATCCCACCCACACATCATTTCATACATGCTGCCGAGTTAGTGAAATGCCACAGACTACAAGCAAATATTCTAGAAACAATTGCATTTATCTTGTGAATGGCACCCTCTGATTAGCTTCCTTATAATCAATCACACTATCTGATTCACAAAAGCCCAATTATGCCTCTGTAAGAGCAATTAGATGGAGACCTTAAAAGAACATATTAAAAGGTTTGAATATTTGGAGAGAGTAAATTAAAAATATTTAAAGGAAATGACTTTTTAATTTTATGTATTCATCTATTTGTAAGTTAATGAAATTAATGAGGCAAGAAATGAGAAGAAAATTCCACAACTTTGCATTTCTATAGTTAGTTTGTTTGCCATGAGCAAGCACAGAAAACCATATTTACTACCATTCTTGAGCTAAAAATAATAAAGTGTATAATTGCAAGAGTAATTCTATTACATATCTTGCCCCTTTTCTTTCATATAATTTACAAATATCCTAAATAACTCCCTGAAGGAGTCTCTGTTGGCCAGCATGAGGCTGAAATTCTACTGTAAATGTGTATAAAATGACCCTGGAAAAATCAAGCGTTTCTATTAAGATTGCTTTTTTCCCTTCTGCAAACAATATCTGCTCAGCTTTCTGTGTCAACCTAACTTTGAAATGAATCATTTGTGGAACTGAAAGCTGTGGCCTAAGAACTGTGAAAAAAGCAGTTTTCAGAAGATATGTGTGTACTTGAAATGTTTTCTTCCTGCTACAGATGGGGAGAGATTTGCTCCTTTCCTTCGTCTTAGCTTGGAAAAAATCAACACAATCAAAATAAATATAAGAAAAGGGCTGCAACTCAACCTGCAGCTCCTTTGCAATCACTGAACATCCGTAAGTTTTGATCAAGCAGCCAAGCTAAGAGAATTCCAATGACTGATTAGCCCAGGTACTCTAACGAGGTAGCTGGGCAGCATCTCCTCCTGCTGACATCTTCCACAGTTCATTCTTGGTGGGCTGCCATCCTGAATTCCTTTGCTTATAAAAAATGCATCATTCACCATCCCAGTGCAGGGACACGCTAATATACACAAGGCATTACGTTTTAGGGTCTTTGGTTGGGTTATGTTGTTTATGGGTGGTTTTGCTGTAGGCAGGATCACATCTCTGGGTTAGGATGGGCTCTGGGAGGAGATGGGAGGCTCCTAACAGACAGTGGACGACTTTTTTTGTTGTTTAGGCTCAAAAATCCATCGTCAGTGGGTGCAGACACAGAGCAAGAGGATAAAAACTGACAGTGGTGAAATGAGGCAGGAACAGGAACCACTGCTCTTGAAAATTCTCCTCAGAAATGTTAGGGAGGTCATTAAACAAAGCCTTACTCAAGGAGGTACTGATATTTGATAAAGTTCTGAACCTCAGGATCTGACATTATTGCTCATGAAATTGGTGGGAGCCACCTGGTTGAATCCTAAGCTCCTTTTGAGAATATCCTTAGAAACATCAAAAAGGGGAACAAGCAAAGCATCAAAATCAGAATGACTACATCTAAAGTAGAAGGGAATCAGTGCAAATATTCGAAGAAAGTGACATCAGTAGCCTTTAGGTCTTGTGAGGAACAAAATGGTAACTTTTGAGAAAAGTGAGAAAAAGTACATCATCAGGGCAGATGTCCCAAGCTAATATAACACCAACAGAACATATTTTACTTTTACTGGAAGCCATGAAGCACTTAATTAAAAAGATAAAGTTGGCAAGAAGCCTTTTTATTATTTTATTAGTTATATCTAATTACAAGCAATTGCTGTAGTATTAAACAGGTAATATAGCAAAAGTGTCATTTATTGTTATGAGATTCTGTGTAGTTTAAAGCTCTGCTTAATAATACCAACAGTGATAATAACATTACTGTACAAAGCATTAGCAGGAAGCTTATGAGGTCATTGTCCCTCTTGTCCTGCTCAGAAGAAATCCTGGCAATTTTGGGTCTCTAATGAGGACTTATAGGACTCAAACAAATAGAAAATCCCTAAGTTGTTACATTTAGGTCTCAGCCCATGAAATATGAATATTTTCAAGCCTCTCTATATCTCTTGCTCTTGATCCCTCATCCTTGGAGACCAGGATGCAGCATGGCACCATCCCTAGGATCCAAGCATGGGAACATTCTTTACAGTGGTATCTTCTTTACAGAGGATGGTTTAAACCAGGTGGGTTTTTTAGATAAAATAACTCCTCTAAAATGAATGGCTGGACACTCAGCACTTCAAAAGCAGCAGACATTTGGCTTTAGATGCTCATTAGTTGTTCTTTGGCTGGGTGTTACAAAGGCATCAATCTGGATTTGACAGGGAAATCCTGTAGGTATTTATTCTCCTAACTTTCCCCACTACCTTTACACATAGGCCCTGACCCCACACTCCTTCCCGTATCCCATTTCTCTCCTGCCAAGCAGGAATCCAAAATCTCACCTGACCCATGAGTTTCCTTCTTCTTTCACTCGTGCCCCACTGCAGTGTTGACCACAATGGTGACTGTGTTTCAGGTCTGGTGCTGGTCCACGTGCCTGAATGGTCATCAAGCTTTAACGACTTCCCATCATTTCTAGCCAAAATTATGCTAATGGCAAACTGCACAGAACTCAGATATATCAAAGCATCAAATTAAGGAACAATTTTAGACTTCCACCCAAAATTCATCAATTCAGCACAAACAGATTCCTGGAGCCATCCCTGTTAAGTCAACTGTGAATATCTGTGGGTAAGTGCAATTGCTTATGTAAGTAAAATAAACAAATAAAGTAGCGGATGACATCGTATCTTTAGTAACACAAAAATAAATCTTCAAAGTAGAAATAGGATTCAGCACATATTTGTGCGAAGACAGAATCTTGCCCAAGATGTTAAAAAACATGTGAGCACATTGACAGTGCCCAGCAGTGCAATAGTTCATCCCCCTGTTTGCAGCAGCCCCCTGGCCACTGCAAAATCTCAGGCCTTGCTGTGCAAGAAACTTGGCTTGGAGAGGGTTTGGACCAAATTGAGTCCATGTTATGAAAAAATTCTACTGAAAGAAATCTCTCATTGTGTATTTGATTTTACATTTGAAGGACAACCCCTTTTAAAGTTTAAATCTAGCCAATTTTTTACTTTCTTTATCATCTTTATATTATTTTTACAGAGAGAAATTTTGCCTTCAGAGCCTGCAAACCAACAAGGTATCTTGATATTCTCACCTACACAAATTGTTATACGTAAAGTCATGCTATCTTCTTTGATGCTTTCTCATTGAAATTGGCATCGTTGATATTAAACATATTGACATCTATATGATTTTAGGTGCATCGGTGCCTCCTTAGGTATTTATTATTTTTGTATTTCTCATTGCTATATTGTGTTTTTCTTGGCAGCAGCTTTCTCACCTCTGCTCACGTCACTGTCTGATACAATTAATCAGCAGGAAGTGCTGGTATCTACAGTCACTGACTCATAAACATTATAAACACTCCTTCATTGCATCCTGAGAACATAAAAATAATGATATCAAAGTGTATTTCTATGAGTCATAGAGTTACTTCTGTGGAACCAAAAATACATCTTTTTTTTTCATGGAAAAAAATGGATCTTTTTGGCAGAGTTTGATTTCCAGAGAAAGAATTCACCGTATCTCTGTAACTTTGCTTGTTCTTCATTTGCTTCATGGATGATTATATTCAGATTATGGATATTGTAATGACTGAATCTTTATTTCAATGACAGTTTGAGAATGAACTATCTGAATTTGCTCAACTGAAAATAAATTCACAGTAAATAACAAAGTACCTTTGTCTTACAAAGCAAACTAAATAATGGATTCAAACTTCCTTGAGAAGAAGAATGGAATGTTTTCAAAACGTTAATTTAGAAAATTGGATGCTCACATTTGTTTCCTACATTTCAGGCTGATCTTCAAGTGGAATCACTTCTCAACCAAGGCAGGAAAGAGAAAGAATAAATTTTTCAGATATACTTTCAGTAAACCTAATAAAAATACTTATTTTTCACTTTGAAAATAATAATTAATAGTGATATAAACCCATGTCAGTTCCTGCTTTTTTGTTTTCCAGTATATTGGCAACTTTTGCAGTGTGATCTTACCTCCACTGAAGTCCACAGTACAAAATAAACTCCCTCAGTGGATAAACACAAGCACACTGTGAAAAAAGTTCTACTCTGAAAGCGAAGACCTTGAAAACACAACACACTTTTTCTTTCGTCCTGCTTTAACATTTTTACCTCTGTTAGCCCTAAGAAACCTTCAGCTTATTTTTCATGGAAAAAATAACTTTTCTTTCTCTTTTCTTTCAATTATCCACCAATGCAGAAGACAACTCTTCTTATTTGCAAAGCAGAGCTTTAGAGCTATTATTTCTCCCCCAAAAAAACATAATACAGGCTGCAGCAGCAGATAACTTTTTATGATCTTCACATTTTGCTCCAAAATACTGCAATCTTTGAAATAAATGTTGGAGCTGGAAAAGTCCTACATTCACAATCCCCTCAATAAGGCTAAGATTTCTATAGTGGCCCCTGCCAATAAGACATGACATTTATTTTGGCCAGGATTCGTGTGTGTTGACAAGGGAATGAGCAAAGTCCTAACCCACTTTGCACAGGCCATGAAATATTCCCATCAAAGGGCTGCACTGCTAAACTAAGACTGATTTTAAGAGGTGAAGAATGCTGTATAAGCATGATTCCTTGGAGCAATTATAACCTTCAAAAGGCAACCGTATAACAGGATTTAATCTAGAATAAGAAATAAAAGACCTACATTCTTGGGTCACACATGAGATAAAGCTCAAATTCTGCATTTTTAATTTTTCTCCCAAGAAATGATTTGAAGAACATCCACTTTATTCAACTGCCAGACCTAAAGCTTTCCAAGCTAATACACTGCTTCCTTTGATCCTACTTTGGCGCGGGCACAATCCGCCTCATTGTAATCTGAATCCTCTCCTTTGTTTTCTGTTTAACATCAGACACTTTAAGAGAAGAATAGAAGTCCCTGTTCCATACAGGTCTCAAAAACCTCTTCTCTGTATCCTTTGGCTTTACCTCTGAAATTGGCAGGTCTCACAAGTATGAGACTCCAGCTACGATTTTACAGCGATTTCTGGAAGTTTCCCTGTCCCACAGCTCTTGTGTTCACAGTCCTGCAGTTTGCACCCAGAAAATACCCTCTGTCCTTAGCTTGTGGAAAACACTAAATATGTACAAGTATTAAATACTTCCAGCTCTCCATCACATCAAGATGGTCGAGTTGAGGTTGCTGCCATGAACTCAGGCCCTCGGGTTATTCACCCTGACATCCAAGAAGTCAAGCTTTCAATCTGAGCTCGCTGTCATTGACTACAGCTAGGATTTGTGGCTCAGCTTCTCTCTATCAAGGAATCATTACTGCTTTCATGAGACAAGCTGGGCTTTGCAAAATCACCAGCGCTGTCATATTTCCAAAAAATTTCATAGATTTCCTCCATATAGTCATTAAACATTGCCCAGGCTCTTGACCCACAAGTGACAGAGCAGAGTCCAGTTCTGCACACAGAGCAACATCAGTAAGGGGTGTTTTCAGAAAACAAATCCCACAACAAACAAGCCCATCCCTGCAAGTGACCACTTCAGATGGTACAAGAAGAGTTTTGTGGTTATGAATCCTTGGGGCTATCCATCTGTTGCTACAGCAGAATCACAGAATCACAGAACAGTTTGAGACAAAGGACCTTAAAAGACATCTGGGTCCAACCCCCAGCCATGGGCAGGGACACCTTCCACCAGCCCACCTGACTACTTTGAAAGAAAACTCTACAGTTTTTAATTTGGTTTTGTTTACATTTCACTGCCACAATTTCAAGGAGGGTGGACATATGGAGAAATTCTTGCATGGCTGGGAATTTAACAATTTGACTGTGCAAACCAAACATTTTCTGAGTGCAAAAGCATTGCACATTCTTGGCTCACTTGCTCAGAGGAATATAAATGAGTGGGTCAGATGGGAATCTTTATTCTTTCATTTTTAAATATCTACTAATGAAGCAATTGTCAGAAGGCTGAGTCATAATGTAAATGTGTTTCTGACCAAAGGTCTGACTACTCCAGCACACTTCAGAGTATCCGGAGGAGTACATCTAATCTGCATCCACTCTAGTTATTCATCAGACTCCTGCAATTATCTCAAGAGTGTTGGAAGGAAACAAGCAGACACAGGGAAATTCTTGGAGTAAATTTTGATCTAACTGAACTGAAGCTGCTACTTCAACTACAAGAAGAAAGATTCTCTGCGGAAGCCAAAAACAATTGCAGCAAAATATGTTATGGTTCATCCTGGCATCAGAAAGGTGGCTAAAAAGTGTTTATTTTCAGCATAAAGACAGTCTTAGAATCACAGAATCATAGAATAATTTCTCCTGGAAGGAACCTTTAAAAGTTACCTAGTCCCACCCCCTGCAAGGAGAAGGGACATCTTCAATCAGATCAGAGCCCTGTCTTCTAAAAGGATGCATGAGTCCATCCCTTTTGATGCACAGGGGAGGGAAAAGAGCCACCAAAGGAGAGGGGAAAAAAGAAGGAGGGAACAATTGCATTAATACAAAGAAGAACCAGCACATTTAGTTCAAATCTTTCAATGTGATGTAAACTAACAGAAACCAAGCTGCAAGTTATGTTTGAAATTAATACAAAGTAAAATCATATGGTGAGAAGATTTAGCATTGCTCACGTAAGAATGATGACACTGTCCCTTCCCCTTGAGATTATGGATCGTTCATAATTGTTACTCCAATTTAAAGGCTTCTGAACACTTTTCAAGCACCTTCTCTAGATGCTGGATATAAGAAGGTCAGAAGTTTTATAAGCATCTAGGAAAAGAAGGGACAGCTAGCAAACAGAAGGAGGAGAGAGTGAGAAAGAGACGTTAAACTGGTAAAAAAGAGAGAAACTGGGATATTTGGTAACTTCTCCTGCAAATTCTGGAATTGTTTGCAGAGATAAAGGCCTTCCCTAAAAGACTTTTTCAGAGCAAAGATATATTTGCAGTTTGGTAAGTCCTGAAATCAGCCTGTGCTTTCCTATAGGTCTACACATCCTCACATCTTCCTTCCACAATTTCAAAAGATATTACCAAAATATGTAACCACAGTATTATTTTCTTCATGTTAATTGTTGTCAAAGACCATGATCTGTTTTGACAGCCAGGGTACATTAATATGCAGCCTCTCAGCTGGAAAGGAGATGAGGCAGAAGGAAGATTTTTCTGGACCAGCCTGCTAGGACACGAGCTTTTGGCTGTACTAACAGGCTCTGATTCTCAAGTAGGTATGTGCATGTGCTTGCAAAGTGTTTCAAATATTTTTAACTTTGGATTGCCACCAACTAGAAAACTTTCTGTGTGCCTGTTCTTTTCCTCACTCTAAACTTCCTCACCTTCAGGGAAAAAAAAATGGCTTGAGATTATGTTAGGGAGAGAAACACACCTGGCCCTAGGTCTAGGTCAAACATTGACTTGAAGAAACAATAATTGTGTCAGTAAATTACTTCTGGCACAATATCTGTCACCTGTTTCAAAAGAGTTGAAGGCAAACATGCCCATTCCTCAGCTTAAACAAATCTGGCCTCCAGGCTGCTGAGCTGGCAAGTGATGCTTATATTCCTTTTCTGCTCCTTTTTAATCAAGTTTTAAAAGGTCCTTGTTGCCAGGTTTCTACACAAGCCATTTCAAGCCATCTTCTGGTTTCTTCTTTTTTTTCTCGGGGGAATTTGAGGGCTTCACTCTGAGGGAGTCAGACAGTCATTTTCCTGTGCTCATGTCTCCCCTTCTGCTGGACAGTCAATGTTTGGGAAGGACTTAAAATCTGGGGAGTTGGTAGGGACTAGCAGTCAAAGTGCTCAATGAAAGTATTTGTGTAAACATTAGGAAATCAAACTCCTACATAATGTTAACATAAATGTTACAATGTTAATTGTATAGACTAATAACAAAATT
The DNA here is from genome assembly GCA_013398275.1 of Promerops cafer. Taxonomy (NCBI): domain Eukaryota; kingdom Metazoa; phylum Chordata; class Aves; order Passeriformes; family Nectariniidae; genus Promerops; species Promerops cafer. The sequence continues at coordinate 2,686,209 of VZSE01009345.1, read as the reverse complement.
GAATAGATGTAGCCACACACCTGCTCTGGAGAGCTCATTTTAAATCGATTGTTCAGGACTCACCAAGTGCAGCAACTTCTGTTGGAGCTTGTACTAGTTTGAAGCTTAAGTGCAATGTTATTATTAGTTGCTTCTCAGTTTACTTCTCACTTTACCCGTTTCTGAAGGATTTTAGACCAATCTTGTTATTTTTCATACTAAATGAGGAAAACCAGATGGGCAAGATGGATCACAGACAGCCTTGAAATTATGCTTGTTCTCCAAGGAAGGGATGAAATCCTGCAGTTATACCATTTATGAGTGGCTGTTTACTTTTACTGCCTCATAACTAGACCTTGGGATCCATTAATGACTAGAAATCACAGACCCTGTAGCAACCATTTATGCAAACTTTAGTGAGCAAAAAGAAGAGTCATCCATATCTTTCACGTTATGCTATAGGAGAATAATAATATCAAATAACCCAGAATATGCTGCAATGTAAAAATATCAGCTGCAGGTCTGCATACAAAAAAGAAGACACATAAAACTTTATAGTCTATGTCTTTTTAATATTCTAAATTAACACATAAGTGTAAAAACCTACTTTGCCTGTGTCCTGTTAGCCAAGGAGGGCAGAGGTCTAATGTTTCATCTCATAAATTTATTTTAAGAAATAAGAAAACCTGCCTTTGAGAGGTATGTCAATGCAAAAATAATTATTGCATGCAAACCCCTCAGCACAAAATGAAATTAGACAAGAAATAAGGGAAATGAAACAATACTATTTGAATGATTAAATCAATTTTGGCTGGGGTCATATTGCATTAAGGGTAGGCATTATACAGGCAGGACTATATTTTCCCTTCCTGTCAAGAGCAGTGCAGTTCATTTGACTCCTGCACCTCAGCCACACAGGAATGTTACTTTCCACTGCCATTGCAGTGGGAAATGAAAGCTGCTCCTCTTCAGCGCAAACCTTGTCACTGTGACCCAGGTTTTGTTGAGCTTGGGTTGCTTGAAAATGTTATACCAGTAGTGACCTCAGCAAATTCAATTATCAAGGGCAGTCATATCTCCCCCTCTCAATGTTTCAGCGGAAAAAAAGTCTGATTTTGTAAACAGGTTCTCCTCTGAGATCCTTTTATCCCTTCCCGTAGCAATTCCGGTCTGGATTCACCGTATCTGAGGAGGGATAACAGTCAAGGTATGCAGCAACACATTTCAGAAACTTATTCATTAAGACGCCTAAATACTTAATTATCTCACTGGAAAGAGCCTGGAATTACAGCCCCACAGAACAGTTTGTAAGCAGCGTGCAGCTGAATATGAAACCTTATATTTTCTCAGGTGACAAACTGATAACTTCATCACCAGCTTCTCTACCTGAAGTAATAATTTTCCATCTTGCAACACATCAGATGTGCTCCTGAAACTCAACCCCCAAAATATTAATTCACTTTTCATTTTCTTTTTTTTTCCCCCAAAACACATCATGTCTAAAAAAATCATGATGATTTAGAGATAGTAAATTTATAGAGCATTTTGCTTTATTGCCTCGTATGCATTTTTTTCATTCTGAGTGCAGATAGAGGTGAGCCCAGCAGATGAGCAGCTTTGGTTTCACAGCTTTCCTCAAACCCTTTTTTCCTCAGGGCCTCCTTCTAGGAGTTGTAAAGGCTACATCAAAATGTCTAGGCAGTGTTTGTGTGAAGTTAATAGATTATGTGTGTCAATAGATTGTTTAAGATTCTAAATACTCTTAAGTTATTATTTGTTTAAATGGTTGGCAGCCAACAATCAGGCTAAGGAAAGGCCTGGGTTTTGGACCATGCTTTTGCAATTTGTTGAACTGATTGCTGTCAGAGGTTACCCAGGCAAGGCCTTTAGGAGGATTCAAATGAATGATCAGCCATGGGCGTGGATGGAGAGGACAACATCAATTTGACTGAACATCAAATAAGGACACAATGAGGGGCTGTGAGGCCTTTGCTTCAGGCCACAACAAGAACTGCAGTGCTTAGGAGGAAAACACTGCTATGACTGGGTCTTTCCATCACCACCAGGATTATTGGATTTTCCTGTTCTTATCAAACAGTGCCTAAAGAGCAAAGGATGCTCAGCAGGCAGACCATAGGACAGTTGAGATATTCCAAGGAACAAACTCAGAAAATCAACACTCATCAGTTTAAATGTCTTAATCTGTTCTATCATTTATTCTGCCTATTCTGTTTGTAAACTCCATTAAAGTGCATTAACAAACTATAATACTGAAGGCAGACAAGAAATCTAATTATCTTTTGTCACGGAGCACCATATGCTTCTTTTAACTTCAAATAATAGGCTGAAAAACATTAGTATTTTAAATGAATCTTTGATGAAGTTGAACAAGAGAGAGGAAAAGAAAAATAAGCTAACCAATCTCTTCAAGTTATATTGTTTTTTGCTAGATGGGTTTACCTTTCTCGCATGCTTGTTTTGCAGCATACCAAAGGGCAAATGAAAACAGGTGACAGGGTTAGTCACTTTTATGTCAGACATCATTTTGCTCCCAGCTGTGGCCCTGAGGAAGGTTTTGTTCATGGCTTTTTTTATTATTACTGTATTTTTGGCATGCTCATCTAGCTGCAAAAGCACCAGATGTCTCCATTGACTTTTTGAATAAACAAGCAAACTAGAAAATTATAATAATTTTAAATCCCTTCATATGTTGCACGCATAAAGGAGGGCTCTGTTCTTTGGGATTTATTTCTTACTCCAAAATGTTATACCGCAAAAAAAAACCAAAAAGCAAACAACACCCCAACCCACCAAAACAAAACAGCCCCCTGGAGCAATACCTTCTCGAGGGTGATGGCAAGTGTGGATCCACCGACCCGGAGACGGCGCTCCCAAAAGAAGTGAAACCAGGGCGTTGCCTCTCCATCCTGCTGTGCCGAGGAGAGCGAGGCCGTGCGGGTGCAGAGCCACCCCAAGGGATATTTGACACAGCAATATTCATCCAGGAATATTGGGTGTGCCAAATGAGGTGCCTGCTTCTCCAGGGGTACGTGTAAGTGGGAGAAAGCTGCATGGAAAGATAGTTAAAAATATTTCTATTGCTTAGCTATGAATTTTTCTTTTCCCTCTTCCTTGTTCACAGGTTTTATGTAAGAGTTTCTGAGGTGACTGGTTTATCTGTATCTCCATCATCAGCAGCTATCAGAATTTTTAAATGGATTATTAGTCTTCTATGGAATAATCCACAAATAAACTTAGAGGATAAAAAAAAATGGCTGTTTACAATACTGACGATAGAAAAAAAAAAAAAATCTATTTTAGAGACATGGCAAGACTCCTTTTTGCTTTGTCTCCAGCCAGGAAGAGAACAGGAACCATTTGGTGTGTCTGTGCTGGTAATGAAGACATACACATGGAGTACCACCAGCTCTGCTTCATGAAGCCATTCCGTGCTCTTCAGGTGATTAATAGAAGGCTTTATGGTTGAGATTTAAGGAAGATAAAGGTTTTCATGCATTTGCTCTGGTTTTCTTTTAAAGGATTACTCACATTCTTCCCAAAAGAAGCTGGCAATACTTTCTCTTGGAAAGGAAATTAATTATAACAGCAACTTCTGGTTTCATTAAATATATTAGTACTTTAATATTTCATATTTGGTTAAGATCTGAAAAGAGAAATAAAAGCTGTTAAATCTTTAGCACATCACTTCAATTTCCTCAGAAAGTCTGGGGAAGCAATTCCATCTATTCTATTCATTACACAAAGGAAAAGAGGATTATTTCAAATGTATTCAGAGACCTTAACTATGCAATATCCTGGTGGAATTTGCATGTAATGAAGATTTTAGACCAAATTCTTCTTTCGGATAAAGTCGCAGTAGTATTTTTTTGTTTCAGGACTGGTTCAAATGAAATCAGATCTTGGCCACATTGAGCTCTGGCAGTTTTTTGGGCAATGCCTCCTTCCCTGCTCAAAGAACTGTTCATGTGGGTCAATCCTGCTCTGAGTGGAGTCTCAGGCACCATCAGTCACCTGAAATACCCTCTGATTCTGAGTGCAAAGTGAAAGGATATGGAATTTAGTTAAAGAAATTCAGTATTGGTTAGCAAAAGAATTTTACTCAAAGCAATAATCCACAAATAAAAATATGTTTAAGTAGCCCCAAGAATGTCCTTTTCCAGTTGCACCTGCAGGAGAGGCACAACTGGCTAATACAAGTTCCAGACTGAAAGAAATATTTTCCTTTCTAAGCATTTCATTTGGATCCTGACAGCTCTTTCACAATCCTTTGGGTTTTCATCTCTCCACTTCAAATATATTATTCCAGGTAATAACTACGGTATTTACCATTTTTATCTCCTCCTCTCAGTGGTGCTATGAAAGTACTTTTTGGAGGTCTAAAATGTTTCGTGCAGAGCATTTGAGGGGCACTGCAGCCCCTCTCAGTTGGAAGTGGATGCTCAAGACACTTCTGACCTTTTACCCTTTAATCAATGAGACTTTTGTATACTCACTTTACAATCAGACCATCCATACCAGTCTTATTTGTGTTTCTTTATAAAGTCTCTCTGCTTCCTCCTCTTAGCAGTGATTCTTTTGCAGCTGGCCTTGTTTTTCTGGGCTGCACGTTCTACTTTCCTGGAATGAATCTTATGTTACTTCTGAAATGTGGAACACTGTCAAGGCAGGGATATTGACAGCATCCTCACATAAAACTGCTGAGAAATACATGTAAAATTGATCTCACCCCTGGCTGAGGAGGACTTAACCCCATCCCAAGGCTACTAGACTAAACTCGGCCTACTAATAAAAAATGCCAAACTACCTCCCATTTAGGAGTTCTACTCCACCTTTATCCAGGGATTCTGTTATTGCATGAGCCTCCATCAGCTGTTCAAAAGCAGGCATCTGATACCTCTCTTCATTCAGTCCTTTCAGGTGAGATGCACGTGGATTTTGACAGGTCTGTGAAGCCCCAAATGAGAAACTTGTGCTGCAGTGGGGACAGCATGCAAAGGCCTTTATTCTTTAATATCTTACTTATTTTAAGTGGCTGTGTCCTAAATGGTACAGTTAAAGACCTTAATCACTGAGGGTGTCTCCTCACTGTACAGTTTTGCATCCCAGACACTTAGGAGAAAGGCTAGAATGCAAATAACTGAAATCCACTTTTTGAAAATCTTAGGGCTTGGTTTTGTTTTTTTTTTTTTTTTTCTTTCAGTTGGATTACAATATCATTGTAGGTCTCTTCTAAATGAAAAAAAATCTATTCTGTCCCTTTTAATGAATTCAGTCTTAAGCAACATTTGCACTAGCAGCCCTTCATCCTATCTTTGGGTAACAGCCTGTCTTACTGCTGAGTGATACTCTGATCAACAGGAAAGAACAGAGAAATGGACAGTTTCCCCCAAGCCATCATAAATATTTCCTGCCAGGACCCCCGTGATAAGATGGAGCTGCTGATTTCATATTGCACCTGCATCCCAGAATGGCAAAAATGAATTGCATGGTGTTGCTGCTTAGGGAGCTCATAAAGTCCTAGTGAGATGTCTGTCCCCACATGCCCACACCAAAGAATGGATATGATAAAGCTTGGACGTCATCCAAACCCTGCTTTCTGTCTCCAGCTTTCTGTTTTCAGCAGCTGAGCCTTTCAAATTTATACTAGAATAATGTGACCTCAGAGATCTTTATTTAAACAAATAGAATTAGGTTGTATAGCTATGTGGTTAATGACAGTTCCTGAAACACATTCAGCAGCAATTTGATGTTATTATTACAGCTAAGTAGTTTTCATAAGGTCTCAGTTAAATATTTCTCCACTAACTCATCAAGACAAAGAGTTGACCTCAGCTTTCTTTCAGAGTCCATCAATACAGCTCCTTGCGAGGCAGAGGAGCTGTTTAAAACAAAAATAAATCCAAGGACTTCCACCTCCTCCTGTTCCATATTAGCTAAACACACTGAGTCGGCAGGGCTGCCCATCCCCTGATGGCCCATAAGAGCTGTATTCATTCTATTTTTAAGGGTAAAGTTCTCCATAAAGGTGGGCTGCCTGCTGGGCTCCTGATGGATTTAAGATCTTGGTATTCAGATTAGGGCAGAAGCAGCTAAAAAGGAAGGAAAATATGTTCTAGTCTTGCTGTTGTGTTCAACGAAAGTCTAATCACATCAGGCAATTTTTTCAAATGAGCATTACTCGTGTTTAGCCTTCATTAGAGCAGTTTAGATTGAGCAGTTGGTTACAGCAAACCCTGCAGAAGCAGGGACATGCTTCAGCTTCTTTGCAAAGGGGCCTGGGGGCTGCATATTTATAGAGATCCATGGAAAAGATTACAAATAAAAAAACACAGCTGCTTTTGTGTGAATTTAATTCATATTAGTAATGTGAAGCTATCAACATGAAGGAAAAAGATTCTGTTAATAAGGCAGCATCTCTGCACTTGTCAGCATGACAGAAATGTTCTGCAGATGGGTATTTTCTTTAGAGTATGCATGTTGTAAAGCTCACCAAGCCTGACACTGCCCCAGAGTCTGGGTTCATGTCCAGGGGCAGATATAGAATGGTTTGGGTGGAAAGGAACCTTAAAGACCATCTTTGCAACCCCCTGCCATGGGCAGGGACCCCTTCCATTATCCCAGGTTGCTCCAAGCCCTGGCCTTGGGCACTCCCAGGGATGGGGCAGCTACAGCTTCTCTGGGCACCCTGTGCCAGGGCCTCCCCACCCTCACAGGGGAGAAGTAGAAACACAGACATTTATTTCCCTTGAAGCACAGCTACATGAGACCTGCATGAATTCTTGAGGGTGGAATACACATTTTTTGCTGCTTGGCCTCTCTGGCGTTGGAAAGCTCTCCTGGACCCAGGGAAAGGTGTGGGCTGCCAGGCAGATCTGGTGCTCCAGAGGTGCCCAGCACTCTCTCAGAAGGGTTACCTGAGAAAGAGCTCCCTGAGCTTTGTCTACTGCCTGGAAAAGTTCTCGTGTCAGTCTGTGAAGTTGCCCTGTTATCCCAGATGTCCTTGTCCATGCCTTCTACTTGCCCTCTATACTTTTAAGCCTGAATTAATGTAAAACTACATCCTCCAAAACGTCAAGGCCCATTTCCTTCAATCTTCCCTTCATGAGCATTAACTCCTAAAGAGAGTGGGATACATACGGTCTCCTGACTGGCACACAGCTCTCTCTTCCAATTCCAGATAAATTAACAGCACGAGCTGCTCTTCCCTCTGTTCAAGGTTGTAGTTTTGCACCAAGCCCTTGAAGTCTGGGGACTAAAAAGGTGATGGGACACGTCTAGAGGCAGTGCCTGACTGCTGGAGGCCCAAGGACAGTGCCAAAGTCTGCCATTGCCCCGTGGGGTTGTGCCCATCCATCAGCAAGCAGAGGTGATGCCACTGCAGGAGGCATTAACCAGCACCAGAAGCAGGACACCTCTGTGACAGTCTCCACTTGGTCTCCGTGATTTAAAAAAGTAACTACAGAAAAATAAACAAGATTTTGCTTACAGATGGAAGGAGATATGATTAAAACACCTCTGTGGAGGCTTTTACAGCAACCAAGGGAGCACAGTGTGAGTTTGTAATCAGGCCACGCTGTACTGTCGGAGACTGAGTCCTTTCAGCAGCCGTGGCAATGACGTGCATGTGTTGAAAAGTGAAAAAACAACTTTATGTTCTTCCCTGTGGGGGAAAACACTGAAAGCCTTTTTTCCTTTTTAATATACTAGGAGGTGTAAAAGATTTCATGCTATCTTCAGATGTCAGCGTTAGATTAGGATGTGATGACAGAGGACATAAGGTATTGCTGGACAGTAAAATGCCTCTGGCCACAAGCAAGCCTGTCCTCGTTAATTTTAGCTCAACCTCATCTCTCTGATTTGTCGCTGGCTCTGAATTCTTCAATCCCTTTTCTCCATAAAAATGTCTAGCTGTCTCTTAAATTCATTTATGTCATTACCTTTTATGACCTTTCTTGATAACTTACTCTTTGTATTTTCTATCCTGAGTAAAAAGCTCTGCCTGAATGAATTCTCTCATTGGTCTTAATTTCCTAATTTTAAGGGTTTGTGGCTGTCTGTCCAAGTTATTCAATTATGCACCAATAATAGCATTATATTTATGGATATTTATTTTTTTTCACCAGCTAAATAGCTTGTGAGAAAAAGCTTGTGGGGAGTGTTGTTTCTTTTTTTTTTTTTTAAATAGAAGTTCATTTACTGAAACACCCATGGGCAGCCTTTTTCATATTTCCTGCCAGATGTAAGTTTGGAAAGAGTTTTAAAACTATACATATCTATACTATACCTGGAGCAGGGACTTGTTAGTGAGGTTGGGTGTGAGCCCAGCACAGCCAGTGAGATAAACACAGCCCTGAGTCAAGATGCTGGCTTTGGCAAACTCCTTCCCAGCCCACTGCTCTTTTCCCCTGTTCTGTGGATTGTGTGGTTTAAACCATCATCCTCTACTCTGTCAACTGTGAATGCAGCTCCTGCAAAAATGTTCCTCTTGACTGTCTTGATAATTTTTGAAGCACGTGGAATATTAAAAAACTGTGAGAAACAGTAATAAAAATACAATGTTCGCATGTATCTCTATTCATATGCAGCTCTATTCTTTACACCTCAGCTTGGGCTACCTATAAAAGTCTCTCATATGCATTTTCTATTTCCAGACTTTGTGCTCCAGACCAGCTCAAAAGGCTTTATTATTAAAACTTTGCCCATTTTATTTCTGTGCAGATTTCATTGTCCGTCATGGCCAATATATCATCCCTTAATTTTCACAAAGTCCAGCCAGGTAGGTCATGACCAGATTCTTCTATAATCTTTTTATATATTTAGACACTGTAATGAGATCATCATCCAGTGTGCTTTTTCTTTCAGGCTAAATATGCTGCACTTCTTGAGTCCCTTCCTCATCCATGGCATAAATTTAACTCCTTACCTTTACCACACGACTCTAAAAACTGACTGAAGTGTCAAAGCTCTGCGTGGATTTTCAAATTTTGGAGTTGGTACATGATTTTAAAATTTGGTGGGTCCAGCTCTGGTACAGTTCTTACCCTTTCTTTCTTTCTTTCTTAAGCAGAAAGAACTGCCTCCATGACACTGGTGAGTGTTGCAGAAGCTGCCATTTGGGAGCAACTAGTCAAAAAAAAAAAAACCAAAAACAGAAAAAAAAAACCAAACCAAAAAGCAAAAGTTGACTGCTATTTCCTAAATGCTGGCTGTTCCATGGGTTGCTCTTACCAGCATCCAGCCCTTGGCTTGGAAAGAAGGATAAAAGCTCAAGACTTTCTTGTTCCTGTATTACAAACCACACAGGTCACACAGCTGGGTAGAAAATTGAGTAAATTCTCAGCAAAACAACTCAAGTTCTGCTCTGGAATGTGCATAATGCTCTCCTATAAAGGAAATTTTTTCTTCTGGACTTCTTAATGAGAGGAAACTGTGAAACACTGAACCCATGGATTGTGCTCCAGCACTAAATAATTGCAGCAAGTTCTTCTAGTTCTGTCTGTGGGCTAGCAATGAAATGACTCTGTTCTTCCTGTCAGTGTTTAGCAATATTAATTCCTGTGTCCCTGAGTTATTTGGCAAGAGTAAGCTGAAAATCCAGAGGAAAGTCTGCATTTATTTTTTAGTACTGTCTTCAGTCTCATGGGGCCAGCATGGTGTGTACCAAGGAAAGACAATAATTTGTTCTGCTTACAAGGAAGGAAAAAAGTAATTGGGGGTGGTATTTACCATGGTTGCATAAATAAGAGCATTTTGATGTTGAGTTTGGAGGTAGATGTGATTGGAATTGTCAGACACATAAAAGAGTGCTGGAGCTGATGCTCAGGAGCCAGGACAGCGAGCATCAGGGACAAGGTCACACCAGTGCAAGGAGGATGGTGGGTTGATGCCTGTATTGCCATCCTTTCCTGCAGGACTAGCTCATAGACATGCACTGTGCATCACTTTAAAATATTTGTTTCCAGCTGCAGTTCTGTGCCTGAGCTGCAGCTGCTTTGCCTGGAGGCTGCATACCCTGCTCGGGTGTTTCCATGAAGATGGGAAAGTTTCTCAGCAGAAAAGGACCATGTAACAGATAAAGCACCACAAGCAAATATATATTTTTTTTAATATTATTAGACTGGGACTAGATTAAAGTGATAATTATCAGGAAAAATAAATGCCATGATAGGCTTGATTTGCTTGAGTCTGGCTGATCATATGAGTGCAGAGCTACACTTCCTCCAAAGCATGCCTGAGATCTATTCCTGAAACTGGATCCAAGTGATATTCATTAACAGCTCTACCATGCACATTTATTTTGCACTGTACATGATAATGTGTGAACAACAAAAGGGATAATGTCATTATGGAGGTGCAAGTAGCAGCTCTGTACTTGTGAGCAGGTTTGTGTTGTCATCCTCTCATTTTCTGCTCCAAAGATCTGTCTGCGTGATGACTTTGGTTAAAATAGCAGACCAAAAAAAAGAAAAAAAAAAGAAAAAAAATTGTTCCAGGAAATTTAAATGCAGATTAAACACATTTCTATGCTGATTATTAAAACGTCATTTGAGTATCATTTTATGCTGTGCTTTTCACACAGCTCTCCCACACCAAGGAAAATTGCCAGGGCAGAGATGAACTTACAGCCTCTGTCCTTCAGGAGCAAAACCAAGAGATGCAGTTTAGGCAGCCCACCCTGGAGATGGCAGCACTGGCCAGGTTTCCAGAGATTATGAGTGTTCTGTCCTCTCATGCTTTACTTGAGGAAAGCTTTGGCACAAACCCTGGTGCCAGGATTTGTATCAGTAAGTGTGGAAAGCCCACAGGGCTCCATCGAGCTGCCTTCTGCAGCACGTGCCATAGCACTGGTCTGTCCATGAGCTCTGTGGTTTCAGTGTCTCACAACTGCATGAAGACATGTTTTTTGAAGGAAATAAAATCTCACCCAGGAAAAGAAGATCTAAAATAACCCTGAGAATAGAGTGAGAATATGAAGAGACCGAAAAATGTTAATATCTCAGCCCAGGATGGCTCCGAAACCGATTTTGAAGCAAACAAACAGCCAAAGAAAGTCACAGGGGAGTTTCAGAAAGGTATTTCTGTGAAAAAGCAGGCTGCTCCTGTATTTGTTGCACATGAGAAGGATGCAGGAGGCTCGTGCATGCCCAGGCTCCTTTGGTCACAGCAGGAGCTGTGCTGTCCTGCCTCGGGCAGAGCGATTGCCGTCACCCAGCCCCGAGCGCCGACTGCACGAACAAACAAACAAACACATGGGCTGGTACCCGCCACACTCGGGAATTTCTCTGATGAATTGCCATCAGTGGAGAATAATTTATCATTGCTGAACCATTTTTGGTAGAAAACACTGTCTGAGCAATGAAATATGTCAGGAAATACTTTTTAGCTGGAGGTCCTATTCAGGATGAAAAATGCCTTCCCTGAAGGAACCAGCACACTGATACCCAGGACAGGAAACAGGGATGCACAAGGAAAGGTCCTTTATCCCAGGAGTGCACTGCAAGGCTCAAGCAATAGAATCCTAAAGCCCCTTGTCTGCACAACCCTGTGTGAGGGATGCTCTTGGAAGATAGAGAAATGGCAGCATGAGGACATGAGTGTGCATCCTACACCTCCAAACAGAAGATGTCACCTCTGCCCAGGAAAATTATTAAAATCTCAGTATTTCCTAGGAAGGGAAAATTCTTCTCATGAGGGAAATACGTCTCTCTTAGGAAGGATGTGCTTCTCTGGAACAGCAGCCAGCCAGCCCTGCATTTTCACCTTGCACCAGAAGTTCTCAGGAGCCATTTACTCTAATCACTTATTTCGTGTGCCATGTGTGTTTGTAGACTTTCCTCACTCTAAAATTAGTTTGTAGTGTCCTAGAAAACCTGAGCACCAGGAAAAAAAGCCAGCTTTTTGTGGGGGCTCTTTTTTGACATTTAGAAAATATTACTATCTACCCTACTGGTATAATAAAGCACTTATTGAAACAAATGGGCAACTTTCATTTTTGTCTCCTCTCTCTAGTAAATAACAGCTTATTTGAAAGAAGCAGGAATTAGCTGAAACTAAATGGAACAACTATCCATGATAAATGTTTGTGACAACCAGGCAGGAAACGGTTTTCTGATTTCACCCAAATTTTTTCAGTCTGAGACATTTGTGGCTGCCGGGAATAGGTGAGGGCCGAGATCTCACTCACCATTACAAAAAAGGCTGTGAGGCTGGTGGAGTTCTCATGAGTCCACCAAAACTTTTATTTTTCTCAGGTTTCATTTCAGTTTTGATTTTCTTATGTTTACACTGTGGTAAGGGAGACAAAAGTATTGAAACAAAACTCATTTCCAGCCTTCAGAAAACATATAAGTGGGTTTAGAAAAGGTTGGAATGAAATACTTCAATAACATGCAAGCCTTTCTCTCTGAAGAGTTTCACATCAATACCTTTGTGGAAACAAACATTTTCCTGATTTCAACAGGCCAGTGTTTCTCCTTAAAATACCTTTCAAGGCTCTCACCTAATTCAGAATGTTACACAAACACAACTCCAGAAATCCCATGACTTTCTTTAGGCTTTTTGAACTTTCCTAAAACTGAGGCACCAGTTTCTATTCCATTTTCTGGGACAGAAAGACCTATGGAAAATTGTAATTGTTTAACATTCACTGGAGTTTTGCAGCAAACATTATTCTCAGGTTCTCCAAACCCCTACACTTTACAGTTGGGGTAACTGTACTCTTTACAGAAAAGAGCAGCAGACATTTTCTCAGTGTCCTCACCTGGCACTGGTGATGGGCACAGGCAAAAAGCTCCATGGAATTGGAATCATGCTTTGAAATCCATGACACTTTTTGGGAAGCTGAACATATACTGTTCAAGCTCCACCAGCAGAAGGAGGGCAACCAGCTGCATTCTCATTTCCCTCCCAGAGCATTCCTAAGAATCCCAGTGGGTAACAGAGATTTTGCTTTATTACAACCCCTCTGTGCATGGATTAATGCGCTCACTGCAGCCTTCTAGCGCTGCTGAAGTAATAGACTGTAATATCCCTGACACTCAGGATCAAAAAAACAGAATACAATTAAAAACAGAATACATAATATTCACTGAAATAAAACAGATTTCCAATCAATTAAAACAGACTCTCCTTCCAATAGCACCAGACAAATAATACATTTACAAAACTAATCGGTTCTACACAAGCTGAGCTAATGAGTGTCATTTGGGTCACATCCTCAAATTGCAAATAAATGTTATCATTTATCAACCTAACACATTACTCAATAAATCTTCTGCACCACTGTTCATACTTATCAGTTGTGTCATTTAATATTCCTTTCTGGTTTAGAAAACTATTTCCTCTGGTGCCTGACCCTTTGTAATGAAAAACTCCTGAAAACAGACAGTAGCTAATTCAAGAATCATATAATTTGGAGCTAAACAGAGCTGTGGCTGGTGTTGAAATGCTCTAATATTAATTTTTCAATGGGTCTCCTCCCAGGTTGGAAATACTATGAGCTGTTGAGATGAAATTTTCGTTTAAGGAAGGTCAGACTGTAGTCAATGTCATAAGAGGTTTTACAGTATATAAAAGCATGAAAATTATTTTCTGGTCTTTTCATTCATGCAAGAGCAATTTGGACACTCCCAGTCTCAGGCATAAACCCTCCCCATCTCAGCCACCTGAGGCACAACACACCACCATGTGCAGATTGGTGATTCTGGTGATTTCAGCATCCCCCAGTCCTTACTGGGATGGAAATGAGAAAGGGGGAAGCTTCCAAACACTGCCCACCAACATCCCCCCTCCCCTCACTGACAGCCGTGGGGCAAACAGGTCTTGTTACCCCATGGGTGATACCTGGGCGTCCTTTCCTTTCTCCCAAACTGCTTCCCCAGCAGTGGCATCCTGGCAAGGCTCACTGCAGGCTGACACAGAGAGTCCCCTTTTCCCAACAAATCCATTCCAGAACTGAATTACTCAGATTCATCATCTTCACTGCAAGCACATAAAGGCACAGGCACACGGCCACTGGGACACATCTGAGGGACATCCTGTGCCTGCCCTTCTTCAGGAGCGTGCCTGTGAGTCTCCAGAGCATGTTCAGAGTGACTGCTGAACACTAAAGGAGTCATGAGCTGCAGTGTCCTCTTTGTGCACTTGCTTTACAACCCACAGCACAGCTGGACACAGCACACAGGCACGGGTCCAGCCAGAAGGGCCCTCACCAGCAGTGCTCGGGGCAGTAAATGATCCATTTGATGAACATGCTGGTGGTCAGCTGGCTCAGGTTATTGTGTGGATCTAACTCCTCATTTTCAGTTCTCTTTTCCCTAACTCCATCTGTTTCCTGGTATTTCCCCCATTCCAGCCCACTGCTGCTCAGAGAAGTGCCCTTGCATTGATTCCACCCCCACTTCTGCACCATCTTCTCTCCTATCCCTTCATCTTCATGGCTCCTAACGTTCTCATCAGCTTCCTTACTTTTACTTTCAGCTCACATCCCACCCATTTCCTGTCACCTCCTTTGGTCCCGCTCCTTCATCTCCCTCCTTTTCCTCCTTCTCCATCCTTACCTTCCATCGTTTGAGCCAGACATGTTTTGAGATCCCCTGCCTGCCTCTGGCACCTGCACAGCTAACAGCAAGGATGAGACAGCATTTTCTTGTCAGCTCGAGCCTCGTTGTGACAGAAACCCCCAAATGCAAAGAGATTTGACTGCTCCAGCAGCTGGAGACCCAAACAGAGTCACAGAATGGTTTGGGCTGGAAGGCACCTCAAAGATCATCTGGTTCCAAACCCCTTCCACTAGAAATATGAGCAGGCTGTCACCCCTCAGTAGGAGCAGTGGAAGTGTGGACTGTGCCTGCCTTGTGCCAAGCTCTGCAACAGCTCTCTGCAAAGCTGGGGACACTCGCAGAGGTCTGCAAAGATTTCCCCTTTAGGGAAGTTGTGCTTGCAAAGTCAGCAAAAAGCACCTTTGGAACAAGAGGATCTGCTGATAAATAAGCTCTCATAGCAGGAGATTAAATCAAAGTAATGTGGCTTAAATTATGTAGCCAGAAGCAAACGTAAGTGTGGGGAGTTATAAACGACTGAAAATTAGAGGTTGATTATGGGAACTGTTAGACAACTTTAACTTAAACATAGAATTCTCACTATAGATATGGCTCCCATATTGTTTATAAACAGGCTTACATCTACTGAAATGCCCCAGCACAAGGAATTTTGCATCCATCAAAAAGTGGCCTTAAGTTTTACCTTACTTTTTAAGTTCTACCTTATCTGATTTCATTGTGAATGTATGTATATGCCATTCTGGATTTCCATATCAACAGAACTCAGATAAACATCCCAACACCTCGACTGCTCCTTTGAACTGTAGTTTTGATCTTACTGCTGTCAGTGAGAGCCCTGGAACCTTAACAGCACTGGAATACCCAAACTGGTTTCTGCTGTGCAGATCTGAGGGGGAGCTTTACACTTGACTGTTACATTTATTTTAATGTTTGTTTGTATAACTCAATAAACACATCAGTACTATAGATGGAATTTAGCAATGTGTAAATACCTCAAAAATAGTATGCATAACAGTTATGGTACAGCACAGTCATAACACATCAACCACTATTAAAAACCCATTTACTTGAATTTTAGGGTTGCACTTCACACTGTTAAATGTCCCAGATAAGTTTATCCAGCCATTTCTAATGTAACATGCAACATTAAAGTAAAGGCATTTGCAGTGCCTGTTGACCACTTTAACCAGTTTAATAAACCATGAATAATAAGGTACATGCCCAGAAGTGTCGAATAAGTATCAGGTGAATCTTCATTTTTAAAATATTCATCTCCCCAGCTAAAACAAACACCTTTTCTGTGAAAGACAACGTGCTGAACTCATGTGAGTTAAAGAGTCTCTGTGCTTTCAGTAAATATTTTCCTTTGTGAGCTCAGTCTGTGTGCATTGTGTGGGGGGGTGTTTCGGATGAGCAGTATTTCTGGCAGTATTTACATTTCTATATGCACGTCACCTGTAGTGACAATGAACAGCTGTTAAGCATCTTGTAGAGCTTTGTCTTGCTCAGAACTACTTCTTCCTCTTGTGCCTAAAGAGACTGCTGGTTCCATAACTGTGCTGGAGTGTTTGCATTTAGAGCAAACTTCACTTTTGTAATCTGTAAATGTCTTGACTGAGTCATGCTATGTACTTCAGCCAACTTTTAGGCATGGGGTGGACATGCAGTCATGAGAGAATCTATTTTCAGAGACATAGAGGTGAGACCTGAGAGCATTCACAAAGCACGTTCTGCTCTCTGCTGTTTCACTCTGGTGCACATTGCTGCACAGAAGTAGCAAGTAGATTTTCACAGGGATGAGAACTTCATGCAAATTCCTTGCCTGTTTATTCTGTGAGGATACATTCCATACCTTTATTCCTTCACTAAACAGCCTTTCATTTAACTACATCTTTGTGGCACATAATCATTACACCCACGCACAACCGAATTCCTGTCTCTGTGTTTTCCCCTTGTCCTTCTCCCATTCAGCAGTGTGCAAAGCCCCAGCCTTTCCCTGCATTTATCATTCCTCTCCCTGCTGCAGCTCCTGCAGAACCTGGCTTGCGTGCTGAGGAACAGCCAGAAAAAACCACCACCCAACCCCTTAACAAGACTTTGAGCCCCAGTCATCTGGATTTACTCTGTGAGTCTTGCAGCTGGTATTGATCACAAGGAATATCTCTGAAATAGTAAGTTCTGGGAAAGTAAATAGAAACAGCCACCAGGTTTTTTTTTTACCCATG
This sequence comes from Promerops cafer, assembly GCA_013398275.1. Lineage (NCBI taxonomy): Eukaryota > Metazoa > Chordata > Aves > Passeriformes > Nectariniidae > Promerops > Promerops cafer. The sequence continues at coordinate 2,669,423 of VZSE01009345.1, read as the reverse complement.
CTCCCAAGTATCGAATGCTCCATTATGAAAGCCATTCTGGTTATAATTCTTCCCTTATCCCAACTTCTTTCTGCTGCTTGCTATTTTCAGTAAAACCTAATAAATAGTTTCTCTAGGGTTTTGTTTTCAAGGATACAGAATAATGGTTGTAACTTGCCTCAGGTGCCTGTTCACCATGGTTACCACGTCGAGGTTCAGGGAGCTGCCCCTCTGAGCTTTGGACTGCGGGAACCTGGGCTGAGGGAGTGAGCTCCTGGCAGGACAGGGAAGCAGCCTGGAGACTCCTAAGGTGGCAGAATAAATTACAGATTAATTGCCACTGTCTAAGCAGCGACTATCATAATTTATTTTTCAACAAGAGATGACATCAGAAGTCTTAAAAAAAACCCTCACATCCTTTTAAAGCCAGGCAAGTTAACACAGGTATGTAATAGGTCTCATCTTATGGTTGTTTATAATTGCAAAACTTTCTTGACCTTTCCCTGACACGTCAAAATTTTTACTCTGAGCTCTGTCATTTCTTAGTTTCGCCCTTCTTCAACAGTATGCCTAGATTTTGAAGAGATTTGTCGATAGCACTAAGCAGCAATCAAAGGATGATGAATTTTAGACTTTGATTGCATGTAAAGTTAGAGATAACAATGCATCAATATGGTGCTTCTCTGAGCAGTGACTGAAGCTTATTCTCTCACCAGCTTTATGGCTGTAGGAGCCTGACTCGTAGGAAGGTATTTTATTTAGTTATATCACAGAGCAGGTTGTGCTCTGTGTAGTGCAGTGTCTGCTGACTGAGTCTTCAAGATTAGTAATTATTCTCCAAAGATGAGATTCAGAAAAACATCACCTAATCAGCGTGCTCTCGTTATTGCACACGTTAGTTGACATTAGCAGTCTGTTTTACTCCAGGCTCTGCAGCATTTTGGACATCTTTTTGCAACTACTTCAATAAAGTTTTGGTAGAGAGCTCAGGGTGTTAAGCACATGTTCAACATTAACAGTAATGGCAGTCATGCACATACTGCTATCAGGACTTCATTTACTAATTACCTCCAAGGCTTTATATTCTAAACCAAAAACATTAAGTGTAGCATTTGCCAGAATGCACTTGAGTTTCTTTCATTCATGCTTCTGTTCCAGGCTCCAGACAGACCAAATATTCTGATCGTGTCACTCTTTGATGCTAAATTGGATACAAATGTACTTGGGTAATTAATCACACTCAGTGTTTATTGTGCATCTTTCTCATTGTTATGCAAGCAGATTTCTCACAGCTTGTAGTTCATTATCAGAGTGCATGAAAACAGCTGATTACCTTTCTTCTCATATAATTACATTAACAGCAAGGCCAACTTCCTTTTTTTCATTGTATCTTTGACCATATGAAGTATTTGGGAAAGAATCATCGGGAAAAAAAGAGCAATATTTCACATTATCCAGGTTTCAATTACCATTGACAAACACTGTGTCCAGAAATACCCAGCATTCCCATCCCCATAGAAAAAATAACCCATAAAAACATAGGAGTGCAGGAAAAAAAAAAAAAAAGAATAATAAGACTAGGTTTAGATAGATTTGGCTGAAGAAACATGTTTTTCATGGATCTGTGGTTTCATTGTTAAATGATTTAAAAAATCAAAAATTACCATGACCCAAGTTGATCAGTTCACTGACTGCTACTCACCAACCCTCTGGGTCACTGGAGCTGAAATTTTCTACCTTATGCAGGAATTGCTTTACTCTGTGTCTATAGTCCCAAAAAAAAGATCTTTTGGGACCTTTCTTTGGAAATGGGTGCTCGTTTTCCAGCCATCCCACAGCTCCCTCCATTGCTTTGGCATTCCCACCTTGGGGACCTGCCCAGACCTCTCTGTATTCCCCTTGGCCAGCTGCCTGTGTGTTCTGAATAAGATGTGGACATTCAGATTTGGAGCAGCTAAAAGAGAGGTGGATCCCATTTGGATTTGAGTTCAGCCTTTTAATAACATCTAAAATAACATCTAAATAGCTTCACCTAAACTTATGCTGATGATGGATGCTTTTAAAACAAAGTAAAAGTGTTATTTAGTTAACATTTTTTTTTATTTCTTCTTGAAAGGATATGCGATTTTTTTTCATTAAATTACAAGAAAGTGCACTATGAGATTTTAACTTCCTTTTTGAGTTCCCGTAGTAGATATTTTACTTTGAATTGATTCTGCATTGCATTATTATTCATAATTGCCCCATTTTTTCTCATAAATTACAGGGAAATGAAGGAGGGACTTAAATTCTATAAGGAATTTAGGAACTTTGCTGGCAAAAGATTAACACTGTATTGACTCACCTTAGTGTTTTTCTGAAGATGATTATTAGAGGAGAATTCAGCATCTAAACTTCCCCTAAATATATCGAGCCTCAGCCCATCTCTGATATAGAAAAACACCACTCAGGAGAAGTCATGGTAAACATAAACCAGAGAAACCTTTGTTCAAGGTGCTCTAATTGGCCTCATCCATTGAAAACAAACACAGAACTGCTGTGTCCCAGAAGAGGGGATAAAATCAGCCTTGTTCTCCCCGTGCAGCTTTTGCAGGGTTGAACAAACAGGTGAGCAGACAGATTTTCCTCACTCAATACTTCAAAGGGGAAGGGCTGCCAATCAAGCACCCGTTTCCAGGAGATGGATGGATGATGGTAAAAACTGCTTAACAACCAGGGCCTCTGGTGTTTGTAAGGAGACTCCTCACTCCAATTCTGTCCCACAGTGCAGTTACAAATCCTCATTTCGTACCATGTGTCTTCTTTTGTTTGAAAAACAGAATGCTTGAGCAGTTACTGCACTTATTTGCATACGGGCATTTTACAGCACACATCATCCACCCTGTTCCCTCCTGGAATTATACCAGTCCAGCTTTTTCCTGGGGCTTTCTTCTCCTTCTCATTATGCCTTCACCAGCACTAAACCTCTCTGTGCCTGCCTCTAAATTATCTTCTGGACACAATCAGTGTTTAGAGCTCTAATCAAACCGAATTTAGACTCTGCATTCTTTCTCATTAGTTTGGTTACACTTTAAAAACTGTAGAGACAAATAGCAGTATTCCTATTAAGCTTTGGAATTATTTCATTTCTATTATGCTTTGGACTCACTTCTGGGATCAAATTATGTTTCATATCTGGATGAAGCTGTTGACTTCGCTGGGATTGCATGTGCAGATAAGAAAACAGAGTACGATGAGACCAGTGAATGCTTAATAAATTAATACTTTCATAAAATTAGCTCTCTTCTCTGATGGGATAAAGCAGTGGCAAAAAATCAACCATAAATACGTATCTACAACACAGAGTCCTCAATTATTTTCCTAAAGTTTATTTTTATTGTCTGTAAATTTACCAGGAGGGTAATTCCCTCTGGTAGCCCTTATAAAATTTCATAAATCTGTTATTTTATTATTAATGACTTCCCTCTAGAATTTAAAGGGGAAAAAAAAGGTGGAGGGGAAGGTAGGTCATGCACTGCACTGCTCTGGTGTCATATACATGTTTAAATACTTACTGCTTACTACATGTGGATCCCACTCCAACAGCAAGTAGGGAAGAGAAACTTTCAATCAGCTTCTACAGTTCCAGGGTTTCTCTCATCACTGCTTTTAGACTTTTATGCTAGAGAGACAAAAATGATCTTCACTGTTAATTTCACATATTAAGTGGAGTAGCCTTTGAAATTTCTGTATGGTTCTTGTGCGTATTTCCTATGAATATGTACCATATTTTCACTGCTAAAATATTGGAACTTTTCAGATGGCAAATTGTCCATGAGATTAATTCTTGCAAACAAGAGCATTATTCGTTCTTTCTTTCATTTCTTTTCAAAAACTGGTATATGAAAAAAGAGAGAATTCTGCCCTCAGATAATTATTCAAGTAAACTGGTTTTATCTTCTATCAAAAGCAAGCCAATAACTATGGTGCAACAAGAGACATAACCTAGCATAAATAAAAGGGGGGTTAACTACTCCTATGATTATATGAGATGAAGGTGAAATCACAGGTCTCTGATGGGCAAAAGCTGTATCTCATCTCATCATTTGTGGAAATTCAGGATGTTTCTACTTATGCTGTTTGGGGCCTCTGTTTTAGCTTTCAGTCTTTTCCCCCCTTTGCCTCCTCACATTTTTATTCCTATTTTACCAAGAGCCCAAATTTAATTTCTTCAGAAGGCCAGGTTAGAGCAGCTCACCCCCTATATGTGTTTGAGTTCATATGCTGTGGGGCACTTTAAAAACATGAGATAAAATACTGTTATTCTCTCCTGATATTCCCTGGGACTCAACATGCTCTGACAAATATACTCGCAGACCCAAATTATCTTATTTGGATTAGCAGAGCTTGCTGCATCCCAGAAGGAATGGAGGCAGCACAGACCTGTCCTCCTCTTCTTCCTGTGTAAGAAATAAGCCCTGGATCAAACATCCTCAAAATCACCACCCTTGTGAAAGAACAACAGATGGACAACCACAATTTAGAATCTCTCTGGAATTCCACTGGAATACTTAGCAGTGTTTCTTTTGTTGTTGTTGTTGCTGCTGTTGATTTATGGAACAGAGCAAGATTAAAAAGCATTGTCTCACTGAAGAAACCAAAAATTGTAATGAGTTTTGTGGTCAGCAGTGATCATATTAGCTTTCCTTAAAACAGGATATATCCAAATTCTCATCTAATTACAGTTTCAAAATGAAGTAGGGGAGAGAAAGGTCACAGCATTATAGCCAGCATATTTTGTTTCCCTCTGGAAAGAGTACAAGAATAGTTTCAATGGAAGCAGTTTGTGATTATGCTTGATAATTTGTAATTAACTCTCTAGGGTGCTGGTGAGGCCTAATTAATTACTTATTGGAAAACATTTGGAGATCTTTGGATCAACGCTGTTATAATAATGCCAAGAATTGTTGTTATTGTTATCATTAGGTATTTTCCATCCCCAAATGCAGTTAGGTGGAAAATGTACCTTTATTACTTTATGATGTCTTACAGGCAGGACTAATCTGCAGAAAAGCAGTATTTAAAAGCTGAGAATAATTTTCTCTGCAGTGTGAAGCCGGAGATGTTTATTCTAAACCTGCGAATATAATTTATGAGTAAGGCAAACACATAAATTGCATTCAGAAGTTTCACAGTAATAACACACTTTATATTCTCCATCTGCAGATAAGCAGGTGCATCTATTTGTAGAATTTGTTTTAAGTTATGAAACTGTCTTCAGTGCTGTGAAACTAGCATATCATGAATGCCTCTGTGTGTTTGGCATCCAGCATTCATTCTCAGGCCTGTCAACAGGAGCATGCCACCTGTGCAATTAACCCAAATTAATACAGAAATGGAGGGTCATGAAGAGATGAGGATCTCTATCCAAACCAGGATGATACCTTGCTGCAAAACATCAAGAAACCAGTCCGAACAATATCTGTTTTTCAAAGAACCTGGGTTTGCAAGGTGGGACAGACTCACGTGTAAAAAAGACGACAGATGGTGGCTTTTCTCCCAAAATCAGAGAAGAAAAGGACAGCTTCAAAAAACACCACCTTGCAGGAGGCTTGAGCTGGAGGAAGGAACTGACTTTTGCAGCCTCTGCTGTTCAGATGAGCTGTGGAGGAGGGAGATGAGCAATGGAACAAAAGCTGTGTGCAAGGACTCAGGAGCCTTTCAGTGTCTCCAGAAAGAACTCCAAAAATGTTCAATCTTGGTAAAGAAACTGAGGAATCTGTAGAGAATTTTCTCAGAATTGAAGATATTTTTCTCCCCCACCAACCCCCACCCCAGATATTATGTTTTATGGTAGACAAATCTAAAGCAAATGATTAAATTTTGCTCTCTGACTCCTAATCATAGCTACAGGTTTATCTTCGGTATCAAAGCCCCTTGGAAACACCTGCAGTGAAAAAGTATCTAATTGTGTTACACTGAAGAGTCCAAGAGATAGGAAATATTCCTGAGGTGTCCTGGCTGTGAAGTGCTAACAACCTGGGAGTCTAAAGCAGGATGCTCTGCTGTACACTGTTCAAACAAAGAAAGGCTGAAGTCTGAAGATAGTGAGTGTCTTTCAAGTACAGATCGACCCTGGAGGGGCCCTGCCAGTGCTGGGAAAGTGTGGGTAAAAATAGACACAAATATGCATATGATCTATGGAACTCAAAATAATTACCCAGAGAAATATGGTTCACTAGTAGGAAGTATTCATGCTTCTTTCAGGAGAAGAAAGATCTCAAAATATATTGCTTTCAATATTTTTTCCCGTGTAGTAATGCATTTATGAATAAATCTCAAGATAACCACACACCACTCTTTTTTTTTTTTTTTTTTTTTTTTGATGTTGGATGTGTAGTTCCCTCAAGCATTAGCTGTCTCTAACAAGCAGGTTGTGGTGGCTCTCTGTTTACCTTGTCAACAGTACTCATTTCTGTTATCACTCTTCTGGAAGAACAAAGTTTCTAGATATGCCTCAAAGGTGAACATAATTACGCTGTTTACATTGTTATTCCTACAGGGATCATCAAGTAGTGCTTAGAATGATGTTTACAGTCATCAGCGAGGCAGAAATCACTTTGTACATATGAGAAAGGCAGAAAACAATACCCCATCACTGACTAATTACAAATGGGACTGTGCTGTGCAAAGATCCCCTGCCTCACACGTGATCTAGGTGTGGGTACATCAGTAGCCTGAAGCATCCAGCAATTATTCTGTCCATCAAAACAAAATTTCTATGAGGTGTTTTCATTGGGGCCCTGCAGACAGTGTGACTTACCAGTTTCTAACCCGATATTCAAGGCAAAAAAATAAATAAACCAAATATAAAGAAGTAAGCTTCAATGTACCAAAACTCCCCCATCCTTCCTCTTTGCCAAACTTTCCTGGTTTTCTGCTAGGCTCAGCAGCAAAGTAAAGTGAAGCCCACAGAATAATTTCCTTTAACTTCAGAGTGGTTTGGGTCAGAAGTTTGCAGAGTTTCATGAGTTTGCTCATGAAAAACAGCAATGAAGTGGAAATTCTGCTTCAGGGGTGTTCACACCAAGGGAGCACAGCTGCTCCTCCTGCCCTCCACCCTGTGAGCTGCCTGTGAGATCACAGATACAGCAACACTTTTTAAAGCTACTTCTCTAAAATATACAAGAAATACTGATTTAAGACAGCTTGGCAATGATAATTCATGCTTTGCTTTAGACTAAAACTTCGATTTTTGCACAAAACGAGGTGTTTTCCTTATTTCCCAATTGCTAATCATGAGCAAGCCTGTTCCATTCAACTGTGATGTTATTTGATATTCACAATCTTCCTGCTGTAATATGAAGTTTATCCTGGCTGACACGTTCCTTCCCTCATTTGGTGGCTAGGTAGTCAAACATCATTGCTGTTTGTGGAGGAAGAGCAGGGGGGAGGCAGCAGCTCCATTGCACATCCATGGCAACGTCAGCCACAGAAGTTCAAATTAATCAGCCAACATCATCAAATATGTATCACAAAACCCCAAAAGCTATCATTTTGGAGAGAAGAAAAATAATAAAAGAACTACAGCATATGAAATGCATCGAGGATGCAGCAAAACCAATTTTTGTGGGAATCCTTGGACCTTGTCGACACAGCTCTGTTGTTTATGGAGGCAATTATGCCAGTGGAAACACTGCTGAGAGAAAAGTGCAACTCTTGGAGTTAAGCAGATGGAGGATGTACCTTTGCCCTGGTTGGCCCGGACAGGGTAAAGGTCTGGGGCAGTCCTGCTGTGCTGTTGGTCACCTGTGGGCTGCACTGGCACTTCAGCATTGTCCTGGGGTGCCAGTAAAAGGACACCAGGGCACTACGGCTACACCTGGAGAACACAAACCACAGAATCATGGAATGGGCTGGGTTGGAAGGGACCTTCCAAAGGCCACCCAGTCCAGCCCCCTGCCATGTGCAGGAATGCCTTCCATGAGACTGGGCTGCTCCTGTATAGGCTGTCCTTGAATCCAATAATGCACTGGAAATTACTGTCCAGAGACCAAAAAGGGTTTTGAGAGGTTTTCAGTAGTTTGAATTTTTTTTCCCCTTTTTATTCTGTGTAAGAGTGAGAGCTGGTGAAGTCCCTGAGCACATAGACATGGATGACAGCAAGGTCAGGGCTTCCACCAAGCTGTGAAGCTTGTTCTTAGCACAGCACTTCCAGCTGCAAAACACAGGCCAAACTCAGGGTTACTGCTGTCACATATATTTAAGAGGTGACAGTCATGAAAGAAAGGGCACAGAGTCCACCAGAGGTACAGTTCATACATTAGCGATTTCACAACCCATCTGTTAAATTCTTATCTCTTTAGATTTATTGCCAGCTTGACAAAATAAACCTCTAAGAAGACAGAGGCATCTTCTAATCACTCAGAAAGCTGAAATGAAACATTTCCATATCATGGTTTGCTGTATCTTTTTTGTCACTTTTACAGGATGTTGCAGTCTCAGTTACACATGGAGTGTTTAAACCAAAGTGAAACTGGAGACAGTGTTGTCTGCTTTTCTCTTACAGAGTTTCAAACTAAAGAACTTACCAAGTCTCAAAAAAATCAGTGTTCAATCTGGTCTCATAACATAAAAAAGAGGAAGTTTTGGGGTGTTCTTGTCTTTCCAGAACACTGTTAATACTCTCCTCTGCTGACGGGGAGAAATTTAGAAGCCTGCACCACCTCTAAAGCATTGACAAAATTTCTGACATTTCTGGTTGACAGGTATGTTTGTCTTAATTATTTCTTATTTTATCATAGACCAAACTCTCCAAGTTCAACAGCCATTCATATATAAGGACTCTCATTGATTGTGATTAAATTCTTTCTGCATCTCAGTAATGATGGATAAATGCTCCAATTAATTATAGAATTAACTGTTCTCAATACCATTATAGAACTACTTTTTTTTAAACTATCTAAATTAACATGATTTAGCAATTAAGATCAACATAATGAAAAAAAAATTAAAAATTGTACAAAACTGAGAGGATCTGCTCACAATCTCTCAGACACATGAACAAAACACAACTGGAAGCTGAGGTAGTACAGATAAAAGGCTTCACCATGGTACTTTCACAACTTGTCCCCCTCCTCAGGACAGCCATTCTGTTTAGAAAATATGCTTTTGTTATGGCCCCAACCATATCTTCAAATTAAATTTGCTATTTCCATTGCTGGTTTAAGTCCTGACTATTTTACTTTTCTGAGTAACACCCTAAATTTGTTTATTGCAATAAACTTTTAATTTGTATGTGGATAAATTAATGCACAATTTCTTAGGTGGACCAGGAGGATGAGAATATATTTTAGCAATAACAATCAAGCCTGTCTCATTTCCTTGGGATTAATGATTAGCTGGGAGAGCTGATGGCCTCAAGTAGGAGTCATTATTTTATTAGAGGTAATTGTTTTGTTTTGCTTTGTTTTTAATTAGGCAACAATTAGAAAAAATCCAGACTTCTCTGTGTGTAAGAGGAATGAAAGCATCACAGGAGAAAAAGATACAATCACTCACACAAGGGAAAAAGTCTCTTTAAAGTGTTTGATAACCTTTGGTAAGATAAGCAGGTTAATACTGCAGCAAACCAGTATTTTCTGTGGGTTTCATCTGTTCCCTCAAGTGTTTGTGTTTCTCTGCTCCCAGTGGGGTTTTTTTGTTGATGTTTTGAAAAATGAAGCATGTAGATTTTGAGGAACATTTGTAAATCTATTGTGAACGCTTGGAAAAGGTTTTACAACATAATCTTTTATGATGAGTGGCTCTGTCTGACTTCAAGTCTGTCAGCTAAAATGCATTGCAAATGGGTGAGGAAAAGGAAAACTGGAAAATGTCAAAGACCTTTAAAACATAAAAAACCCACAAGCCCCTGGGGAGATAAAAACCTAAACCAAACCAAAGCAGAAAAGAAGAGTCAGAGATTTACAAACCAGTCAATTTAACCCCTCTTACCAAAAAATAAAATTAGAACAAATATTTAAATCGAGTCATTGCAAGTACCCAGAAGACATTAGGGAAATGGGTAACAACCAACAGAAGTTCATCAAGAGCTGTGACATGATTGTGACAAATTTCTTCATTGTCAGTTGTGTCAACTATTTTCCTATATCACAGTAAAAGACTTGTGCTACTTTCTTATACTAACACAACTTAAATGAGCTTGTTAGGGTGGAGAGTGAAAAACTGCCAGCAAACACACACTGAGGAGGAGGCAGGAGGGGCTGAAGTGTCAGAAGGTCAGACCTGGCAGGCAGCTCGTGAGAGAGCTGCAGCAGCCTCAGGTTCCTGTAAGGACAGGTTTTATTAGTGACCAGGGAAGGTCAGAGCACAGACTTATAAAATTGACACCTAACACAAAGCAGAAGGGAACTGCAAACACATTGGAATATGAAAACAAGTTTTAAGAAATCAAGATGATCTTGAGTGGTGGAGTTGATCTGTAAAGAAAAATAAAGGAGGTAAAAATCAGTAGGAATTAATTTTGTGCTTAAACAGGAACATTCATCTGCACAATTACAGAATTGTGAAAAGCACCCAGTTATGGGTGCTGTAAATCAGAAAAAGTTGTGGAGCTCAGCATTCTTCAGTCTGAGAAGTGCAGAAGGTATGACCAGAGGTTTACACAATGTGCAGTTCACATAGGCACCTACAGACAGCTGCCATCCCTGATTTTGGGGAAAGAGGCATGGTACTGTATGACAAGGTGATACAGTGATTTCATAGATAAAGACAAGGGCAAAAATGCTTGAGATCAGATGGATTCTGAAGACAAGTTTTTCTAACTATGCCTGACCACATTGCTCTTGGGTTCCTTGGCAGTTCTTTGCACTTCTCAAGAAATGTTGCCAAGAAAAGGGAAGGGAAGAAGCCTTCTTGGTGTGTCTGACAAGCAGGATCACACATCCTGAGTAAGGAAAACTTAACCCCCTAGAAAAATGGGTATGCAAAGTTCAGATCAGTTTGATCTTCATCTTCCAAACAATTTATAAATTACCTTCATCTCCCAGGTCTTCACTCTCCTTAGATGTGTTATTTATAACTCTAAGTGTTGCAGCTAAAGAGAACCAGTGCCCATGACGATGCTGTTTTCAGTTCAAGCACACTCTTGTGATGACTTTGTCTTTGTTAACTTATTTGTCTTTGCTTTGTGAAATTATCTGCCATTTGCTCATCATGTTCTGCAAATCCTCTGCAGTAATAACTACATGCAGCAGCCCTTCTGTCTAGCCAGTCGAGATTTGACAGCCTCTGTTTGTTAAACGAATCACTTCACTGAGACTTTGGAACACACTTTCCATCTCCCTCCATTCTCATTATCCAGCTAAGGTCCTTATAACATATGGTCCTCTTTTCCTAATTGCATCCTCCGTTCCACGTCAAACCAAGCTAATCTTTCAAACCGTCAGGCTAATCAGTACAAAATGCATGGCCACTGTTTGCACACATGCTGGTAACAAGAGGGAACAGGACCTACACAAATCAGAAAATGCCACCGAGTCCCAGCTGCCTTGTTTATTCCTCCCTCATTTTCTAAGATTATCTGAAATGCAGCTTCTTTCGCATTTACGTTTTCGGAGGGATTTTCTCAGCAGAGAACCATTAGCACTGATGTCCTGCCCAGCAGACCTCCACCACAAAGTACAACTTTCACTAGTGATTCCCATGAGACAGATCTTTAGGTGAAGGAGTAATGCTGTATGAAATTATTATCCACAAGAAATGACAACGTATTATTTAACCACCTTTAAGGCAGCAAAAGACGTAGCTGGTGTGGCAATTACCACTCAGTTGCAGGTTTCTTATTTGGTAAAAATACAAGGTAACATGTAGCTTGTAATTGACTTATCATAACTTTGACACAATCACAGCAAGCCTGGTCAATCCTCTAAAGCAGGTTGGATGGGCAGCTAATACAGAGAGGGGCTGCAGAGATGCTGGTTTGTACATTTAAGCACACAGCTATAGACTAAAAGAAACAAAGAAAAACTCCTTCCTCGCAGTTTAAATATATTTCTGGTATCTGGGCCAGCTGATCCATCATAGACAATTCCATCAAAGCTGTATTAATTCAGCAGACCTGACCTAACTCCTAGTGCATCTTCAGAATTAATTATCTTTACTCATGAATAAATGCAACAGAAACATGAAGTCTGAGACAGTTCTGAGTTAGGATTTTCGTCAGCTTTGGTTTCATTCCTCAACATCCCACATTATGCATTTTGCCATTGTGCCCTGGGCCCCTCCACGTATGTGTGGGGCTGAGCCTTTAACCACACACACAGACAAAACCCACCCATTTTCTGTGTTTGGTCTGCAAACACTTGTGCCTGTGGGGAGCATTTCTCACAGTGCTGCTCCACAATGGCACAAGAAAAACTGAGAGCATCTTCTCAGTGAGCAGCATAAGAGGTGTAAAACCTCTATACATTAAAATATGGGTGCCAATTGGTTTATATGATCAGAATCTGGACTATCTTTAGGTATAAGCAACTGTTTCAAATATAATTAGTACAAATCCTCATAAGCCTACCTTGAGAATTAGTTCCTGTAAGAGCAGTTTAGGTGTCATTCCCCATTCCTGGACCATGGACAATCCTGTAACTTGCCCCTGCTTACACAGATCCTGGTTTACCTGATCTTGCAACATCAAGGTCTGCTCCTAATCCGTGATAACGAGCAGTGAATGAAGGAAAAGACTCTATTTTCTCATACAAAGGGAAAAATACAGAATCCAAGGGTCCTGCTCTCGTTTCATTCCCGCCTCGCGTGTCTCGGATTTATCTGAAACAGGAATTGTAGAACTGTCTCCTGTAGAAGACACCTAAGTACTGCTCCATGGAAATGCATGTATTCACACTGGGGCCCTATTTAGTGCCTTGGTTTGATCTCCAGTCTAAAGACACCTCTGAAGTAACATCAAAGCATGATTTTAGAACAGTTTTTCTTACATGTATTACACAGAGTTGACTTTATACAATTCAACTGATACAACTCAGACTAGAAACCAAGTAGGGAGGTATTAAATGTGAGACACATGGCAGTGCTAGGAGAGGCACAGAGGAGAGGAAAAGGCTGCTGGATCTATACTGATGTAGATACAGCCTCTGAGTAGGGAGAGATTAAATAGGCTGGTGTGCAATCTGTTTGGGAAAGAGATGGCTCAGCTGGGCTGTCACGGAGGAAAGTTATGAACAACACAGAAAAAGTTAATAGGGAGCAATTATCTGCTACTTCTCACCACAGAAGGGTTTGGGACAGTGCACTAAATTAATTTATGCAATTTAAGAAGAGGCAAAGGGCAGTGTTTTTTTTTTCATGCATTCACGATTAAACTGTGGAACTGGTAATTATAGGGTGTTACAATCATAAAGAGGTTCAAAAGCAATTAAACTAATAGAGGGAAGAAACACACTTCTGGGGCCAATCTACAGTGATGTGGAGCAGAGGAGCCAGGCTGCAGGTGTGCTCTCCTTCCTCAGGCATTTGCTGGCAGCCACTGCCAGAGATGAAACCCTGAATGGGATGACTCCACAGCCTAGTCGATCACAGCCAGTTTTCTGGTTTATATTCTGAGTTTTCCCTGTACACAGAGGCCTCTCAGCAGGTAGTTCCAACCCTGGCCACTGCAGAGCCTCTGGTAGGAGAGGGCAGTCACATCTCACAGCAAAAAAAAAAACCCAGGCTACAGTGCTGGGCAGGCAGCAATGCCTGGCAGTAATTAATACAGGTCACATAAATATAAAATAATTTACTTCTAAACACATTACTAAAGTTCACCTAATGGCCAAAAGAAAACAAAATGTAATTAAGTAAATTATGTGCTTCTCTTTTTTTGAGGCTTTCTGAAGAAGAAAGGGCGGGGGGGGGGGGGGGGGGTAAAGGATGCTTGGGAGCTTGAATTTTCAGTTCCAGATAATGAAGTTCTGCATTTGATGCTTATTAAAATATATTGCCCAAGAGACCAGACAGAATGTGAGATGGCTGGGTACAAAACTTTCAGAGAAAAAGAGAACAAAGCTGTAAGGCCTAAATGACCTTTTATTATTCCTGAATACCTTATGATGTTGGGAAATGAAGACTGAAACAGATGGAGCTGTTAACGAGTTTAGGCAACAACAAGACATATGCTCAGAAAGGCTGTAGCAAAAAAGCTTGAATTTCATATTAAAAACTGCGGGTCAGTTAAGATCAGTCAAACATAGAAGGGAAAAAGATAGCAAAGAGTCATAACTTTTTTTTATTATTTTTAAAAGCCAGAAAGGCTTCTCTCCAAATGAGCTGCCACTTTTGCTCAGCCAGATGATACCTCAGCTGCCCCTGGTGGGCAGAATAGGCTGGGGATATCTCAGGGGAAGGGACCTGAAGCTGGTCTATGCCTGAGCTACCTGCTGTAGTTTATGCCTAAATGAGTGAATTGAATCCTTCAGCAGAAATCAATCAGCAGAATTCAATCAAATTCAGCAGAAAACTATGGATATTGCACCTGCAGACAACTGTTGCTTGAGTAAACCAAAAGTACAGAGTTTTGTTTAAAAACTAAGGGCCTAGGAAGAGTTGAGATGAGGTCATTTAGGGTCCTAGGACAGCCTGGGTCAATGCTTCTTGCACGTGTCTTAGCTGCTGAACTTGGTCTGCCTCACCAAACTGCACCTGACAGAAAGGTTAGATAAGCTTTCTGTTACATTTCGTACCCACCACACACAATATAGAAATGTTAATAATTTATTACCATTTGTCATTAATATTGCAAAGTCAAGCATTCATAAGCTGGGTTGTCTGGGCAACCTTCTCTTTTGCTCTCTTGTGCTCTGTATTGATGAGATCTGTAATTACAGCAAGACTTGCCATTATTTCCACGGGACCCTCGGCTCGTTTGGCGCACGGATCAGCCACGGCTCCTTTAATGAGCACAGCTCGTCAATATTTTATTTCAGCCCCTCTGTTAATTGTGTGGCTGCATCACATTTACCAGCACTGTTTAAACATGGTGCTGAGGACTGACCTGCCAGACTCCCCGCTGGCTTTCAGACCCCATTCATTATTCCCCTGCTTTTGTGCAGAGCAACTGTTTGATCCCCACACTGACACCACAAGGACAGGGCAGGCACCTGCTAATTTCATTGTGGGAAACTGAAGTACCAACAGATGAAGGTCAAAACAGTTTGCTAATTTTGAATGTCCAGCTTGAGGCCTCTGGGAGGTGAATTTTTGAGTGTGCTCAGCATTATGTGACATGAGGTGCATACAGTCCACCCCTCCTATTGCCATTAGCTGCATCCACAAGCACTTGAAATATCTACACATCACACAGGCAAAACCAATGACCAAATGGTAAAAATATCAGAACTTGAAAACGCTGCAAGACTTGCCACATTAGGCTG
Organism: Promerops cafer; assembly: GCA_013398275.1. Classification (NCBI taxonomy): domain Eukaryota; kingdom Metazoa; phylum Chordata; class Aves; order Passeriformes; family Nectariniidae; genus Promerops; species Promerops cafer. The sequence goes on along the minus strand of VZSE01009345.1, from coordinate 2,654,040 downwards.
AATTAAACAGTCTTTCTTGTTCAAATTATGGTGCGTTTCTAACTTGTAGAGATTTTACATTATTCGGATTTTCCTTTTCTTGCTCCCACACAGTCCCACACATGGATGTCCTGATGCTGCTTTCATGGAGCAGCAAACCTTTCAATGGTTTTAACAGAGCCAGGCTTGGCCTGAAATGAGCAATATCTAATGCTCTGTTCAATTTGGTCAATAGTGTCTCCTCACAATACTGGAAACAAGGATGAACTGACCCACGCAGTGACCCGTGTCCTCCTCTCATTCCCCTGCCTTCCACCACGCAGCTGAACAAATTAACACAACCTCAAGGCAACCAAGTTCAGAAAGAACAGTAAATGGTGTGTTCTCTTCCAAACCCCCAAATAATCTACATTTGTTTTTGGAACACTACCATGAATCACTTTAATCTTTTCTTTCTTGAGATATTTTTTGATTTCTTTCTATGAATTCCATCCTTCCCCAGCTGAACCCGTCTATTCTGGGTGCATTTGAAAACTCCTAAGATGAGGGTTTTAGTCATTTGCTTTTTGGTGAGTAATTGTGCTCATTTTCAGCCAGAAGGCAGTTAACCTTTTGAGACAGTCAATTGCCCTCTCTGTGTACCTACCGCTGCTCTTACGGGTGGTGGAAGGCTAAAACTTAATAACCTAGAAAAGATGAAGCATTAACTTCGCTCTGACAAAAACTCATTCTAAGTTTTAAGGCCAGAAATTTTCAAGAGAACCTGAAAGATTTGGTTCTCAGAGAACTATTGTAGAGTTGGAAACCTGACTAACTTAGTACTTATTAAATCACAGTCTGTATGACTCAGACAGCATCTGTGACACTTTCTTATATTTGATTGTGATAACTGTGTGAGTTTGAAGACTATTACTGAAAGATAATGTAAAATATAGGGAATACACAGATGTATATATCCTTTTTATCAATTAGAAAATCTTGCTTTGCTTCAGAAAAAAGCCCTATGCACTTAAATTAAAAGATGGCAATCTTTAACAAACACACCAGGAGACTGTGATTACCTATAAGCATTTTAAACTTTGCATATCTTTGTAAAAATTCCATTTAAAAAGTGTTATATGCATTATATATGCAAAACAAATATTGCAACATAATGCTCTTGGAATACTACATGTGATAGCAGCCGAGTTATAAAAGATTGGGCAAACCCAGCAAAGACATAAATCTTTAACACTTTATAAATGAAATTCTACCCCACTTTCTGTAAGGGTTCACAGTTATGCAGGCAAGCCCCAGGTGGCCTTTAAAGATGAGAACAAGGTGGGAGCCTCTTAATCTGTACCCTTGAAGGTGGGCTTTAAGCACCTACATTTCCTCCTTGTTCCTCCCTCTTCACCCTGGGGGGCCACCAGAACTGGGACAACTGGGACAGAAAGAGACTGGGGGAGGTCAGAGGGTGATTAGACCCATCCAGCATTAGTGATAAGGTGAGGGAAAGGAGAGGACAAGGAAAACAGGAAGGGACAAAATCCTGGCTTGGGTAGCTACCCTCTGTCAGTCTGGGAGCTCCAACACAGCACGGGCACAGTCAGAAATCCTGGGAGGTGGCTTTGAGGGGGAGGAGGTGGGGGAAGAAGATGATATTGTCTGTGAGAGCTGGCAGGAGACACACAGGTAGAGCTCTTCATCTGAAAGTCAAAGACAGAAAAATAACTAGTTATGGCTTTGGGGACTGTTTATTTTTGTTTTGCTTTTATTTTTACTTGATAGATGAAGTGGGCATTTCCATTGGGTTTGGATTTAAAATGGATCTGTAAAACCATTCTTCACTTGACAGACTTGGTCTCCTGGGTGGGAAACTTTCAGAAGACTGTTCAAAAGAAAAACAAAACAAAAAAAGCAGAAACCACCAAAACAACCCAACCCAAAACCTGCTTAATATCCTCGTGAGTGTAAAATCCAAACAGATCTGTGTGAGAGATGCTCCCACCCCTGCCTGAGTAGGCTAATGATGATGTTGCTGTCTCAGAGAAGAGCAGATGTAAAGCTGCAGAGTGAAGGGAGTCTCTGATTCACACACTTCATTATTTCCCTGTGCATCACGAAAAATCAGACTCTATCTATGCCATACAAAGCAGGTGTTCTTTCACAGCTCTTCATCTACCCTGATCTTCTCTCAGTGTCTTCTCACCCCCCCCAGATTTGCCACCAGGTGCTTTTCCTGCTCCAGCAGCAGGAGAACAGCAAACCCCCAAACTGGCACATCCATGGCTCTTTCCTTATCCCTGTTTGTAGGAAAAGGTCTCATTTCTAGAAGCCTTTGTGTGGGCTTGAATAACTTAAACACAAATTAATTCTTTTTTGAAGCACTCTAAATTCTTAATTCCTCAAATGCTAAGAACATTTGCTACTGAGAAATCTTTTATAGAAAAAAGTTTCTTACTGCAAATCCATCTGTCTGCTTAAAGGTGAAAAGTTATATACGTTTCTTAACAGACCCCAAATGATATGCTCTTTGGAGGTGCCTATTTTTAGGTGTTTTGTATTTTGCTGCAATCAAAATCACAAAACTTTTTAAAATGATAACCCAGAAAATTATATTTTTGTGTCTTTTTGATCTTCCTTCCACTGACTACAAAGTCAAAATTCTTTAGGCTGTCATTATCTGGCAATTTTTAAGCAATTTCCTTGCCAAAACTAGAAGGAAATATCTCTACAAAGATACTTAAAAAGAGACAATACCTGCTTTGGTGATCACTCCATGCAAAGCCTTTGTGAGAACTGAATTCAAGCAGACATGCTTGGAGCTGGAAGTCTGTCTTTGTTGAAATAAGAATGAACTGACCTGAAACAGCATTTTGGCTCCTTTTCAACCTCAGAAACTTAAAGGTGTGGCTCAAGGAATGTCCTGCACAAAAGAATAAAATGGAAACTTTTACAATGCTCAGTAATTTCTGCCCATACAAAGGACACAGAGCCATCAAGCTCAGGAAGAATTACAACCCAACCTGCACATGCAGCATATTAACTAGGGATGGCCTGATCCTACTGGCATGGCAATTCCATGGAAACGCTGTGCAAATGAAAAAAGTTAAAGGAATGAGGATTTTTATCAGCCAGTCCCTGGCAGAGGTGATGTCTCGTGCTGTGTGATACGTGGTGGTGCCAGGTGAGCACAAACACTTCTTCCAAGAACCCTTGTTTTCATTATTTTCATTGATCTGACAAGATTTAATTGAAAATTCAGCTTTGGTCAATTCTAAAACTGCTTATTTAAAACGGTTTAGTATCAAGCATAGTTCCTGAATTTTTGCATGAAGTTATTCTGCACCTTTATAACCAAATCCAGTTTTCCTTGTAACATCAGGATAAGATGCTCTAGCACACAAGACATTTTGGCCTTATGTCCCTAAGGACACATCCCTGGTCCAGTGCAGTTCCACCAGTGGCCTGCTCTGCTTTCACAGCCTGGGCATGGAATTCTTCTTGATGACTCCGTGTCCAGGTGGAAAATTTAGTTGCTATTTGGTACATCATCTGTCTTTGCAAACCAATAAAAACACAAGTATTATTTCTTTATAAACACTCTCTGCTTTCTTAGATACTAAGCCAGGCTATGGCTTTCTATACTGTTCTTTTATTAAGAATGTTGTCACATTTTTTATTATTACCTCTTGGGTTTTTCCAACTATTCCTCCTGACCCAATGCCTGGAAATTCAAAAGCCATGAAATATGCTGGTTTCTCTTAAGAAGCTTCAAGTATTTCTCCAAATTCCCAGCAAATCAGTCAACAATTATCAAACAGTTTTCACAAATCATAAACTACTCCAGAAAAGCTCCCTTCCTTAATACATCCATGATTTAAGAGAAGCAATTATCACTGCCAAGGCTTATTTTAGAGCTGCAGCTGTAACAGACTGAGAGCAGTGTGATTTCATTAATAATCAATAAAAGAGGCAATAGAAGCCTTCCCTTTAAGCACCCTATTCATCGTGAAGGAATCTTTGAGTCTGAAGCAAAAATGCAATGCAGATGGATGATGACAACATCACTGGAAATATCTTAAGGCATTTACATATTTTTCTGATTCTAAAACCCATTAGAGAAGTCAGGCACATTTTGCACTCACTTTTGAGCACTGTGAACACCATGAATTTAATAATGAGAAACTTTCCAAGTCAGTGCTAGCGTAGTGCTAAATGCAACCTGCATTTCTCATAGTTTTTTCCCCAAGTGACAATCTTGACAAGTCTAGACAGGCTTTTTCTCCCACATGTTCACTGAATTCCTCCCATTTTGCCACTGAAAATTTCCAGCAGCCTCCGCAGTGCAACAGTGCAGCCACAACCAAACAAAAAAATGCTGTTACAAACCCTCAGTGGGGAGTGGTGGGGAAATAACTTTTTTTTTTTTTTTTTTTTTCTACAAAACTGGTATTTATAACTTGAAAATCTTGATTTATTGTATCCAAGTTAAAAAATTATAGTCCCTGCTGGTATCAGGGAATGGTTTGCTGATGGATAGATGCTTACCTTTTCCTGCTAATGCTATGATAGTGGCGTTGTAATAACTGGAATATAAGAGAGATGAGGTTTTCAGGAAAGGAATAAATACCTTTTATTAAAATATAGCTGGAAGAATGATAAATCTCTATATGTGGTAAAAGTTTTGTATCTGAAAGTATCTACTGGGGTTTGGTGCTTTTCCCCTTCTACTGAGAGCAATTTTCTTCCTACAACCACTTATAACTCATTTACACCACCTATGTCAGGGAATCCTCCAGCCCTCACTGACATTGCCAAAGACAGTAAAAATATTACTCTAAAGAGACACTCAGAGCTCCTTCACGGCCTTTGGGGTGAAAATTGTCCAAAAAACATGGGGAGAAAAACAGGACTGCAGTTCTCTGTCCTGGCTTACCTCACTCTGGAGGTGACTGACACACAAAGAGGAATAAACAGAGAATCATAGAATATTCTGTGCTGGAAGAGACCCACAAGGATCCTTAAGTCCAGCTGCTGGCCCTGAACAGGATAATCCCAAGAATCCCTCATGTGCCACGGTGTGATTGGCACAGAGGATGCCTAAAACCCCCAAGGAAGGCGCTGCCCTGTGCAGTCTCTGTGTCCGTGTGCAGGCCCAGCTGAGCTGAGTGCAGTCAGGGCTTTGCACAGAGGAACCTCCAGCATCTCCTGGAGCCTTCCAGCAGCCTTGTCCCCAGCAGGCAGCGAGGAGCAGGGCTGGCATGGGACCAGCCCTCCTGGCTCAGCTCCTGCAAAAACAGGCGAGGAGGAGGGAACACCACTGAAACCAGCACAGCCTTCCCTAACAGGGAGGTCAACAGAGAAAAAGACTAAGGGATCGCTTTAGTTGTCAGAAGTGCCATCTTTTAATGAAAATGGCAAGCAGAAAGTCACTTATTTTTCGTGTATTACATGGCAACACTTGTCTCGCAGTCAAGTATCGCAGGCATGCTTTCAGCGCAGGGCTTTTAATGAGGTGCTTGATCCTTATGTAAAATCAGCACCAGAGCCCTTATCCAGCAGGAACTAACAAGGAGCTATAAATGGCCCAATTACCAGACTGAAATGTCATTCACACATTTGTTATCTCCCACACCAACAAGGAAAAATAACACAGAGACACACAGTAGCTGAAGGCGAATTGAAATTACTGTTGATTGAACTAGAACTTGTGAAGCTCTTCATGCAATTCAAAGCTTTAAAATTTAATGTGAACTATATTTAGTTTCAAACATCAGCTGGGTTCATTGATATTTTGTTTTAGGCTTGCCAAAACTCTCAATATCCTTGCTAATAATATTAGCAGCTCTGAGTGTTGCCTGCATGATGACGTACTGAGCTCTTAAGAGAAGTTCTTTAGAGAAGTTACTTTGGGAGCAGCAGCCCTCAGATTTCTGGGACATGTAGTCTTTGAGGTCAGATGCTCTTCCTTCAAGTCACCATCACTTCAGTGTAAGCCATGATACCTGAAGAAGGGATTTTGCATGTTGGATTTTTTTTTAACTGAATTTTTCATCTTAATCATTCTGTTGCTAAATCATACGCTGGTTGACTTTGCAGAACAGATGCTAATCCCATATTATTTAGACCTTTATATTGGCATTACTATTATACTAGAGCAACTAAATAATAAAATTATAAATGATTTGGGTTGGGAGGGACCTTAAAGCTCATCTCCTGACTGCCTGCCATGGGCAGGGACAACTTCCACTAGACCAGGTTGCTCTGAGCTCCGTCCAACCTGGTCATGAACACTTCAAGGGATGGAGCACCCACAACTTCTGTGGGTGAACAGTTCCCGTGCTTCACCACCGATACAGTAAATAATAATAAATAAAAACTTCCCTGAAAGAAAAAGAGAACTGCTGATAACATCATAGTCTTTAATACTATAATATCATTTTAATAATATGAGCTCTGTCAGGCAGTGGGAGTGCCTTGGCCATGGCACAGCAGCCCTCAGCTCCTCCCATCTTCCCCTGTTTCACAGGCACGTTGTCTAATCCAAGCAGAGCTCTGAAATAAAGGTTTCCCACTTTGAGTTAGCACAGGCAGCTCCCAGTAAGCAGACATCACCTAAATCCCTCACTGCTTTCTACATAAATAAAGCTGTTTTTCCTCCTTACTTTCCTGTGAGCTGTGTTGTTGCTGTGGGACACCTGGATCCATGTCCATGGGGGATGCTGTGATCCCCTATAAAGCACTTTGGATGAAACAAAGCTTTGTGCTGAATGTCTCGTTCCTGAGGTGCTCAGGGAAGACACAGGGCGTGTTTAGATCCCAGCACTGCCAAGCTTAAAAAGCCTGTTAAGAGGAAGGAAGAGTTTTTGCATTCCCCCTCTTCCTTGGAGCTGTCAGTAAATTCGCTAATTGGGGCTGTGAAATTGCTCTTTTTTGGGGTTATCTGGGAGGCAAACAAGGGATGGGGATCAGGGGCTGGAATGGAGGGTGCAGGTTTGAGAGCCACTCAGTTCTAGACACACCTTACACAGGTGCATATCACACGTTTGCAATGTATTTCTGTTGATTCCCAGCCAAGAATTTTCAAGCAGATTTTAATAAATGTGGTTAAATTTGCTTGCAGGAGCATGCCTATATTGCACTTTAAATAAAAACAAATTATGGTAATGCGTGCTGCTGAATGCAGAGAGCTATAAGCACTGAAAAGAATAAACATCTTGTCTTCTTGCCTTTGTAAGTTACAATACTTCAGGCTTTTAATAGTAAAATAGCATTTTTTTTACCTTTGGCATAGCATATTCATCCATTAGATTTCACTGAACTTTGGTGCAGTGAAAGGAGACAGCTTAATTTTCAGTAATTTTGGTAAATCTCAATTTACCATGTATTTACAGAAAATAATGAACACATCATGTTAGGGACTGATTTGAGTCACAAAAAACTGCATTATTTCCTGAGGGTTTTTTTTTTAAAGTAAAGGTATTAGAAAAAAAGAAAAAAAAGTCTGATTTTCATCACAACTATAAAGAACATGAGTATTTTTCATAAGAATATTGCTATAAAACATCAACATCTTAACACAATAAAAAGGCCCCTTTTTTATGCTATTTCTTCAATTAATATTTAAAACACAAGGAGGTACTTGCTACCACTGAGTAGGTCTTTCCTTCTCTTACATTTTTACTTGTTTTGCTCTTTTGGCTGGTCTTTTGGAGACTTTTCAGGTGATTAGGGGGCGGTGTTGGGTTTGCCTTTTTTTCCTCCCCTTCCAGCTATTAGGATGGAAGAGCAAGATAAATTACTTTCTCTACCCATCATTTTTCTCCTGGAGTATCCTTTGCATCAGCATTTCCCTCCAGCTAAACTCATGCCTCACCAGCTTTTTAAGCACAAGAAACAACCTCTGTGTTGCCATCTCGGAGCAGAGTCAGCCCAGCTTGCAGGAGAAGATATTACCCTGTGCTCCCTACCCTGCACACACCACCCTTGGGAATATCTGCTCCTTTTTTCTGCTGTTTAATGAGGGAAGATTTGGCCTTTGGGCCAAATGTCACTTGCAACACCCACTGGGACAGTGGTGTGCGTGGTGGATTTGCTGCAAAATCCACTATATTATGGAAATTTTCCTTAGCAATACAGCGGTCAGTGGTCCCAGAAAACAACCTAATAAACCACAGATAGACACAGAGGAAGTCACTGGAGTGGGCAAAGTTACTTCAATTTATTCCTTTTTAAATATCACCAGGGTGAAGGTGCCTAGTTTTGGTTTGGGAGGGCTAGACACCATGATCAAGCCAGATCCTCCTCTCAAACTCTCCTCTGATCTGCTTTTTTGTTTGTTTTTTTGTTCTTTGGTGGGTTTTTTGGGTTTTGTTTGTTTGTTTGTTTGTTTTGGTGTTGGGCTTTTTTTGTGTGGTTTTTTTTTTTTTTTTTGGTTGGTTGTGGTTGTTTTTGCTTTTTTAATATCATAGAATCATAGAATGGTTTGAGTTGGACAGGACCTTAAAGACCATTCAGTTTCACCCCCTGCATTTTGACACCTTCCACTGGACCAGGTTGCTCCAAGCCCCATCCACTGTGGCCATGGACACTGCCAGGGATGAGGCATCCCCAAGGACTGCCACAAGTTTTGCCTCTAAGCTGTGAAAGCTTATTCAGAATTTTAGTTATAAGCAAACAAGCAGGAGAGTTTAAAGTACATCCCTACTTGAGTCAAACAAGAACTTAATCCCTGTGCAGGAGCAGTTCCTACACTACAGCCTGACTTGCAGATTAAATTTGCCACAGGACAAGAATTTTCAAAGGGAGTAGATAATCCTGTGGACAGCCAAGGTATCCAGAGACATAATTAGCAGCTCCCGAGGAAGCTGGGAGGAAGTTCAAGCATTTATATTTCAGATATTAGTGGGCTGGATTGCATTTTGTATCCTTGCATCCTGAATTTAGGGGAAGAGCTTACTTTTTTGCTTTTTTTCAGGTGTCTCACCACTGACAGAGACAGATTACTGAGATGTGTGGTCTTTAGGTCTCATTCACTTCCTAATCACTGGATCCTCAGATGCAGTCAGGTAGCATTTTTCTCTCCAATCACATTACAATTTGTAGGTGAACTCAGCAACACTTTCTAAACTTGTTTAATATTTCTAGTGCACTTGTCAGCCGGCTTATGAAATGTTTACATTTACAGTGGTTTTCGTGTTTCTCTCACTGAGTTTCTTCTTTGGAAATTAAACCTATCCATGATCTTGTGCAAATATATTGCCAGTGCTGCTGACCAGAAGGAGCACTGAGTTTCCTCAGGCCACTTTATAATTGCATTTTGGAATACAAATGAGTTTACTCTCCAAAGAAGATGTTTCATTTGAATTCTTCCCAACTTAATTTCTTTTATAAACTCCATCATCCAGTGTTCCTGCAGTCTATCCACAAATTAAACAGTATTTTGTGATGGTGCAAAGTAGCTCCTGTGTGGGATTCTGACACTTGATTTTGTCCCTGGTTTACAGCCTGCTCTCTGTGAGGATGAAGGAGAGATGAAGCAAAGTGGGCACAACCCAAAGCCTGTGTGACGTGCATCACTCTGCAGTGATACTGAAATTGCAAATCCAGAGTCCCTGACTTGCACAACTGTGAGCCAAATCAAAATAAAATAGGTGACAAATTGCAAGTGAATACTCTCTCGGACCACCCAGAGACTCTGTGATGGACCAGTGCTGAAGTAATTCTCTCAGGTGGTGGCAATTGCTATTAGAGCTGCCCCACTGTGAGATTTGGGTCAAAAGTCTCTGGAAATGCCAGAATGTTCTCCATTTCATATTACTGTTTTCTGATTTCAAATGCTGTGCATGCTAAACCCCCCAGAGGTCGGAAGGGAGATTTCTATAACTCAATAAATGTCTTTCCAGAAAAAATGTTGCCACAAATAAGTGGTGATCCTGTCCTTCTTGTATTCATTCTTTTTCTCTGGCTTTTATGGCATTTCCCCCTACTTAACTACTAAAACACACACTTTTGCACTAGGCAAGAGCTGCTGAAATCCTTTGGTCTGTCTCCCTGCACTGAGGTGTCCCAACCAACCCCAGCTGGCCACCATAAATATCTGAAGAGGGATTTTCTACTTAGTGCTTTGTGCTCACATTATCTCTGTCAGCCCCTCAGCAGTTTTAATACGCTGAGTTCTTCCACTCTCCATTTGTACATCCTTTAAGAATTTCTAATCATAGTTTTCCTGCCAGTCTAGACATTGATAGCCCATTTTATCTTTCCACACAGTGCCTGCTTTGCCGACCTGCGAACCATTTTTAGAGCTTTTCGCTAAACTCCTTCCAAATTAGTCAACATCTCCCTGCTAATGATGCATTCAGAGTTAACATAAAGGTGAAAAAGCATCACTAAATGAGCTCCTCTCTACGCTAGCAGTGACTTAAATGAAAGCAAGTTCAAGTGAAAAAGCTTATTTTAATGGCAGTGAAGGGTGCTCAGATGTGGAGCACCAGGCAGATGAACGGCCGCGTGAATCCGAACAGGCCAGTACGCCAACGTGGGAATGCCAATAAACAGAACCATTTGGAGGAATATTTGATGGATTCAGGAGAACTTCATAAAGGTTTAAATTTTATTATAAAGGTCTTGAAAATTAGAGAATGACAGAAACGCGTTCCCTTCCTGCTGCTGAAAGGGAGTCGTGGTGGGTTTTTTCAATCCAAAAATATGAAGTTTTTTAAGAGAAGGAATAGAGTCTCTATAGCTGCAGACACGTCAGTCTTCAGGGATGGCCTGGAATATTGATTCAGTCTGCAGCAGAAGGGATAGCTGGGGCAGGGGGCTTGAGGTAGGGAAGGAAACTTTCCAGAATATCAGTAGGGAAAGCCCTGAGCTGGGATGAACCACAACCACATGCTGTCCCTCTGTATTCGCAGGCTACGTTACAGTTTCTTTGGAGTTACAAGTAAGCAGTAGAATGGACTTGTATGGAATTGCTCAGCTTATAAAAACTTGGTTGTATAGAAAGATGCCTTTTAAAGTTAAAACTGAATATTGTTCTGTACATGCCTTGAATGTAGCACAGTGCAGAAATAGAAGAAATTAAGTATTAAAAACATCTGCTCACGAAACATCTTTTCGACAGAAAAAAGAATGCTAAAAGTTGGAAAACATTAAATGCCTGCAGCTAAATCCACAAATGGTAAAGCAAATACTCAATCTTTTGCACCTTAATTACATGAATACTAAATCCATGACAAAGAGTTTCTGGTTGGGCTAAGAAAATTACAAGTAAAGCAACTTAGATTCAACATCAAATCATGAGAAAACTTCTGATGCTTCCCACAGTTAAGCTCAAAACATTTATGGAAATTCATAAGAAAATATAACTCTTAGTGAAGAGGAGAAAGGTTCTTGTAAATTTTTAATATGAACTATGCAGACAATTACATTAATAAGATTTAATTATACCATGAAATATTTAGTGTTTCTCTCTATGCTAAATATTATTTTGAACATAGTTCTAGAAAGATTAGAAAGCTTAAGAGATACCAAGAAAGAAAACAAGAACAAGTATAAAAAAATTAATTTTGAAAATGCATTAACTATAAAGACCATTGTTTCAGTATTTACTTAAACAAGGGAACATTTTGGTCAGCTCTTGCATATTAATCTCTTTATAAATACAGATATAAGAAATACTTTGTGTGCTATGTTTAATTAATAGAAAAACCAGCTCATGTCTTATAGGTCACATTTAACAAAATCTACAATTAACACCCAAGTTTTGGCAGAAATGCATAACTATTTATTAGTGTCTACACTTACTTTTTATTATGCCAGAACTAACCAGCCATATATTTACTATCAACCACAGCGTGACTGGCTAATTAACCCACTCGTGAAATACTGTTTCCAAAATTGTGTGCTGTTGCTATCTTCGGTCTGTGGCTCTTTGGTCTAACACTAATCATAATTAGGGAAGCCAAGTTTCCTGCAGCAAGTGCACTGGATTCTGTCCATCCTCAGCCCTGATTCCACTTCAGTGTGGGCTGCGTCCCTGCTGACCCACAGGATGGGCTCCCATTCCCACCCAAGCGCTTGCCCTGCTGCCCACACACCTGGTGTTGGTGCTGGGAGTTCAAACTGTGATTTAAACTTATTGCCAAAAGCAGCAGAATACCCCCAGGACAGCTGTAATTGGATATAGAAGCTGTTATTCCTTAAAATGCACATTTCTAATGCCATGGCAGTCTCCCCTGTAGCACCTCAAGCACTGTACCTCTCATCTGTGCCTCAGACCCACTGATTTCACTGAGGTTCATACAGAACTAGGTGCCAGAACACCATCGAGTAAGGTTTTCACCCTAAACATGAACAAAAGGCTTTATGCATCTAATAAGACCAATATTCAATAACCAGAAAGGGACTCCAGGGGTTTACCTGGCTTCCAGGTGAGCTTAGGGCAGGATGAACATCCAGGGCAGTGTGCTGGAAACCTGGGCAGCCCATAAAAACATGCAGGATGAGTCCTTCCTGGGGTTGTTGTCTCCTCCTGAATGGGAGAGAGTGCTGTGGAGCTGGCCCTGAAAATATAAGCATCATTTTTTTGTAAATGGGATGTTTGTCTTTACATTTCATAGAGCCATAGAGTCACAGAATGGTTTGGGCTAGAGGGGCTGTGAAGATCCCTTTAACTAGTTAAGGGATCTTAACCTTAAGTTAACCCTTAAACTAATCTTAACTACCCTTAAGCTAGCTCCAACCCCCATGCAATGGGCAAGGACACTTTAATGTAATTAAGGTAATTCATGTACTGACTCAAACCTACACATAATTTTTAATAAGGACATGTATAACATATATTTGCATATGGATGCAGAGCTGTCTATAAGTACACACACACACACACACACACACAGTCTGTGTGGAAGCAAAGCCTCCAGCCCCTGCTCTGTCCTCCCCTCCCATCCATGTCAGAAATACAGATTAGCCTTATTTCTGCAGGGCATGCCCACAGTTTGAGGAAGAAGGAGGCGAGGAGCCTGTGCTGCTGCTGGCACGGAGCGTGTCCCTGCGAGGACAATCCCTGCTGCCCACAGGCACCCCCACAGCCAGGGTTGTGTGATTTAAGGGATGGGGTTTGGAGCCTGCTCCCTGGACCAGTATCACCTGACATATGGAACAGGGAAGTGGCACTCTGTACATCCAGCCCCAGCAACTCCTAATGTTTTATTTAATAACTGGTCACAGGAGGAGGTGCTATGATTAATTCTGAATAAAAAATGCTCACACTGCTTCAATATGGTGAGCTCTTTAAAGGATCTGCTCGCAGCAGACCCCAGTTGTGATTTCCCATCCTACCTGGTCTCACATCAGCTGGGGCACCACAGCTTCTAGACTCGTCCTTGGTGGGTGGTGCCTCTGCCCATGGCAGGGGGTTGGAACTACATCCCTTCCAACCCAAACCACTCCATTATTCTGGGATGTCATTCTATTCTGTTTTACGTTTTCCCTTCTCTACCACTTTCCCCCCTTCTTTTTTTTTTTTTAACTTTTAATTCTCTCACTGTTATCTCTTTTCCCTTTTGCCTACAACACCTCGTTAGCTTTAACACACTATTTCACTCTGCCAGGGAGCAGCTTGGATTTGTTTGTTTTCCATGTTATTTGGAGGCCCATAAAGGAGGGAGAGGAGCAAATGGCCCCAGGTGCACAGGGGCAGCACAAGGGCTGGCACGTGGGAGCCACCAGCCCCTTGTGCCACACGGGGCAGGGGCACAAAAAGCAAAGTTACAGACGGGGAGCACGTGGCTCAAGGAGAGAGGCTGCAGGGAAGATGGGGAGCCAACAGCCTGGGCTCACAGGAGGTGAGAAAATGAACCTGCCCTGAGATGAGAGAGATGGGGGCACAGTTTTCTGCAGCTCAGAAAGAGAATTAACCAAAGTAAATCCCACAAGCCAGCACAGACCTGCAAGAGTGGCAGGGGAGACAGGAGGAGATGCACAGAAAACCCTTTTTTGCTGTTGTTCTGTCACTGCTCAGCTCATTCCTTTGAAGATTTCTGTTTGTTTCAGATGGCAAATACTAGGCAAAAGTGAACTAAAAAATATTTTGTAGGTGTTTCTTGTGTCTTTTTTTTTTTTTTTTTTAAATTTAAAATACTCTGTTCCTTCTTGAGATCTCAAAACCAAGTGCAGACCATCTCTGACTGGTCTGGGGTCCCATCATATCTGCCCTGGGAGACACAGACAGGAATGGGCAGGGCTGGCTCCCTGCATAGCACACCAGGCAGAAGAAGACATTCAATTTTATAAGATCAGAAAATAATTTTAGATTTGTATTTGGTGGATTTTTTTTTTTTTTTTTTTGTGCCTATAAGGGTTAGGAATATGAATCCCTCAAACTTCCACATGTTTAGGCACCTGCTGGGGCACTGTCAGACCATGTGTTCAGTGAAGGATAGGATTTAGGTATAAATCCATCCTATTTCCACTTCTCTAAGCAGGAAACTGGGCACAATGGACCTCACCTTTTCTTTTTATGTGTAGGACAATCATCCATGCACCTCTCCTCATTGGCTTGCAGGAAGGTTGCCCACTCTGTGGGCAGAAAAAGAGGCCACTTGCTGTCACCACAGCATCAGGCTTTGCCACAAATATCACCATATTTGACACACCCAGATATTGAATTTTCTCACCTCAGACACACTGCCACGCACATGGGCAGGAGAAGGGAGGGAGAAGAAGCCTCTGCATTAGGCTAATCATGGAGAGCACTAGGTTAAAGTTTATACTTTCAGAGTATATTGATTTCAAAGTAAGTAATTGATTTCAAAGTAAGTATCAATTTACCCTGCCTCCCTGCAGGCTTTTACTAGGACACTATTCATGAGCTTTACAAACACACACACACACACACACACACAAAAAACAGTTGAGAAGCCAGAGATAAAACATGCTGGTTGAATTTAAAATTATTTCTGTCATAACAAAATATCCTCCTTTTTTGGGGAAAGATTCTCAGATAAGTTTGCACAGCTCCTCTGAAGTGAACGGACCCATGACATTATGTACTCCAGCTAGAGAGTTTGTCCATATCAGATTGATCCTGATGGACACAAAGTCAGCCATCAAATCCCATGTATTTTCAGCAGGGAAGGATTGGTTCCATTGTATAAACATAGCTGTGTTGCTGAAAAGATGGAGGAAGAAAAAGATATCATAAAGTTCCTGGTTTCCTAAGCAGATGGGAGAAAGAAGGCCAATTACAGTGTAAAGCATCATTTCACCTAGAGAAGTGTCCGTGCTGGAAGAGCTCTCAACAGAGAGGATTTTGCTTTGCCATGTGTGGTCTCTGGGAAACAAAAGGAAGGGTGTGACTGAAATGAAGACTGACAGAATGCAATATTTTCCTTTGATGTGTAAACAGATTTAATGCAACAAAAATCAATGAGGAAACTCTCCAAAGGAGAGTGTTTTAATGTGTTATCATATTTCACATAGATTTCATAAAAATTCAATTTCAATTATAGCACAGTTTACAAACAGAGGAAAGTGCTGTGCCTCCCTGGAAAACATATGGCCATCAAAACTTCAAACAAAATACTGCCAAAGTCACTCGTAAAAAATAAATAGCCATAAGCCAGTGTGTTATTGTCCTTTTAATGTCTGTTGAATGCCAATAACTCTTGCCGTGCCCGCCTGGGCTGTCAGCTCCCTGACACTCCAGTCTCCATTCCCACACCTCCCCGTGACGAGCTCTCAGAGCAGGAGCTGCATGGAGAGCAGGGCTGGATTACTCTGGGTGTTATCTGACATCTCCAGCTGTGCTGCTGCAGAAAAAGGACCCAATAAATAACCACAAACAGCCCCAGAGCAGCGGTGCAGCAGCAGCAGGGAGAGGCTGAGCCCAGCCACGGGGCAGTGCTGCCGTGGCTGCTGCAAGAAGAGAAATGGGCTCTTCAGCAGTGGCTTCCTGAGAGCTCTTGGCTCCAGCCACCAGCTCCTCCCAAATTAAAAACCCCTTTGGTCTGCCCAAGCTGGACAGCAGGACTCGGTGTGGGGCACCTCATTTCTGGCTTTGCTGCTGCTGTCAGGGGGAGCCGGGCTCCAGGCCCGTGCAGGATCAAAAAGTGTGCTCTGCATACAGGTGGGGACCTACTTTTGCACTTTTGCCAAGGGATTGGGATAGGAATGAGAGGAGAAGTCCAGGCTGGAAGGCAGAGGTGGCTGTGAAACTCCATGCACTTGGCAGATGTGCAGCTTTGACCTCAGCTCAGCCTGTAGCCCAGTGCCCACTGCTGCGACACATTTGCGTGACAAACCCCTTTATTCCCTGCAACTGGGATACAGCTGAAGTTTTATGGAAAAGCAATGATGCTTTTCCCTCACCTTTAACTACTAGAAGGATCACCATGTGTCTCTCTGCACTTTCCAGCTGATGGAGAGATGAGCTTCTTCCATTAACAACCAAATTGTGCTCTTTTCCCCCATATTTTGTCCTTTAGGAGCCTCGTGCTGTTGGATGGAGACCAGCACGTGCAAGTGAAGGGATGCCTGGCTGGGGGAGGAGAACATGCCCCATCCTCTCCGAGGTTTTGCCCCTTTGCAGTGCCCACAGAGGGGGAAAGGGAGGGCAGGGAGGGGAGAACTTCTCTTGAGACAGGGCCGGGGGACAGCAGGGCAAAGGCAGCAGTCAGGGAAGAGCCAATCTCCAGGGCAACACTCCCCAGCCCCCTCACATCCCAGTTTAATTTGGAGATACAACAGGGACCTACTGGTTACAGGGGTTTTGCTCAGGCTGGAGGGAGGTGAATAAGAGCACGTGCCAGGAATGAAGCAGAAGAAATGAAAATCAGAAATACATGGAAGAAGGAGGATGTTACTGATGGCATTAGTGGAGTGTAAGTGTGGGGGAAGAAAACACGATGCACGCTGGCAAGGGAGGATGAGCTCACAAACCCGATGGAGCTCAGCTGAGGGAGGGAGGACAGGGCTCGGAGCTGACACTGCTCTCAGTGCACACCTGCCTAGCACAGACTGGGGCATGTGATGGCAGCAGTGGGGCTGCCTGCACCTCCACGAGCTCTTACAGCTGGCAAATTATGCTCTGCTGTCACTGGAGCACAGGACAGACACCCTACATAAATATAAAGAAGAAGAAAAATCCTTTCTCCTTTCTTAATAGTAGCCTGCACCTAGGCTAGAGAATTTTTTTCCAGAAAGGTTATAAAATGTATCATCCCTACCCTCCCACTGGCATTAATGTGCTGCCTCAAAATACGCCCAATCTCGATTTTAGGATGTGTGGCCCTTGGAGTAAGGCCAAATATCCACACATCTGCTGTTAGGATTTTACAGGAAACCATTTAGTGGCAAGGTTTTCCCACAAGCAGTTCATCTCCTCACTAAATGAGCCATTTTGACAGCTTCTGGACCATCTTTCTCTGTGAGTTCTTTGGGGCAGTTTGGTATTAAGGCTCCTGAGCATAAACAATCGACAGCTCAGTGGGTTTGGTCACTTCTAGAACAATAAAGACAAAGAGGAAAGACTGATTTTTTTCTTTTTGTTTGTTTGTTTTTCCTATAACTCGCGATAGTATCTAACTTCACAGTGGGTATCACAGGAATATTAAAATAGATAATTCTCCAAAGGCCTGAGAAAATAGCAACAATTAAATGTTAAATATAAATGCATGACCCTTTCAGGGCAGCTCAAGCCAGCTTCACCAATAAATAGCATTATAGAGAAAGATGAGTCTCACAGCATCTCCCAAAAGGAACTAAAAATGATGGGAAAACTTCAGGCACAATCACAACAGCAATAGCATCAGGGTGCATAGGAATGCACATTTCTGCACACTAAATATTCTCCTTACAACTTTCCATCTGGGTCTCTTCTGTGGGGGTAACTTTATTCCAATAATGTCCAATCCTCTATTTAGAGATCTGTAATGTCAATGCAGCCCAAAGCATGAATTCACAGAGACAAAAGCCCTGGAGAACACTCACAGGTGGGTGCCTCCACTCAGCCTCACCAGTGAACACAAAAGCCTGGAATCTGCAGCAGTTTTGGGTCAGACATAAAGTACTTTGTTTTTTCTTTCCCTATTTTTGTTTCCTCCTACCCTGTTAGCTGGGTGCCCTTCCCGAGGATGGGCAGTGTGTTGGGGTGGGATGCTCAGGTGGGAGAGGCTTGGGTCTGTGTGCTAAAGAAGACAACACATACTTGGAAGTGATCTATAGAAAAGCCTCGGGTTGATACCTAAATTCTCTTAAATATTTAATTAGTAGCCATGAAGAGAGGTGGCCACCTTGTTTAACCTGTGAAGGGCTGGGCAGCGCTAGCTGGCAAATACCAGGGTCTAAAATGCCAAGAGGAAGGGGACAATAAAGCAACACAAACACAGGGGGAAGGGAGACACAAAAGCACCTCTGCCAGTGGATGAGTCAGTCACTCTGGTCTGCATGGGAGGTGGGACTGGAGCCTTCCAGGGCTCATCTGTGGCTTTGAAGGGTGATGGTGTTTAGGGGCTCCTCAGAGACCAAGCACTGCGTGTCCCCAGGCTGGAGGGGAGGAGAGCAGCTCAGATATGTCACCTCCTGATTTCTAGCTGCTTCTGGCTAAAGCAACAGAGAAATATATCCCCTTCCCTTCCACAAACTCTCCAAGGATCCACAACAGTAAAATTAGAAAGCTCTAACCTAACATTTATAAAGAGGAATATAAAAGAGGAATAAAAAAATACTGCACTGGTGGGTAAGCAGTTGGTTAAATCAGGCAGGAAAGCCAGGAAAATGACAGCCCATGTGATGAAGCGCAGCCAGGAGGACACAGCAGGGGGAGGGAGGAGTGTGGAGCTCCAAAGCGGCCGTGAGGGAACACGGGCTGCTTGCCTGGGGGGCTGCAGCAGCCTGCAGGCTTGGGCAGGGCCTCCATGCCTTGGGCATGCTCGAAGGAAAGAGAGAAAGGAGTGAGGGACACGGTGATGGATCTTCAGGCAGGGCAAGGAGGAAAAAGTGGCAAGACCAGAACAGTTTTGGAGAAATCTGCAGCCTCTCAGGTGCACTCAGGGCTGACACTGCACGACTGCTGTGGGAATCACTGCTGCAGCTCCCCAGCATGAGGAGACTTTCAGAGAGCTGCAGCACCCCAGGAGAAGGTTGGGCTGGTGAAGATCAGTCTCGGGAGTGCCCTCCAGGAGAAGAGCAAATAAATTTGAGCCACAGCTTCCCCACTCTGCCCAAGGAGCTGGGAGAAGTCGCAGTGTAGGAAAGTTGTGCTGGACTTTAATGAGGCTGCCTGTGGGCGAATGTGAAATGAATAAAAGACAGCTGATGGAAACTAATCACTACCTAAAAGAGTTCAGTACAGATGTGTTTAAGACACAGTTATGAAAGACAGGATTGAACATCTCCTCCAATAAAAGCTGTGTCGAATGACAGCCAAGGCCGACGCAGTTAATTAAAGCACAGCGTCGAGACACTCATGTATAGAAAGCAATAAACAGCTTTTGCAGTTGATTAAACAGTGAAGACTAGGGGTTTTAAATTGGCACAGGAGATATTTGCTGTAAGCACACCTCAGAGTCACAGGTATTATTGCTCCAAAAAGGAGGGTTTGCTCGGCTTACCTTCCCCAGAGCAGGAGCAGCAAGTGCATGGACACAGGCAGATGAATTTTCTCCTCAGCAGAGGTGGCTGTGGTCATGAGGGAGCTCGGGGAGAAGCTGCTGTGTGGAGCAGAGCTGAGCTGAGCCTCCAAAAGTGGGTAAAATGCTTGATAACAGACACTCGTTTTGTTGCAGTTTATCTTTTCCTCTTCCATTTCAGGAATGCCCCTGTTGGTTTTTAGATACACAGAAGCCTTTCCAGAGCTGAAAATGACTCGCACTGTGGGAGCACCTGGCTTCTGTAGCTTGCAGCTTCCAGCCATCCCTGCCAGCAGCAGCCAGACGAGCCGTGTGGCACTCAGGACACACACACAGCAGCAAAGTGCCTCCCCCCAACTTATTTTTATAGAAAAAAGGAAGAACAATAGCAAAGCCAGAGGCACATTATATGAGTTTCACAATGCCCTGCCATCAAAAACAGCCTCCTGCAGCCTTTATTCCTGAGTAAAGAGTTTTACAAAGCAATTTACCAGGGCCATGGAGAGCTAAAGCTGGGAGTGGGTGAATGTTTTGCTTTCCACGTCACTGGTTCATTAAGCACAATTAACCTGCACTTGAGTGGGCCACCAGCTGTGCCTTCCCCCTGCTCTAGCCTCTGCTATGCCACACCCACCAGTAGCCCAGAATTTGTGAGCACAGTTCATGTTGGACATGGAGAGTCCCACACTTGCAGAATATTTGCATGAACAGGGCATACACAGGCCAGATGAAAAAGGGTAAGGTGGTGAAAGGCAAAATATTTGTTGTGAAATTCAGTTTTCTGTTAAGTGGCAACACCATGTTTCCCAGCTGTATCTACATGATAAACAGTGTAGGGAATTCAATCAGAGGAATTCTACTTGAAGTATCAGCTGAGAACTGTAAATAATATAATTAATGTTATATTGTGGTGCAATGGAATGCAATGCAAGGTGCATACAGGTGTTGGTTGTCAGCAAAGAAAGAGAAGATGGTGGATACAGGGGCTAATTGACAGTGCTAATTATCTCTCGTGAATGGATAACATACATCAAACATTTTTATTTGTACAGGATCCTGAAGGAAGATAAAACTATCAGGTTATGCCAGGAGGAGTGAAGGGACAGGAGGGCTTCCAAGGAAGGGACACAGATCCATGACCCTGAGCTGCTTTCTGCCCAAGTTCTCCAGGCTCAGGAGCCAAGCAGGGCTCCCTGTCCATTCTGCACTGAACTTTAAAGTGCAGAGAAAAGCAGGAGCTCAAAATGAGTTTCAGCAGTGAAGCTGCACTTTACTTTTCATAACTATGGATTTTTTAAAAGGTATGTCAAAGAGAATTGAATCTGGGTCCATCAATACAGCAGTAAGTGATGTAACTCAAGTTAATTACATTTTCTCTGTCTCCCAAGAACTGGATTTTTCCTTCTTCCAGCAGATATACTCTATATATTGTAGTCTTGGTTAAAATCTAAGTGTTCACTTTAGATCAAGGTGTTTTCCTAGTGATATATACTGAACACATTTTGAATTTATAAAATACTCTCATGAGCAAAACCTACTGAGAATCAGGATGGGAGAGGCCATGTGAAACAGTTTGTAAATCTCTCCTGTGAAATTCTGGTGCACGTGCAGGAGTGCCCCTGTCCAAGCCCAGCCTGTGCTCCAGGGGTGGGGCACTGACAGCCCCTTGCCTTTGGCCAGTACCTCCTGTGGCAAAACAAAGCTCCATCAATGCATGCAGGAGGCCCTGGGACCAGGAAATGGCCAAACTGTTACTTCAGTGTTGAATCATGGAATGTCCCGAGGTGTACATTGGGAAAACAAGGTTTTCTCCAGGCTTTGTGGAGAAGATGATGCTGCTCTGACAGAGTGATGGCTCTTATTTCTTTCTGGCCTTTGGCCTGTGACTATCATTTCACATCCTGATGCCCATCAGCAGTGTCCAAACAATGTTCATTGCAGTGACATTATTGTTATTGTTGTTGAAAAATGAAAGCAAACAAGGGGCCAGGACATATCCATAGGGCAACAGGGTTTTACAAGCACTTTAAAATACACAATTTTTCAAATTTTTCACTTGAGTACTCTCAATAGCAATACTGTGTGTTCTTACAAGGGTTTCAGCCTGCAGATTTATGCTCTAGAGTGAACTACATTGCTACCTTCAGCTATAAACTTAGTTCAGGAAAAAAAAAAAAACCAAACTCATATGCCCTGACTGCACAGTGAACTTAAAAAAATTCCTATCATTAAGAAGCAGGTTTGCTACACAGAATTTTGATCAGCCTTTAATTTCCACTGTACATTCACATACACACTGGATGAACTGCAAGCTCACACAGGAAACATTCAGAGAAGGGATTTTAAATTCTAGCGCATAAAGAAACTGATTTAATCAGCTTAAAGCATGTTGATAAAATAGTTAAGTAGATTAGATTAAAATTCAACAGTTTCAGTGCTTCATGAGTAAAGCTGTTCAGTCCCTATGAGAGTGGCATTTTTTTTGCCATCATCTAAGGGAAGCAATGGACACTGAATACAAGTCACATCACAGAAATGCTCTGTTCCTGGCAAACGTGGAATTCAGAGCACTCATAAAGAGCAGGTTATGTAAATACCCATTTCCTATTAGAAATTTAATTATGTGAGACCACGCTATGAAAATCAGAAATTCTCTTCCTGCCTGTGTACCTGTACTTTAGAAGACATCCATGTGTTTCTGCAGCACAATAGTCTCAAATATTCTGAAATTCCTAAAAATTCCTAAAATCCAGTGTCACCACATCTCACGCTGACACAAAAAATACTTACAAAAGTGATTTTGATATTCAAATAGGAAGCTAAACAGCACCATGAGCAGAATCAAGTAAAGCAGATCCATCTCTGTGGTGGTTGCTGCCAAGTTCCCCCCAGCTTAGCAAGCAGAACAGGTACAGAGAACTCTTAAAAGCAATCAAAACTGAAATACAGGGGGCAAAAAAAATGTAGGATAATGGAGCACTTTGCTTTGCAAGGCTGCTCTAGGTCAGGCAGAGTTTTCAATGGAAATAAAAAATCTCCATGCAGTGACAGCAAAGAAAACTGAAGTAGGAGATATCCTTATTATCATAAATGTCCATTTTCCTCTGTATCCTTTAGAAATATAACTTTTCATGAACCTCACTACTTTGTAAGGTTGTCATGAGCCCTGGGGGAAGCGAGCCAGTCCAGCCAGGCTGGCTGAGATGTCCATCCTCTGGAGGTCGTGAGGCTGGTGCCCAGAGGAGGTCAGCACAGAGTGGAGCTAAGAGAGAATTCAAGAGCCATCAGGAGAAGAAATGGCAGAATTTCAATTCCTCAGGGCCAGAGAGCCTGGTGGCAAGGGTGAAGAGTGAGAGGAGGGAGCTGGAGTGCAAGTTAAGGGCTGCTGAAACCAGCTGGAGAGAAAATGGGTGTGATCATTCCAATTGCACAGAACAGCCCCAATGCCTTATACAACTACAGCCTTTACAGAAAAGCATTTTTCTGCCCTTCATGAAGGAAATGTGGGGTCAGGGCCATCCTAGGACTGCTGTCTGGTATTTACTTTCCTTCTTTTCTGTTTTGTGAAATCCTCTTTTTAGCAGCTAATAATGCTGAAGGGGTAGGTAAGAGGAATCCCAAACAACAAAAAAATCCCACCTCACTAGAGCACCTGGGAACATGACAAGACACCAGCTATTTGAAATGTCATCCTGGAGAAAATCTCTTCTTCATTCTACCAGCACAGACTTTCCTTCAACCCAACAAAGCTCAGAGGTTTCTCCAGCAGAAATGATTCAGAATGTTTTTAGGCACAGATCTTGCTCTTACAGACATAATGAAATTAGCAACACTGGCTACATGATCATAGAATCTTAGAACATCCAGGGTTCAAAGTAACCCACAGGGATCAAGTCCAATGTCTTAGATAGGTTAAATACTATCTGCATGGCTCTCTGATGCCCAGAATTTTGCAGAGGTATGGATACAGCCTTGTTTATTTGGAGTTTTTTCTCTGCTGAAATATGGAGACATCTGCTCACAGTGCCAGCTCAATTTGGGGGTTAGATCCTTACATATCGTGCCTGGCATCAGCCAGGGATCAATGCATGTCTTCACTTACAGAAGAAGATTTAGGGTTTGCAAGCAATGAGGTGACAATTCAGAGCTCCCTGCTCACTCGGACTGCACTGAGGAGGAGACAGAAAGCAGAGAGTCTCCACGAGTCCCTCCCTCCTCAGATGTCACACAGGGACCATGAGGTGCAGCAAAAGAGGACAACAAGACTCCTGTGGCCTTTGTGCTGCCCCACAGCCTGGCTGGAGATGACATTCCAGCAGGACCCTCCGTGCTCATGAGGTGCACAGCAGGTCCAAGACGTGCCCACCACAACTGGGTCATCTCTGCTTCATTTTAACTCTTCACTTCCTTAAGGGCTGTATAAAAGTAGGATACTTTGTCCACGATGGATGGGGCAAGCAGCTTTAAACTTCACCAGTGGAAACTCAGACATATGCATGATCAAAAAAAACTCCACCAAAAAAAAAAAAAAAAAAAAAAAAAAAAGGACAGCAAGTGCTGAAATTGGCTGTTGAGGGACATTGCTGTCACTCTTCAGAAATTCTGGAGAAATGCCTATGGAGGCTGGCTGAGCTATAGCTGATGCTGTTAGGGAAACGTGGAGAGGGCAAGAAGACCCCCAAGGTACTGCCAAGCCCTGTGATTCTGTATGTTTTATTCTTAATTAAGTAGTTCCCTCCCTCGGTGCTGTCCACAGGGTTTCTGTCATCCCTAATGAGTATGCTTCCGTTTTTCTGTCATTCAATTCTTCCAAAACACCACAAGTTTTTAAACTGCAATTTGAACTCTGAAATTGCAGGAAGTATATAAAAAAGGAACAGCTCTGTACGAAGAACTCTATTTCATATTATCTGTACCCATGGAAATCCAGTTAATTTCCCTGACTTTTTTCAACCTGCCAGGGAGTAGGGAGTAAAAAAACCCGATGAAAACATCAAAGAAACAGAATTGCATTTGAGTACTTTGGAATAGGAATAAGGAAGGGTTGAAACAATTTAAGAAATAAGAGGCTTCCAGTAACTGAGTCCTACAGACTTTGGATACACATGCTATCTGTAGAGACAGATACTCTCTGAAATATCTGAAAACAAGAATTAAGAGAATTAAGAATCATATAACAGATATATAAGGTGTATTACTGGCTAGGCTTATTTTCCATAACTTCTTCTGAGGAGTTATTATCCTAAACTTTGACATCACTCAAAGTCCTCTCAGCCAGCTGAGGAAAATCTAAACAGAATTATTTCTTCATAATATCCACGTTTCAAATACACCACATAGTTACAAATGACCCCCCACCCCCACCCCCCCAATCATAAGTCTCATTATTTCTCCTCTTTCTTTTTTTTTTTTTTAATTTAGGTAACTTACATGTAGCTTTCCATGTACCTCTTGGAATCTTCATCATTTTGCTCCACACCTCTTAAGCAGCATCCCTGGAGACCATTCCCTCTCTCAGCACTTGCTCATGGAGCCAGGCAGATTTTGTGAGTTCCCCAAAGCCTCCTCCCAGATCTAATCTTGCTCTCTTGCCATTACAAGACTGTGTAGGTGTTGTTGTTGTTTTTTTTTTTTTTTTTATTTAAGAGGGGCCTCATTTCCCTTCCTCTCAGACACAACTGTTGCTTTATTAGATCAAGAAACATCTCCTCTCCTGATGGACTAATGAACTGCTCCTTGTCCCAGGGAGGGTAACGCTTCCTGTCCCGTCCTCCTCGGAGAGTCGCCGAGCTCATCTCAGGGTGAAGTGCCCTTTCCAGTGAACTTTGGTATTTTACATCAAGCTGTACAAATAAACACACTTGACCCAGCAGTGCAATGGAGTTTCCATGTTCCAGGTTATTGCCTGTTCCTGGCTGACATGGAAGCAATTAACCACCCCAGGGTGACCTCAGGGTGACTGACCTCAGCATTTTTCTCTTTGGTGGACTGTGACAATTGTTCTGATATTAGTGATGTTGATGAAAATAGGATGTGATACAGTAATGAGTGACAAGATCCAAGTTGTCATACTGGATTTATGAGATACGGCTATTTAAACAGACAGTATGATTGCTGCTTTTCTATTACATTTTCATTATGGTAAATGATTTGCTGTTTCATTTACTGCTAATGTGCTTGTTAACCTAAATTATTTTAGTCCTTCATTAAAATGTTAATTTAAAAAAAAAAACCTTTCTGAAAGTCTACTTTTAAAAGATACGTGAGAAGAAAATTCCTTTAAGGTATTTTCAAATATTGAAATGTTACATTTTAAAACACTTATAGTAGACACAAGTTGTAATGGATGTATGAACTTTTTACTGCAAAAAAGAGGTTTGCCCTGCTGATTATAGACCCTTAAAAGTAATTTAATATTGTTTCTTTCAATTTTGATATTCCTAAAGAAGGACACTGTTGTCAAGTCAGATGTGCTTAATTAGGACTTTTTCAGTGGCAAAAGATGCTGTTCAATCCTTTAAGACTTACTAATTTTATAACAAAACACATGAAAGCTGTCATACATTTTGCCAGATATTCTTAAATCTGGGTAGGTAATATTTTGGTTAGGATTATGGACAACTGTAACTGTCCAGCGTGATTCAGTCTGGGAAATAACCAGCTAGAGAATTTTGTTGGTCTAAAGAAGTGTTTATAAACCCAGTGGTGGTGGTGCTGGTCCTTCACCCCGTGAGTCCTTCAGTGGGACACAGCCATGTGTAATCCTTATTTTCATGCCAGTCCTTCCATGCCTGACATTGCTTTCCAGCTGCTGCCACCGTACTCGGGGATTACTCTCAGCTCTTCCATTGCTGTGTCCCCGTGCCCTTGCATATTTAATCATAATTGGAAGTCAAGTGACTTTTGCAAGACATGAATGTTAATTACCTTTCAAATTGCCGGAGAGGGTACTTTGTCTGGAGTTCCTCTGATTGTGGTAATTAATTAGTTGTGTGAGGTCAGCCTCCTGTCTTGCACAGTTCATTGCACAGCGTCTTTTCAAATATTTATAAAGATGTTTTAGTACCTATCACTGAAAGCTGCATTAATGTTTTAATTTAAGCAGAAAAAAGCACAACTTAATCCTGTCTACAACTGTGGTGGTATATCTACATAATAGCAATCTCAAATTAGGCATTAGGTTTTATTTTACTCATGTTCATTAAGAATAAGGGGGAAATATATCTGATTCTGCATTGTAGGAAACAAACTAGAAAAAATGAACTAAAGCTAAAACTGTAGAAAAATTTACATTAAATTACTTTTCAGGGCAATGAACTACTAGGATTTCAGGAATTTCAAGATGATTAAAATAGCTGAATATATGCAGAAAATCATTGCAGATCTTCTGCAAAGGCTTAACACCTTCTGAAAAGTGTCAGATAAGACACATCAGGGCAGAACAATGTCTGAACCCAATCATTCACACACAGCCAAATCCCAAAGAAGGTCACTCTTTATGACAGACCAATTTTCCAACTGCCTATTGAGCTACAAGTCCTACAGGTTAGATGGGTTTTGTTTGTGCCACCATAGCTCACCACAGCCAGTGGAAAGGACACCAGAAGTCCATGGGATCCCCAGCCTGGGGAAGCAGGGGCTGCACACCAGCCTTGGGGGGCTCACACAGGGCTTTTATTGCACAGTGACTCTGGTTCTGCTGTACAAAGAGCCCTGGTACAGTCTTACTACATAAAAGAAGTTCCGATGACTGCCAGGCTCTAATTGGAATATTGTGACTCCTGAAGTAAGGACAGACATGCAGCATTGCTAGTCCAACAAATCTGATCACTGGAGAATGCACTGGACACCTTTAAACCACCCAGTTCTACTCCCCAGTGCACTCCTCCTGCTCTGAACAGCAGCAGGTAAGACCAGATTTTTAAAGTTTAATGTTTACAAGTGTACACAGAAATGCAGGATATGCACATCTTCCATTTTTGTGTCAGGTAGGAGAAAAGAGATGTCCAGAATTACAGACTTACCTGTAGAATGTCAACCTTAACCTTACATAAACCAAACTCATCCCATCTTGTTTTATTCTTCCTGAAGGATATCTCTCCTGATGTATTATTATAAGACATGGCAGACAACCTCCTAGTATGTGGGAATATTACGTGAACATTTCTTCCTTTTCCTTTTAAAAAGAAAAATTCCCTTCTTTAAAAAGAAAAAATTTTTATGGACCTCTAACACCTCAAAGTAACAGCATAACTATAGCTGCTATACTTACATTTCTGTAATCATTTCCTCATTTACCAAGTAGTTAATCTCGTATTTCACCAAGTGTGCAGAATTTCTGGTGGGCAGCTCTGGGGATACCTGGCCAGACTCTGAATGTGTGAGGGAAAGGCAGTGTGTGATGTCCACAGCACAGCCTGAGGGCTCAGCTGGAAGGCAGAAAGCTCCTCCTGATGCCCTGCTGCAGTTTTGCTATCAGGTGTCACTGCTCTCACACCCAGCAGCCTCTTTCTATTTGGGGCTTCTTTCCTGCTTTTCTGTTGGACCAGGGCTCCAGCACATGGCATACCCCAAAGCTCAGAGTCCTCAGTGCAACCAAAACCTTGTCCTAGCACTGGCTGCTGCTCTTTGGACAGAGCAAGTCCATCGTGGCTCCTGCCCTGGTTTAGGTGTTGGTCTGTCACAGAGCTCTGTGAGCTGCTCACACACACACACAGGGCACCAGATTCAAACACCTTCAGGTGGAAACCCATTCCCCAAGGCTCAAATGCAATCCTTGGCACCCCTTGAGCTATTCAGGTGCTTGGACACTCACCTGTTGAGCAGGTCATCTCTTCAGCAAGTGTTCTCATGAATCTGCACAGCCTTACCTTACTCTGTTTATCACTAACGAATCATCAAACACCAACTCGTGTCACAGAATGCTGCCTGTGCATTACCACATTACAAACAATGAAAAACTACTGGACCACAAAGCTTGTTTCCTGAAATTTTCTGAGGTGCCAACTCTTGTAATGTTCAAAATTGTTAATTTAAGAAATATTTTAAGAAAAAGTTAGTGGCCAGCTTCTATAATCCCTTTTTTCCCCTCTCCAGCATGAACAGATACTTTAAAAGAGCTTTAGCAGTAATCCCAAATTAATATTTCATTTGAGTTTCCATGGTGGTTTCAGCTCTTCCTTTCTATTCACCTGTGAAAATTATTTTTTACTCAGAGTAACTACAGATGAGTTGATAGCGTACACATTGTGTATATGTACGTATCGTGGCATTTTAAAGCTATTTTTTTTTTTTTTTTTACCAAAAAATGGATCATTAGTAGGCTTAGTAGCAGTAGTGGAGGTCAGCAGTATCATCATCTCCATTCCAGGGAAAACTCATTGAGCATCCTTTGAGGCCAGCACACAGTTCCCCCTCTACAAGTTCGACTTTGATCATCACTGTCAGAGGTCATGAGAGGCACAACACGTGCCAAGTGATGGGCAGCTGGCACAGGGAAGCAAAAAGGTTTATCATGCTTTTTCCTTCCTTTTTGTCACCTTAAAATATGGGCACCGAATGAGAAACCCTTGCTTCCATGAGATCTGTATTTCACATGTGGAGATGATAAGCACGATAAATTAGTGACCCAGGATGATAAATTATCCTTCCCTCCACCAGCCATCCTTCTGTCCAGCTAAGAATTGAAAAATTCTAAATGCCTCAGTACTTTTTGCAGAGATGCCCAGGGTTGGACAGACAAAGATTCATTGTTTGTCTTCTTGTTCCACATGAAAAATGTCTTCACTTTTGAGGCTGACAACCTTGAGGACCTTTTATCATCACTGACATTGCTTCCCTCTATCATCTTCTCATCCTCCAAAAAGGGGATGCATGAGAAGATTCTTGGTTCTGTTCTGATACATTATGCACTTCCACAAATTTTCTGAAATGTTTTCACAGAATTCAGTTAAGGTATATGACTGCACTGATTCTGATAAAAATAAAATAATTGCTGCTACATTAGGAGTTTCTCAGCGATCTCACTGCCAGGTAATAGAGTGAAGTAGGAATTTTAAAGGCATTCTACTACAGAGCTTTCCTTCTGCAAACATCAAACACTATGGCTGTCTTAGAAATGAGAAAGAAACAATTAGAATATGCACAGCAAAATAAATATTCTCAGATCTGCTTCCGAGTGTGTTCATTAGCAGGACTGAATTGATGTTGGCAATCTCAATTGTGTGTACTAATCAGAGTACCAGGAGCATCACCCATCTCAATTTGTCATTTAGAATTTTGTTGTCATCATTCAGAGTTTATGCAAGCTCTCGTATAGACCAAGAGGCCAATCACAAGGCAGAGACTCCACTGCACTATTATGTAAATAAACTAGAATAACCTCTGTGGGGAAATAAAAAATCCATTAGAACTATAACATTTTCAACAAATCTTTTTTTTTTTTTTCATGTTTTGCAAAGAGAGTCTCCATTCAGCAAAGAATTTTAGAACCTCATTTGTGATGGAGCTCATCATGTCCCCTGTGAAACTTAGATTTATTTTTATTGTCTATTAAATGAAAACATGGGTATTCCTTAGCCTAAGAGCACAAAGTCAATGAACAGTTCCATTTCCATAAATAATTTTACCACGTGCTATTTGTGGAACCCACAGACAGCTTCACATTGCTAAGCAAAATCATTAGTGCTGTGGGAGAAAACTTTTACCTCGGTGAATTCTGTGGAGCAGTACAGAGCTGGCATTTCACCTGAATGTTCACTGAATGCTTTCACAGGAAAGCAACCAGGAAAGGCCTTGCAATGACACTCTGAGGAGACAGATGCTTCTCTCTGTGATGCAGCCAATCTTTTTTTACTCCTAATCTTGTCTCAACTTAAAACACACATGAATCTGTGCCCTTAATAACAGCAAAAAAGCTGTGGGAATGTAAAAAAAGTTAAACAATTTTCTTGTCCCTTGTAAAATTTTATAGAATTTCCTGCCCAAAACCATTTTACTGAACTTATGAGGATGCACATGTAAGTAATTGATCAGGTCCTCAGTGTTTCACCCTTCAGCTCCTTGTGAGTTCTGCCCACCTACAGAACCTGGGGAATCTGGGGTTGTTGGAGGATTGTGGAAACAGGTCCTGCAGAGAGCCTCGGTAAAGTGAAAAAACAAACAATCAAAAACCCATTGTGGATTGTTACACCTATGTGCAATTTAAAGATTATTAGGTATGGCAGTGGTAGAGCTCAGTATCTCCACCAAAATTCTGCCTACATACTTATGACCTCTTTCTGATCTAATATTGAATATTTAATATCTCCACTAACATCAACTGTGTATAAGGAAATAAATTTATTATTTATAAAGTAATTAACTGTCAAGCAAGTAAATAAAATGTCACAGTGAAGGGAAACTGAGACATCACAATAAGTAAAAATTCTTCAGGCCTGTGTAAGAATTCATGGTTTAAAACTCATTACTTCTATACCCACCAGATAGAATTTAGATCTGAGTTTTGAAGGAAAGAGATTCTCTGCCAGAAAGTGAGTGGTAAAGTTTTGAAATGTCCAAGTACTTATGCCTCATAACAACAGTAATTGTGGGGAAA
>VZSE01009345.1:2513399-2622834 GCA_013398275.1 Promerops cafer | reverse complement strand
AGTAATTGTGGGGAAAAAAAAAAAAAAGGGCCTAATCCAACTCTGATGATGTCAGCAGAACAAAGGCAGAACCTGTGGAATCGTAGCTGTGTGGTATGAAACTATTTAATACAGTATTTTTATAGAAAAAATAATAGCTTTAAAATTCTATTGACATTAATATACAGCTATACACCTAAGTCATCCAAACACGTGCAGAGCTGCAAAAACATTCAAATAGAATTTGTATAAAAAGCAAAAAATTATCATTAAGAAAAGGGATTTAGCCATTTGTACAAAGTAATGTTCTTTCGCTTGAATTTGCTCTTTTTTTAGCTTTCATAAGTTAAATTTAAAAATTAGTCAACACACTGAATTAAGCATGTAGATTTTCATTTAAATAAATCAGTCAACAATTTTTTTATAAAGTATTTAACACTTCATTGTAGAAACATAGGCAAAATGACTATTATAACCCAAATGAAAAATACTGTTCAATTTAAAAAAATGTACTTAAACAAGAACCTGAAAAAGTTTATGATATGCATAACATTGTTCAAGCAAAATTGCACTAGTATTACATAAATCAAGAGTTTTATAAAGGCCCCAATATGGCAAAGTTTAGAAATAGGTAGTATGCATGCACAATAGTACAACAAAAATCTCTTATAAAACAGCAGTTATTTTTGTAATGCTTGTACAAAGGGAATAAAGAGCAACCACAAACATATTTAATCTGTTAGGTTAATATATTATGATAGCTAAAAGTCAGTCATGTCTAGCAGAGGAAGGAAGAGTCCTCCACAATATATGTGTGAACACGTCTTTTGTGCCTTTAAAGTTATGTATAAAATATTTTGATTCAGTTCAAACCTGAAAGTAATTGTATTCTTTATTTCCATCAAAATAAAAAAAAAAAAAAAGAAAAAAAAGTGAGTTGGATTTTGCTTCAGCAACAACAGAAAACAGGCCAGGTCAGAGAAGTGCTGGAAACTGATACTGATGCTTTTCACCTTTGATACTTGGACTTTGATTTTGAACCCAGACTTCTGAAACTTGGGCTTTGCTAAGGTTTCACTAACATGCAGCTTGGTTCCTTTTACCTCCACAATACCACAGTTTATCTTAATTTAAAGAAACTGCTGTGTTTTGAATCATTTAATATCACTAAAGAGGTGTGAGGGGGGATTTTTTATGATTGTCAAAACCGAATGCTGTGATCATCTGTGTGCTTAAGGTTTGGGGTCTGTCTTTTTCCCTACTGCTTGGTGTGTGTTGGGGAGTTATTAATCCATAAGAACTGCGTGTGATTAAGTGAATAAACATGTAAAGCATGTGTAGGCAATGCCCTCTTGTGCTCTAGGGTGGCTACTGTCCTACAGGACTGTTGGAGTTGGTATGCTTTGTCCCACAGCAAGTAAGGTTTCAGCTTCCAAGATATATCGTTACTATGTTCTATAAGGTTTTAATAAATACAAAGCTTGTTTACATGGTATATATGTTTAGTATATCATGTACAGTCACTGAATTTCTGAAACATAATCATTGTGTTCATGCAGATCATTAGATGTTTCACTTCTATAGTCTTGTTTGCTTCTTGGTAACCTAAAGCTAATTTAAAAGCAAGTTATGTCTGTTTGTGAAAAGTTATCTAGCTTCATCAGGATCTGAAGAGAAGTTCTAATGGGCACAAAGAAGAGAGTAAACCATTCAATCATTCTTTCACCATTTAAAATAAACAAAATTACACACTGTACTACAGCTTCCAGACTACATAATGAAAAAGTGCAGATACCATCTTCATTGATTAAGTAGAACCAAAAAAGTTCATAGAAAATAGATTGCTCATTTTCACGCTACAAACGAATATGTTGTTTGCCATTTTAACAAATTTAAAGGTGTGTTATTTCAGCAGCATTGTTGTAAATTGTACCGTAGTGCAGTTTCTTTTTCATAAAAATACCTTACAAATGGTCAGTCAAAAGTCATCAGCAAAAGAAAAACCCAGAAAACAATCAACCAAACAAAAAACAGAGGTAATGCTGATGCCAAAACAATTATAATACTGTTGGTACATAGAAAAGTAATCCTTATATTTTATACATTTATACAGAGTATAAAAGGTAAGAGCAGATTATGCCACAGTCTCCCTTATCCCAATATCTATTTTCTTTGGAAGAAGTTCTCTTCTTTCATCAACACTTGCTAAGGAGTTTCGGCAGTTCTGTCCATCCACGTATAACTTTGCGTATACTGGATTGGCGTAATTTGTTGGCTGCAGAGAAATTAAGCAAACATTAGATCAGTCAGGCTGAATCAAAATTAGCATTTATGGAAATGGAAATGGCTTTGCTAAAGCAAGAACGAGTACACATAAAATACAACAGGACATATTTAATAGATACCTGGACGTCTGCACACCTGATGATGAGTTAATTATTTAGTTGAAAATTAAATTCACGATGAGACATGCTATTAAAGTAACCAATGACATGACATGCAGCATATTATGATATTAAAACCATAAAAAACATCGACAAAAATTAAATTAAAAACCTTGAAAAAATGTCTCTGAGGTTGACTTGTCCACCTTATTACACTGGAAGGTTTCAGAATAGATATGAAGGAGTTTATAGAGAAGGTGCACTGTGAGACCATGTGACAAGTTTAACAGTAGAAAACTGCAGCCAATAGTTTCCATATATTACCTGTTCTAAGACATCAGCATCCCATCAATAGCTGACCATGTTTTCGAATTCTGTGGCCCAAATACACAACATGATTTGACCAAAAAATTCAAGACTTTCGTCATGTAAATTAAACTTTAATAATAAACCAGCATAACTGTTAATATATCATAGTAATTACAAATTGAGAAGTCTTTTCTCAGCAATTTTGGTGGTTTGGACTGTAATGAAAAACATCTGTTGAAATGAGTGGCACTTAGCATAGGACAAGTCCATTTTTAATGCTGCAAAGCACTTTATTGTGTGAGAAATCCCCTGAGTCTCCACTACTTCCTTCATAGTTTGTGCCTTTATTGTGTCTAGAAGAACTTTGCTATCCAATTAGAGTTCAGCTTTTACCCATGATAACAGGAAAGGGCACCTTGTGGTCAAAATCCTCCTCTTTTAATAACTAATTTAGCAGCACTGCTCTGCTTGCAGAGATACTGAGTGGAACACCAACAAGCTCTAAAAAAGGGAAATTCATTTGTTTGGTGTAATAAGAAGTGGCTAAACTTTGAATTGACCAAAGCAGAACTGGGTAGGTTTTCTTGACTTGAAAATATCCTGAGTACACCCTGGGAGACAAGGAATGAAGGATGACTTTAGTCTTAGTTCTTCCTTTCCTTGTTGCTCAACTCTGTTTCTGAGCCCAGGATTCAGATATTCCTCAGGCTGGAGAGCTACAGCAGCTGCTCAGTTAGTGAGTTAAAAGCTGCCCTTTCCATCTATTACAGATAACAAAGTGATTGCCTCGTGGTCCAGACTTCCCTGGAATGGAGGCAGAACAAGGCAAGCCACATTTATTTAATTTAAAAAAAAAAAAAAAAAAAAAAGCAAAAAAAAAAAAAAAAAAAAAAAAAAAGAGAGAGTGGGTCTGGCAGGGTAGAACACTAATAAACTCTTGATAAAAGAGTAGCCTGTGGNGAAAGGAAAGGAAAGGAAAGGAAAGGAAAGGAAAGGAAAGGAAAGGAAAGGAAAGGAAAGGAAAGGAAAGGAAAGGAAAGGAAAGGAAAGGAAAGGAAAAGAAAAGAAAAAAGAGAAAAGCTACTCTCAGTTCTACCTGTCTGTCCTCATAGACCCTTACTTTTTTGGTCATGATTATAATCAGAAATTTAGTTCTATTTCAATTGTCAAGACTTTTTTACTTAATTGACAACCATTATTAACGGTGATAACCACAACAGCACAGAGACTCTTGGCATCTATGCAGTGCCTTATTGAGTTATTAAAATTATATATAATAGGAGGGTCTGCCTCATGATCCCTCTTTGAGTGGTACTGATTGTACAAGGCAGTACAGTGATGTACGAAAAGAAGCTGGAGTGACCAGAATTTAAGAGAAAAAGTTAAAGATGGGTGAATATTCTGGCTTTCATCATCCATGGTTCTGTGCTCCATCAGAAAAACCATAACCCATAAAAATTATTACATTTCCAAATGCAACATATTACAATCATGCAAGAACGTGAATGGTACAAAAGATGGATATATACTGAGGCACATGAAAATGAATGTCATATTGATGTCCCTTTTGTATCTTAAATCTTGGTGTCTGCAAACCTCATACTAAGCTGTAGTAAAAATCTGATGTTTTAGAAGCTCTTTTATGATACATTTATATGTGAACAATTAAAATACGATTTGCAAATATTGAAGGAAATTGTTAATTTTTATGAGTAACAAATTCCTCTAAAATAAAAATACTTGTTTCCATTATTTGGGTCCTTTTTTCAGTTTGATAAACTTCACTAAATGCCTGCAATTGCATACAAATTACAAATATATCAGGATACATATATGGCTGTGAAGGCCATGCTAAATTTATATAATATTATGGCAAAGCATCACCTTGCTTACTGTTTTTTTATTCCTTTGCAAAGACACATTTGCAGTTTTAAAATTGCACATTTGCACGTTACGATGATGGGTACAGATGAAATTTTGTATGCAGAGAGGGACCCTTTATTTCAAATAGAAAATGTATTATTTACTGTCATTCTTCATTCCATTGAAAGAAGAAAAACAAAATTAAAAACAAACAGAAAATGCCTCTACTTAAAAATGACAGACAAACTTTCTTTAGAAAGGGGCTGTGGTGGAATGGAATGGACTTGGATCATCATTTCTCACCCCTGTTGATAGTGGTCCTTTCAAGTCAGAGTTTAGGTAGATTGATGGAGCTGTGTGGGGAAGCTTGAATGCAGTGGACCCTCCCCCTATGTATCTGGCCTGTATAAACAGAAAATTTCAGTTTCTGTGCTAATAGAGCATTTTCCATGTGTACTTACCAACACTGTTTAGTAAACAGTGCACCAACTAAAAACATTATTTCAGAGCGATCCACATTTATAAAAACCTCCTTCCAGGTAATCCTCAGCACGAAAAATTCTTACATTCAATATGAGAATAAATTTCAGCATTTTATGACCATTTTCCACTAAGGATTAGGGCCAGGCTTGACAAATAAGCATTGGCTCAGCCACTGTGCCTCCAGTGAGTAACTCCATTTTCAGCTTACCTCCTGCACTGAGCACGCTGCCTGTGTGCTGCAGTGATGACATTCCTGGAGCCATCAGTAATCCCGTTAGTGCTTTGTCAGAAGTGCCACGGGGTGGTGGCTGCCCTTTGGTGTGTGTCTGATTAGGGAGCTCTGGGAGAGATAGCGCGGCATTGCCCCGCTCATCCCGTGTCACATCACTCAGGGCCTTCAGCCACTGCACTGGTGCTGCAGCACTGACAGCATCTCTTACAAGGGAGTGACAATACTTCACAAGCTGTGTGCAAACATTTGATCTATCTGCCCCAACAGGAATCCCAGCTCCCTGTGCCTTGGGAAGTTTTCACGTGTGGAATAAGTTAGTCTCATATGCATGCACGCACTCGTGCCTCAGACAGGGGCTGGACATTATTATATTTCCAATTTTAAATATTTGCCACTAGGCTAAAAGGACAGGTTGTGGTTTGGCGCCTCATAGACACGTCTGCCTTTACAAAAAAACCCCAATCAATTTGTAGTTAATTTCTAACTCTATTTTGATAAAATACAGGCACTAGGAAAAATGACCATTAGACAGCATCAGACTACAAAACAGCTGTTAATATATACATGACATTTATTCTAATGAAATCTAACTTGGTTTTATATTCATTAACTAAATCTAAATGTCATTGTTCTACACTTCTATTCGTTACATTTAAAGAAAAAACCTTTGCAAGACATAAAATGGCTTTACCACTAGAAAGAGAAAAGAAATTACCTTTTCTGCATTTAGAGTAAAATCTGAGGCTAAAAGACCACCTTCACTGTGGTCATGGCCCACCTCATACATGTTATATGATGGATTGCCAATTTCTACATTGATTCCTCCATTTATCATGGGTTGTCTTCTGATAGTTTTTGTCCTGTAATGCATAAACATACAACAAAAAAGAAGATTGTGAACTTTCAAGTAAGTCATTGGGTATTTTGTTTCTCTTTAATCTCTAAGATCAACAGGATGAAAAAGTGTTTCCTGCAGAGACAATCATAAAATCCTTCCATTTTCCAAGCAAAGTATCAATCTGAGTCTATGTATAGACCTCACAGAAGCTGGAAGCAGAATTTTATTTTTCTCAGTTTGGCTATAGTGGTATGAATCCATACAAAATGCTAACTCGCTGTCTACAGCCCTGACTTCCTCCAATTATTTCCAGATTTCCCTCACTTCCAAGGAAAGCCTTGCAAAGTCATTGCAGATCCCCTGCAGGAATGAAGACAGAGAGAACATGAGTCATGTCCTGTTGCTCATTCATTTCACTTTTATTTCAAACCAGTTGCCCAAAGTCAGCTGTAAACTGAGGACAAGCAAATGGTTTCATCACGATGCATTAAAAATGTATGAAGTTCTTGTCGTTCCAGTTTGTATTCCCTGCCAATGGTGATTGGAACACTGAAGTTCAACTTGAATTTTCTTTCAAGCTTTAATAAAAGACAGAGCCTTATTTTTAACCTTGAATTAGGTATCAGTAAAGATAAGCGATTGAGCTGGATTGTTTCTGTTGCTGAATTCATTTCTTTTAGCTAAGGAGGTGATTTCAGCCTGAGCAATTGAAATAACCTCAAGAGGGTAATTTTTTCCCAATGCAATATGTTCTCTAGAATTACAGGGGAATAATAGGGAGGTCACAGGATGATAACAGTCGAGTTCTCTTGTTGGCTGAGTAAGATGCAGTCAGTGTCTGAAATCCAATATACTAAATGATCTGTATTTTTCAGAAATGTCATTGAAAAAATATTTCCTAAAATAGGCACTTAACAGTAGCATGCTAGTGTTGAACAACTACACCTAGTTTAATGCTTGACAGTCTTCTCTGAAGAGATAAAATAACTCTAAAATACATTTTCAAATATAATTTTAAGAAGAAAGCCCTTTATTGAGGCTAGTTCTATTTCTCAACTGGAAATCTATTATTGAACAAGTGATTCTCAGTAACCTAAATAATTTACAGAGCAGCAAGTGGTTTCAGGATTTGGCTATCACTAAACTTGGTGTTTTAGGTGCAGCAGCACATAATGACATCCATGGAGTCTGGCAGGGTCAGCATTACTAACAGTATGGTCGGGAAATGTATTTATCTTATTGGCTTTACAAAAAAGGTTTTAAAAATTGATGCTCACTCGTTTACACCAGAGTTTGCAGGGGAGAGAGATGCTGCATGTGATGCCAGATCATAGTAACTTAAAAGATTCTTTTAGCCTGGAGCACTAAAATAGTCTCATAAATGGCCACATTTGCAGAAACAGCAGATTCATCACTTATTTCTAAAAGGCTTAACAAAGAGACATTATCTTGGTTTCAGATGTGGGGTAACAAGCCCCAGGAGAAAGGAAGACAGCTGCTCAGGGCCAGCAAACAGGACAGCTACAGCCCTGAGGTAAATGGTTTGCTCTCTGATTCCCACTCCACCTTCCCTAGTGGGCCATGTCCTTGTCACCAGGAACCTTCCCTTGCTCAATCTGCACCACCACCACCATGATGTTCTTTGAACGTGGCAAGGGTAGCAGCTCTCCCAGGTGTCTCGTACAGCAGAAACACTCCTGCCTCCCCTGGCCACCAAACATGGCCTGGAAGATGCCCAAAGTCAAAAAGTCAAACACAAGTCCTCAAGCTCATTGTCATCTCTAAGGCAGCTAAATTCAAGAGAACAAAATATTCCCTGCTCAGTGCTGGAATTTGGCTTCCTGTGCAAGATACCAAAGGAACACAGTAATGAGGAAGAATTAAATATTTTGAGTATTGTTTACATCTTGAATATAACTCGAAGATGTAAACAATACTCAAAATTTGAGTATGTGGTTTCAGTGAAATACATTAATTCTGTTAAGTTCTCTAAGTCTCTGGATAAAGTTATTAACACTTATAAAGCCTTGTCAGGACTGAGCAAAGTGGGTAAGTAGTATAATTTTTAATCTACTGCATGAGGAACATAAGTATCAATAACAGAGGTGGTTGTTCCAGCAAGAACCAAAATGTAACGGATTCGCTGCCTCCAGAAGTCTTGGGTCATTTGTTGCATTTTTGTTTCTCACATAAAGTGATTTTTTGTATATTGGATAAATGCAAATACTTTAAAGATTTATTTTTTTTTTTTTTACTTCATAAGTCAATATAAAATTACTTACCTTCGTTTTCTTTTGCAAAGAAACAGTCCAATTACAAGAGTAGTGATCAAAGTCACCAGTAGAACAAGAGGAACAATGATTGCTATGCTTCCTAAAACAGAAGGAAATATCATTGAATAATCATGGCTTTACAGCTGTAAAACAGTGAAATTAATTAAAAGAGAATAGTTTCCCACACCAACAGTGCAATTTCATGTGATGAGCCTCACTCATCAATTTGAGATTTTAATGTTGATCAATAAAAAACCCAACTTCATTACAGTTAATAGTGTACACACAAGTACTTCTATAAACAAATCAGGAGTTTCCTCTTTTTGGATACTAATATACTTTGGACTAATTCCCTGCCCTCATTTGCAGCAATAGCCCATGAAAGTCTGGAATTGCTGAACAATTTGGACTGGAGTGGCATGGCCACTGACTGCCACCAGGATCTTCAGCAGTTTAGGTCACACAATTATTAATTTAAAATATCCAGTAGGCTTGTCTCTGGCTGAAGAATTAATTAGTATTTATAGGTATCTATTATCTTTATTTGTGGGAAAATAAAAAGCAGCAAGCAGTCTTCATTTCTTGATGGTTGGTGCATTCCTGCATTTTGCTGCATTTTACTGCATTGTGCTCGAGAGCCAACAATTTTGTTATGTTGATATAGGCAATCACAAAAGCTACAATAATGCTTAATGCAGCAGAAAAACAGTGCACAGATCAGACAGCAATGTTAAAGGAGAGGAGGGAACAGGGAAGAACAAAATGGGCTTCACATTATTTTGGCAGATAATTTCACTGAAATGAGACTATCTGCAAAAATAAGGTCAGCAACTGTACCCTTATTTCTGAGCCTTACTTTAAGTACCTGCTCGTAAAGAAATACATGCAACAAATAATTTTGTGTTATAAATACAGGACTTATAAAAGCAGGAATCCAGCATAAAGCCAGTGTGGAGTGGCATATATTTTCTTTAATATCACAATCCTTAACTGATGGAAAACAAATATATTGCTGGTTGTTTCACTGGCAACATTTATTGATTTATTAAAAAAAAAATAAGCTGCTGGCAGTGTCTGCTCTACATTAAGCACAGTCTAAATAAAGAATTGAAAACTGCTTTGAATTCTGCCTGAAGGCTTTCTGCCTGAAAGCCAAGTCAGGTTGTCAGAGATATGAAATGAAATACTGAATAAAAACTTGAAGCATCCTGAGTTCACTTCAGCTTATGAAGATTCAGCACGTAAAGGACATTACAACAAGGCTCTTTTAAGAAAACATTTGACAAATAACTGCGTTAAGTTCTACTTAGGTGCCANTTTGAAAAAAAACTGCGTTAAGTTTTATTTAGGGCCCAAAAAAAAAAAAAAAAAAAAAAAAAGGTTAGTTTTGTCTTGACATGCAAACATTCAGGAAAAAAGCCCCGAAGCACATCCCACCAGGCATGAGTTACCATTTGGTGGCCATGGGGTCTAAGAGCAGCCCATTCCCCAAGCTGCAGCTGTTATACTCTCACAGTGAAGCAGTGATCCAAGTTCTGCCTGCTTTTTTTTTGCCTATTTCCAGCCTGTGAGTGTTCTTTCACTTGTGTGGACCGCTGGGAAGGTTTCATCCAACCACCAAGCTGACCTGAATAGCAGGCAGCTCATTGTGCTGCTCCAGTTGGGCTAAATGTGACCAAGGCAGGTACAGCAGGGCACCAGCAGCACACTCAGCACTCTGCAGGCAACCTTGGCCAGTTTAAGCTGCCAGTAGTGCAGCAATGCCATCCTTTTATGCTTACAGACGTGTTTAAAAACATTCAGCAGGAGCTATTCTTACTTTCAGGACCATTTTCACAGTAGGTAAAATTCAGCCCTCTG
This sequence comes from Promerops cafer, assembly GCA_013398275.1. Taxonomy (NCBI): domain Eukaryota; kingdom Metazoa; phylum Chordata; class Aves; order Passeriformes; family Nectariniidae; genus Promerops; species Promerops cafer. The sequence continues at coordinate 2,612,613 of VZSE01009345.1, read as the reverse complement.
CAGACAGCCAATACAGAAGTTATGCACTACTTACAGCTCTATTTCTGATGCTTTCAGAAGGATTTAAATGGTCAGAGGTCTCCCCCTAGTTCCCTGCACAGGGCTGATATGGCCAAATGCTTGTCACTTGATATGCTTTCCTTAAGAAAAGTGCAGCTAGCCCTGGGAGCTGGGAGTGCAAGGCCTAAAAACTGCACCCAAACTGCCCCGTGCAACACCAAGTGGCAATCAAAAAGTGGAGAAAGATCTAAATTTGTTTTTTTTTTTAAGATAAAGATACAAGTAACAAGCATTTTTCACGACACAAGCTCACGTTTTAAAATAGCACACGGCTTGGATTTCCAAAGTGAGCCAAATTTGACAAGTGACAGCAGTTACTGGAAGTACTTACTGGTACTGATGTTGTCAGACTTGCTGCTTTTGGGAGCTGGCCTCTCACACTGTGTGCCTGACCAGTTGGCTGAACATCTGAAAGGATCCAATTATGATGGGAAAGTTAATAAATGTCAGCTATTAACACAGTAACCCATGAAAGAGAGCACCAGCATCTTCTCGAGAGCTACACGAATGACAGCAGTGCTTCTGCAAAACCAACAGGAATCCTCATGGAAGGAGTCTGCAGGACCCTGCCACAGCACTGACAACACTCAGAGTAGGGATTTAGTTTAAAACTACACCTTTGTATATTTGAGTCCTGTTATTATCACTGCAACCTTAATTCCAGAGTTCTTTTCTAATTTCTCGAATAATAAAACAAGTTTAATCAAAGGTATATTAGCACTTTAACTTCTGAAACGTTGAACTTTATAACCAGATATTTATTTGCAGAAATATATCCAAGTGTGTGTGTATGTAAGCATGAGAGTCAAAGAATGAAGAGTTGTCCTAAAGGGACAGGAGCATCTCCTGGCCTCAGAAAGCCCTAAATACTGGTTATATTCAGAATATGTGTACCAGGAGCCAGGTGCCTGGATTATACACAGCTATACTGCTATAATTTCCTTGTGTGAATATCAATATGCAAATAGTTCAATTGGGATTCAGAACACTCTCCATGCATACAAGGAAACACAAGGAGTCCATGGAAGAAGACTCAGCAAATCCATCAAAAATGGAAACAAATACCTGAATGGAATTCAATTGCTTATTCAGCCTGCTGTAAATATGATTAAGTTTACTACAGACCCTCAAACTCTCCTTTTGGAACTGGCAGGAAGCAGTCACTTTTAATCTGTCTCTGTTGCATATTGTGCAATGAATCATGTTTTTTCTAAGTATTTTTGAATTATTTATGAATTTCAACATGAGTTATCTTTAGGGAGGTGCAATAGAGCGTTACCCTCACACAGTTCCAAGAACTGCTGCTATCTGATGCCTTCCTAAGGATTTCATAAATTGCAAACTTTACAGGCAGTTATGCTTAACAAATGATATTGTTCTACAATAAAAGAAGTTTTGGAAAGACACCAAATATTCTAGACAAAACCAATGCCATTCTCAGAGAAGAGCCCTAGGCAGCTTTGCTGGTGATGCTTTGGGCTCTCTTTGTCTTGGCAGATCACTGCAGAAGACTGGCTCGTTTCTCTCCTTCCTCCTAAGCCTATTCCAGCCCAACCTGACATTCAGATAAATCACCTTACTGGGTTTCATATTAAGCTTGAACTTCTTTTGGGAAGTTAATTTAATTTTTGGTAGGATACACTATGGAAGTGCTTAAGCTCTACAGAAGGAAGGCACAGAGAGTCTTTAGAAGCATTATCGATTTTTTTTTGTATATTGATTATTATTGCTAGTTGATTCATAAATTGTCACACTAGCTAAATTGCATTATAATTTAGAAGTTCTTCATGTTTGTTGAAATAAGTTTGTTTACTTAAATAAATATGGTAAATACACATTTAGGTTTGCTCACTGCAAAGAACTCCCAGTTCCTAATTACACCCATGCTTCACAATGATATATTTTATAACTGAACCCAACTGACTTTTCCACCTGCTTACCATCACTTCAGCACACTGTAAGTCACAGGGAACACAACTTTAATCTTTCAAAAGATGCATCTGTTCCTTTTTCTTTCCAGTTCTCTTTTTAGCAATTATGTAAGGCAGAAATGCTTGCACTGACAGCTTACCTTACTAAGATGATGTTCAAGGAACTTGATTTTTAGGAATATCAATTTTCAACATACAGTTGCAAAATAAGTATCTCCATTCTCGTACAGAAACACTATATATCTTTATACTTAAAATATTCTACTCAGCTCCAAGCTGCTGGCACGTAACAAACATGAAACACAATCTTTATATTTCTTACTGATATTTTGCATCACTCCTGCTCAGGATTCAGCTCGTGTAATTAAAACTTGTGGTGACAGGCAATTTGCATTTAATACTACACTATTGAAGAGGAAAAATTATTTTAGAGTTAGACATATCTAACTTTGCAACTGAATTCTTATATTAAATGTTTCAAATGCTTCCACTGTATACAAAATCATTATGATAAATTTGTCATAAAAACAGTTTAGAGAACATAAGACAGTGAGACTATCAAAAGGATCACCATGAAGCATTCAAATACAAGCTCATGAGAAAATTGCATAAGGTACAATTATATTCTTCAAAACCTTATAGCAGACGTGATATCACAACAGGTGGTGAAGGAAAAAATCCTACAGCTAGATATGCAGTAAACAGAGGAAAAAAATAAGGCAAAAATATTAAAAGTTCTTTACCTATCTTGTCAATCTAATTGCAAAAATCAGCAATATTGAAACATCTGAGGCATTTGATAGAGGTCTCATAAAAGCATTGTTAGTTGCCACTACATTTTAATTTTTTTCCAAATGCTTGCTTTCTCCAATAAACTTTAAAGAGACTGAAGCTGGAGGATGGCATTCATTTCCTTCTGCACGTTGAGGTGAAATGATTGCCCTTTGATGGTCCAGCAAGGTACTAAAGGCGTGTCTTGGGCAGACAGAGGGGAAAAAGAAATAAAGCCCAGGGGAAAGGGATGTTTTCTGCAAGGGAATTTGACACAGAAAATCAGCCATGAGCAGGCACATGAATAATGGTGGGACATGGACAACTGTTCATGCAGGAACGTGGGAAATGAGCAGATTTAGTTGTCTGCAGAGAGAAATTGTTGTTAACAGCAGCATTTTCTGGTGTCAGGACATTTGAATTCACACTGCTCAGCTCCTGGCGTGGGAACTGCCCCCGGCTCAGTCTGAGGCACAGTGCTTTGTCCTTGCCCAGCTCTTTGGTACCAGGAGCTGTTCTGTGCCATTTTCAGGGGCTGTGGGGTCAGACAGGACGTTTGCAGCACGAGCAAACAAAGGGGCGTCAGCGAAGCAGAGCCACAGGGAGCCACCTTGTTTGATCGAAGATGCTCACGGCACCACACACCCGGGAGGAAGAACGGTGAAAAAGCCACCTTTGAGTCACCCCCAGACAAACACAGATGGAAACAGGTGGGGAAGCTGGCAGTGAAGGACAGGCTGGAGTCAGCTGCGTGGTGCAAGGTGCCACAGGGAACATCTCGGGTGCAAATCTCCCGTTCCCAGCAGAACCAGAGGGAGACCAAAGAGCAGCAGTACCACAAGGGATGCCAATATGAAAACTGAGAGGGACTGTAATAAATAAAGGTTTTACACGTTCTGCTGCCAAGGTCGTCAATAAAACTGCTACAGCTCTCCCTGTAACAATTCAGTTTACATTTATAAAGAGATGAGTGCTTGCGAAGTGCCTTCTGAGGCACTGAATTCCTGTGCCATTGGAGTTATCTATTTTGAGGAAATACCATTGCAAAGAGAGACTTTTAAAAAACTTTCAATTGAGATTATGAAGGTGTTGCACTTGGAGTGAGGAATGTTTAGAATGAAGATATTTACATTTCTGAGGTTGATCATGCTGTTGTTAGTCTATTCATGACAGAAAATGTCTCTCTCCTCTATTTCTGTATAACCCTTACAGATCAGTGTGAGCAAACATTCTAAACTCTGTTATATAAGTACTTGACCATTTGACTATAAAATGACTGAATAAGTAGAAAAAAAATAGTAAAAAAGCTAATTTGGTGGCAGTGTGCAAGTTTTTAAAAATTTTGTTTCTCTTTTTTTCTCCCTCTTTGTGCCGCAGGCATTGTAATAAAAATATAATACAGAAAGCATAACATGCAGTTAAAAGTGCTTTTGTAGACAACTGTTTTCCAACTCAACATACCAGTGCAGATCCAAAAATGACAACAGCATTGAAAGATTAGTCTAGAAGTGTAACAGAATCTGTGGAACACTCCTTTGAAAACAGAGGTGGAAAGGGAACTGAAAATGTTTCTTAGATATAAATTATATTTCTTCATTATACAAAGTAATTTTCTAACTTTGCTTTTCCTTTTGGTCATGACATAACAATATATACTAAAACATCCTAATGAAAGTATCTAGCCTCACTATTTTAAGAACATTTAAGATTAAAATTTCACTAGAACACATCTTATCATTAATATTAAAACTGTAAGACAAGAGAACATCTGGATTAGAGTTATTTACTATCTACATTAAATTGCATTGAAAGAGAGAAATCAAAATTCCCTTTTCCCCCAAAACTCTGTAGCATGCCTGAGGATGACAAAAGCCTTGCACTAAACCAAATCATTAAATTATTCCTTATAATAAATTTAGCAATACTTCTGCAGATATGCTGTGTTCATACAGGGAGCTGACAGAACAGAGTTAAACCCACTGATAAACCCTCTAAAGCAAAGCACTTTCATAACAAAGAAAGACCAAAAAACCCACCCCAGGACTGATCAATAATTGCACATTCTGTAGCTTCCCCTCTATTGTAGGGTTTAATTATAATTTAATTTAATAACTTTTCCATAATCATTTTATACATGAAAAGACCACATTTTAGGAGTTTTGTCTAATGAGCATTCCTCAACATCATAAAAGGAAAATAATGTAGAAGCTAAAGGATAAAAAATTTATACTTGTTACTTGAAAAGGAAATACAAATTACCTTGCAATCCAATACATACAGAATAGGATAATTACATCATTCAAAAGCAGGTAAAACAATAAAAAATTTCTTTTCAGGAACACCAAAAAACCTCTGAAATTTAGTCACAATATATGTGGGAAAAAAAAAAAAAAAGTGACTTTAAAAATGAACTTTAATTTGGGCATGAGATTACTATAAAAAAAAAGTTATTCACAGCTGATTATTCACAGCTGCTGCATGATGTTCACTGTAAAGGAACAACTGCCAAGTGCAACTCAGCCTCATTCACCCCAAGGTAAGAGAAAGAAGAAACTGAGAGTCATTAACCACCATGCAATTAGCAATATGTGTACAGAACAGAGGCTACACAGGTACTAAAAATAATAACAGAAAATATATAAAAGCATGTCCAGGTGACTACTACTGTAGCTGACATTACACTGAGCAATAAAACAAAAGGAAAAGAGACTGAAATGGTAAAACTCAAAAGGAATGAGAAAAGACTGCATAAGTAGGTAGATAAAAACCCAAGCATGTTTTTCCCAAGCAGTGAGATATAGCAGCAAATATTATGCAAGTTTTATCTGAACAATTTAAAACTCATGGACAAAGAATATCTGCATTACAGCCTAGTTAGTAAATGCTGCATGAAAAATATATATATATTCCCCTTTTCCAAGATCTTAAAATTCCTTCCTCTGACCACCACTCTTCAAACACCTGTTTGCATTTGTTTCTTGAACTACTACTAGTTTGTGGTACAAAGTGGATAAAAGATCTTTTATCATACAAAGGTATGACCTGCGGATTATATCCCATTTCAAGATATTTATAACAAAGATATTTTTAGTTGGAAAAGAAAGCTCTCAAAGGACTGGCAGAATGCTGTGAAATTCCTATTGTAATTGCAATTGGGGAGCTCATTAAATATACCCCAGGAAATCATATGGAAAGCACTTATTGCAGGATACTTGATAAAATTTCCTGATTTGTGCTGCCTCTCAGGGTTACCAGGGCCTTCTCTTAGACAGGTTTTTGAGTCCTGTGACTGCTCTACACCACAGTGGCTTTTTCTACTCAGCCTTCAGAAAATGCAGTCAGGGGACTGCATGCCATGGTCCCTTTCTTGTCTACAGCTGGACCTGAACTTTTTTTTGAGCAGAGGCCTGCCTCAGTGATGAGTTTATTTATTATAAACCTGCGTGTAAATGAAGCACTTGTACCAGCTGCACGTGCACTTACACAAAAGCTGTTCATATTCCAAGATTTTTCAACAGGAAGGGAATGTCGGGAGGGAGGTACAGCATCACAGGCAATTGAGCTGCAGGGGAGCTCCCCCATGAAGAGGAATGCTCTCTTTTATTCCTGAATTCTGTGACCTAAGCACACACACCTGCACACACAGGTGCTCAGCCCCACACTCCCCTCACACAGTGTCTCTCTCCAGCCTGCTGGATATGAGGCTGGCAAGAACAGCTTGGCAGCACTGGACCAGGTTTCCCAGAAAAGCTGTGGGAGTCCCACCCCTGGAAGTGTCCAGGCCAGGCTGGCTGGGGCTCTGAGCAGAAGGTGTCCCTGCCCGTGGCAGGGGGGTTGGAACAAGATGAGCTTTAAGGTCCCTTCCAACCAAAACCATTCTAGGATTCTGTAAGAACAGCTCTCCTGCTTGTTTCACTCCTGCAGGAGCTCTTTTTCCTAATTTATCCATGTCTGCTCTTCCAGGTTCCAACTTTGTTATCAGTTTTAAGTAATTCCACAATTTGTTCTCTCCCTAGTTGTTCATGGTCCTTAACCTGTTACTTGACCAAAATTCTCCATTAAGGAAATAAGTAATTTATCCTTTCTCCACCTTTCACTTTTCAGTTTCCTCTGTTACCAAATTTAGGCTTTCTTCCAAGCTCCTGCATGGTCTGTGCCTTCTCATTAACTCTCCAGGATGACTTGTTCTTCATTACAGAGGAACTGATGTTTGTTCTAATATTGAAATACAAGACACATTTGAATCCCTCTGAACAGTTAGCACATCCAGCCACAGGCAGCTAATGTAATGCTGTACTTTGTCTTCTGATTTTTTGTATTTCTATAATGCCTGAGGGGGTTGTGTAAGGGGTTATGATTTGATCACGTTTATTTTCAGATAATAATAGGACACATCCATGTGCAGGTATAAATAACAATAGTAATACAAATAAAAAGATGGAATTCTAGCAACATATGGTTATGATGAAGGTATAAAAGAAACAAAGCTGAGAGAGAGCAATATTCTGTGCTAAAGATCCTGTAATGAAAGCCCTGTCCATTCAACAACCAGGGCCACTCTTGAGTACTTGAAAGATTCAATTCTTTCCAGTTCTCTTCACTGGTATCCTACAAGGTGTAATCTCTCTCTAAATCCTGCTTCTCTTGGAGAAATGTATTTACAGGTAGGTAATTAGTGAGAAGGAAACAGAGACATAAATAAAGGTATTTATTAAAAGACAGACTGATAGAACAGATGGAATGAACAGTTTGTGAAATTCACAGAAAAAGCATTTCCTGATTATTTCCCACTTGAATCTGATCTCCTGATCATTCTTTTTTTCAACTGATTTGTGAATTCACTGGTGCAATTCAGGCATATCTCACGTGCTTCTGCTGTTATGCACATCACACACAGGCCCCACCCATTAGTGAGCAGTACTAAAGAGATCCCCGAAAATGTAGTATGGGAGTACCAAAATGACAGTAACTATACATAAGATTATGCTACTTTGAGACATCCTAAGGTGAACATTTCTCATAAAAGTTCATTACCCCAGATTTTAACATTCTGAAATCCTCTCACAACCTTTGTTACTGAGCAAGAGCAATAATGTGGGGGGGGAGGGGGAATAATCATCACATACCTAAAAATAATGCAAAGAATTATTAATAATCTAGATTGAATAGAAGTCCAAAGAGAAATCACAGCATATTCTGGATATTTTAAACCCTGACAGAGCTTTCACTGAAACTGGCAATGGCCTTCATAAAACATTCTTTTTTTTTGGTGGCTTAAATGAAGCCACGGTAAGGCCTTAATTCATTCCTAAAATGGTTGGGTGAAAACCACAACTCCTCCTTCCAGAGTGCAACTGATATTTAGGTCATTTAGGGCATTCAACATTAGAAAGACACCTTGAGACAGGAAGATAAAATAAAAATGTACACCAGCAGTACAGGTTGTTGAAAGGAGAGTGTTCCTACAGGCTTAGGGTTGCTCTGTATAATTATGGCTTTAGGATTGCCCTTTGGAACAGCTAAATCTTATTCTCTGTTGTCTTTACTGAATGATAATGAGGACATGATTATGTGTAAGGTTTGCATTCTCCACTGATGCTGGCTGTGAGAGAGAGCAGAGTTCCTGCTGAATGACAACAAGCCCGGGCATCTCCTATTTCTTCTAAAAATCACCCACTTCCCAATTAGAGACTGGTTTAGAAAAACATTAGCCCTTGGACAAGTGGCTTCTGGAGCATTGGAGAGAAAAAGCAGGAAAGGTGCATCCAATATGTGACTTCATAGGCAGCCCAGCATTGTTCTTAGGGCTGCATGATTCTGAAAACACAGGTATGATACACAGAGATACAAAAAGCTCCAAGCACCCCTGTCCCATACACTGCTGACCCCTCCATACTCTCCCAAGTCTAAGAAGTGGTAGGTAGGACTCTAATCTTGTTTCAAATGGATTTATGGTACCTCAAGCCAGAGTTTCATTGCACGAGAACATTGACAAAGCAATTGGGATGACGTTTAAAAAAGAAAAATTAGATTATTCACCCTAAGCAGTCACTGTCTTTGCTACCTACCAGACACCCACAGCACATCCCCACAGCATTCTGTGTTTTCATAAGCCATTCACTAAGAGAAGCTTAAATCTGTGTGAATTTCACATTTCCTCCCAAGTCTAGGTCTTTGGTTCATGATTTCACTATTGACTCTTGCATCACAACCACTGAGTGAAGTTATGTTCATCTGACAGGGGTTTTGTATCTCTCTGTACATCTGCCTTAGAGGATTTTCAAATTATAAGGTTGTTTCTTTTCCTGATGAAGATTAAAATTTTCTCTTTCAGAAATAGACCTAAAATCATTTAGAGAAGTAGATAATACAAATTAATTTTCCTTTTTAACCAGAAAAGTCAACGTTATGATGTAGCTCACATACTTTTGTTTAACAGTTTCTGTTTTACAGCATTATTTCTATAAAATTAACAACAAGACTTATAAAAACAAGCTTCATTCCTGAAGTAGCACCTGAATAGCTGTTCTGTTCCTTTCCCTGTTCAGATAAGAAATAGGAAGTCAGGTTTGCACTACAGAACATGTGCAACATCACTGTTCACCAAACTTTATGCTATGCAGGATTACCTTGGTAAAATATCTCAAAACATGAGCAATAGGGGCCAAGTGGCATTTTCAGGTTTTCTCCAATTTATTTAGTAAAAATAAAGCCCTTTTTTTCTTCTTCTAATGATACACACACTCCAAATGTATTTTTAAATATACTCATCAGTGCAACTCTCAAAGGGTAAGTGTGTATTATAGGAATGGTCCCCCAGGTTGAGTATATATTGTGAAATGTATGTGAATGTGCATGACTTGAACCAATGAACTGTGGCCTGGAATGATGTCACAGAATGTGCAGCATTAAGTGGAAGGTTAAACCTACTTGCATCTCGGTTCATTAAACGTGGTTAAAGTGCAAATTCCCTCATTCTGACAGTAGTAATCACAAGGGTTCACTTTCTGGTCACAGCGCTGACTTTTAAACCCCACAGAGCATCTGCAGAATTTCAGTAAAATAGACCTACATAAATATTCTGCCTTGTGCTGAACAGATTTTAAACGCATTATATATAACGACACGTACACGGGCACACACTCACAGAAGACAAAATCAATACTTTTCTTTTTTCATGGAAGGTCCATCTGACAATACTGAAAAGTTTGCTCATGAGTGATGATCAAACAGTTTTTCATACAATGGGCCTATACTGCCTGAGGGGTTCTCAGAGTATTATTGTCAGATGTACATTTCTATCGATTGGTCCAGATTGCAATGGCCTTAAAAATGTTCATTACCATTTTCTTGGCATTGTTAACGGTGTTGGTGTATGCTGCAGCATTCATGTATTGTAAATCCACACAAAAATTAAAGTACGAAACCATTTTCTTTTCCCTGAGATGCTATGGTGCTCTATGTGAATTGAAAAAGAATATGACAGTTTTATAAGAAAAAAAATTAATGAAAAGTCCCAGGCTTCCAAAATAGCAATTCTAGGTGTTTAAGCAGAGGAATCACCAGGCTTAGTCACATATTTGGGCCTTACATATCATAGCTGTGATACTCTCCTTTTGTCAAGGTTTCTCAGTCTCTAGTCCTCAACTAAAGACATTTAAGGAGGCACAAATCACAGGCAAAATGGTAAAAACAGGTAAAAAATAATAATGAAAGAGAAAAATAAGCACTTAATATATTTCCAAATGAATAAGGGCTACCATGCAAAAATTGTCTTTAGCCCCAAACCTGCAAACATACATTGACAATTTTTCAGTGGTAGTGCCACTACAGTTGGGTCCTTTTTCTCATTCAGAAGTGCTTCAGCTCTCACAGGGAGGAACCCTTGGCCCACCTCTTCCACTGGTCAGACTAACAAAATCTAGGCATTTGTGAAACTCTCAACTTTGAGAGTCTGAATAAAACTCTCTTTCAAGATCACCTGCATCAACAAAATGAAGGAATGGCTGGATCTGTATTCACAAAGTTGTAGTGCCAGATCCCTTTGGGCAGCAATTTGCTTATGTCACCCAGGGAACGAGACACTCATGACAAATTCTGTCTTCCAACACCTCTCTCTTCCAGCCTGGAGGATGCTCTGAGCTCCAGGGTGTTTGGAGAAGTGGAAGACCATTGTGAAATGAATCTTATAAGGAAATAAATTTTAAAAATAAATAAATAAAAAGAGTATGACTAGGTAGCTCAGAGTAGCTGAGAGCAGGAAAGAAATTAATTTCTTGCTACAGTGACTACTTCAGTATTTTATATTGAGCAGATGAAAAAGAAGATCCACCATAGCTCTCAAGAAAGGAGGAGAATGTAGGCTTTTCTGCTTACAACAGTACTTCACTTCTAGGCTACAGAATCCAAATTTCTTTGGCATTTTATGTCTGAGCTGAAGAAAATCACCCTGAGTTACTCTCTTGACCTTGGCACAGGAGGGAGAGCACAATCTCACCCCAGAAGAGCCACAATACTCTGGGCAGTGGGAAGGTTAGGGCAGAAATATGAAATACATGAGCATATCTCCATAAGGGAAATAACACTGACATTGTTTTTCCTATTCTCCAGCCATCAGGAGGAGGGTTTTGCCTCCAAATCTGACCATCTCTTTAGGAAAAAAGGCTTAATCCACCTCTGAGAAGCAAGGCAGGCAACCTCGAGTTTCCATTCCAGGAAAAAAAAATGCCTGGACAGACCTGAAAGGACTATAAGTCTCCAAAGATATATCTTTGTATCTATATGCATTCACAATAGAGCCCTTAGTTCTAAACTTCAACACATGTTTTGCAAAAAGGTATGCAAAGTATGAGGTTACAGAAATAGCTAAAAAACAAATATTGTAAGTTGAAACTGCAACCAGCACATTATTCATCCTAGAGACACCAAAAATACAGATACATGCATAATATTTTTATTATTTGTTGTCACACAGGCATCTTAATGATCTGCAGGATGCAGGATACTCACAGACAGACAGGTATATTTGTCTCTGGGTCCAGCTGGCAGGTGCCACCATTGTAGCAGTAGCCATCACACAGCTGACAGGTGGAGGCAATCTTTCCATTAGTGCAGCTGCCATGGTTAAAAACCAGAAAAAAAGGCAAAGCGTAGTAAGTATTCCAGTAAATCTGAGCATCTCATTGTAAAATCAGTATTTTAATATATTATTATAAGGTCTATTGATTGAAAGAATTCTAGGTTTCTGGTTTGAAAAGTCAACAGAGGCAATGAAATTATTGCACAATGTATATTTAATCCTTCTTTTAATGAAAATAATCTATTATAATACAAAACAATCACTCGCAATAGAGCAGCACAGGTCACCTATGCCTCCAACAGTATTTAGTGTGTCTCTATCACTGTCAGAGATAACGCAGAATGAAGAAATTTGACCAATACAGAAGAACTCCACTGTTAACTTGACTAATTTCAATGTTTCCAAGTGAAAAGCCATTCGGCCCCCTGCTGCATTGCCCTTCCTCCAGTGAGGAGAGCTCCCCGAGTTGGTTTCAAAGGCCAGGAGTCAGCTGGTTTTGTAGGGCAGGAACCACGCAGAGGAGCTGATGTGACGCCCCCACTCCAGGGACAAGCTACGGCGCGAGAGATGCAGGCGGGCGCAGCGGAGCTGCTGCTAAGTGTGGGGCTTGGAGCAAAACCCCTGCCCCACAGCCAGCCACTCACTTGCACAGGACGTCAGCGCTGTCCCCGCTCACTAAGCAGTGGCCCCCGTGGCACCGGCTGCACTTGTCCAGCTCGCACTTGGGGCCCTCGAAGCGCCCGGGGCAGACGCACTCCACGCGGCCGTCCCCCGAAATCGTGCACGACTCGGAGTTCACGCAGTAGTGGTGGCAAACATCTGAAAGCAGCCCGAGACCTGATTACTGAAAGGAGCATTGTAGGCGCAAATAACACGTTGCTTTCGTGTTTTAAAAGGTACTGTAATAAAAACAAAAGGAAAACTGAAGCCGGTGACTCGCTGGCAAGCACAGGGATCAAGAGTACCCCATAAACAGATATATAATATATTAACAATGTAATCTTGGGAAGTGAAATGGAAGTATAAACTCATAAGAGGGTTTTTTTTTTCTTTCTAGTTGTCTAACCATTTATGGCATCATTCCACATAATATAAAGACTCCTGATGAGAAAAGCAGAGCAATGTTAATGTATTTAATGGGACGTTAGCTGAATAAAAATCTTCTGATACATTCACATTACCATTAACAGCATTATGCTAAACTGAAATTGAAACGATATTTTGAAATAATTAAGTTTTATTTTCATTTATCCACATATTAAAATTTCATGAAGTTCTAATAATAATATATAAAGACATAATCCATAAGTTCTACAAAGCACTACATACATGCATAAGCTTTACAGACTGTTCCAGACCCCATTATGGTATTTAACTGTTTAAATGCCAGTAGGACTGAGATTTCAAGTAGTGAATTCTTGAACTCTTCAGAACCACTAGTAACTGTCTCAATTTTTGTCCCTTTTAAAAAATCAAACTGAAGAAGCTTCCAAGAGCTACAAAATACTGGTATCTTAACATTTTGGTTAATTTTTATTTATGTAGTAGTGACAACTTTTTCTNTTTTTTTAATAGGTACAATTTTTTTTTTTTTTTTTTTTTTTTTTTTTTTTTTTTTTTCTTTAAAGTCATCATTTAAGCTCCTTAATGGGCGGGGACACCTTCCACTATCACAGGTGGCTCCAAGCCTCATCCAACCTGGCCTTGAACACTTCCAGGGAAGGGGCAGCCACAGCTGCTCTGGGCATCACTTATGAGGGTATCTCAAAGTCAGAAACACATTTTGCTAACTCTACTCTGTGCTGTTCTTCCTCCTCCCCAAGGAGTGAGTAGTGCTGGAAGAGTTTTGCTGAGGGACAGAGCAAGGCTGTTGGAGGAGTTATTTCTGTTTGAATATTCATCATCATTCAGCCTGCACACTGTCTGTGCAGGCTGTAGGCTCAGCTGCTTGAGGAATCAGCAACCAGAGCAGCTTAAAAGGCACTAAATGAAGTTGTTCATTGTTTCTGGTTCTCCAGTTCCAGGTATGGAATGGCAATTTGCAGCAGGGGGGCTGTTTTTGGAACAAAAACTACTGCAGTTTGAAAGCTAATACTGAGAGTGATTTTATGTAAGAGCTGTGCAAGGGGCATATGTTTGCATGTACATTAGGAGAAAAAAGAAACAAAACCAAAAAACACAAATATATAGGAATAGGAAGGTCATACGTCAAAACAATTATTTTTTTTTAGGATTGATTGCAGTCACAAACACCTTTAGTCATCTTCAGTATCTAAAATGTTTATGCTACATTTGGGCAGAAATGACACAAAATTATTTCTTTTTTCTCCTAAAAAAGGGATTTCAGTTTCAGAGAAAGTCACAGCTTGTGGGATCACCGTATCCAGTTTGAATGATTGCAACTGAATGAAAATGTTTCCTATTTTTTAGGTAGTTTGTGCCTTAAATGATACAAGAAATGAACTTTAGCTACTCTGTGTGTCTTTCTTCCGGAATTTAAAACAGGGAGCTACATTCAAATACATCAGATTTATGTGTATTTAATAACATGCATAATGTTAGTAGAATTCTATGTAAATTCAGTCACTTAAATTTATTTCAGCCATGCCAATGCCTTGACACGGAGCACTCATTTAGGTTATTAGCCCTTATGTGAACTAATCACAGGAGAAACTCTGCACTGAGTAATTGGAGACCATAAGTGTGGGGAAAATAAGGTCTTTGCAAGCTGCTACTACTGCAAGCAAATGTCTTCTCCCTGCCATAAAACCCTACTAATAATATTTTAAGCTTGGGAGCAGGAGTAAAATACCCACACACATTCATGTGTCATCCTTTGCATATGAACTACCTTCAGTCACAGCAAAGACAGACTGAGAAAGATTTCTGGGAGTCAACCAATCTTTGCAATAATGCCATATTAATGTATTCCAACTGGCATACAAAGTGAAGGTAATTAATAAAGCAAAAGATCACACACATATATGAATAAAGCAAAAAAAAATAACAGATGTGACTTTATATACACATTATTAACTGTAGACTGGTATAATTTCACAAAACTTATTTGCCATCAAAAAACACTATAAAAGATTGTAAGACTTTTTTCCCCCCTAAAAGATTTAAGCTTTATATCAGCAAAAGCTTTATTTTATTCTGTATTTTATAATGTTTTCTAGTCTCTGTATTGTGGCAGTTTCCCAGACATTTCAAATCTGATAATAAGCACTGTTTAAAAAGTACCCCTAAATTTACATTTAAATTAATTCTCTTAAAAAAANTAATTTAAAATTAATTTTTTAAAAAAAAAAAAAAAAAAAAAAAAGAAAAAGAAAAAAGATGTTTGCAGAAGCATTCAACTAGAAACAATTTGTTTGGTTTTGGGTAAGCCTCAAGTAAATATTTTTCCTTAATCTGTGTGTCTGTCTGTGCATGATTTATGTGCTATACTATTTTCGAACACCCAATTGTGTTTGCAGATACTTATTTGTGGATTCATGCAGTTTGTTTAATACCAAGGGGGAGAGAATCACAATTACTGCTGGTTTTCCATTCAAATATTTCAATTTATTTCATAGTCTCCCAACTGGAAATATATTCAGTTTACTTCAGTACAAATCCTATTTAAGATACACACTGTCCCTTTCCTTGTCTGACAGACCTTTCTCTAAAACTAAATACTTTTTGTATCTTGTAGATAATTCTAAACTAGACCTCTATAACACCTAATTTCCCATCCCTTTTTTTCCTTAAATCAAGCCTTCTTCATCAAATTCACTGAAGGTACAAAAGAGGTGATGGCTTTCACATTTAATGTTCCATGACAAGCACTATGACAGTCTAACAAGGTCCTTGCCTTTAGAATGTTACAGTCAAAGAAAAGCAGGAGTAGAAAAAAGGAAATTATTAAAAAACATCATTCAGATCTCAGTAAAATAATTCGTTCTAATTTAAGGAAGCATCTAATGATGCTTGTGAGCCATCATTTTTGAAAAGACAAGGGGAAGACAAACTGTCATTTGTAAATGAGTGATCAAAAGAAGAAATTAAAGATTGTGTTCAAATGTCTTGAGTTACTGAAAAGAAATAATGGTGAAAGAAAACAAAAGCGTGGCAAGGAAAGAAATATAGATGAAGTAAGAGCAAAATGTCTATTGGGTGATAATCTACTTTTCTTACTCCTCTGTTAAAGAAGTGAAAGATTAGAGGAAGTTGTAGAAAGTGAGAAGAGCCCTTCTAAGGGCATGGAAACCTTCAGAAAACTCTCTCAATGAGAAGAGACTGATGGGTCAGTGCAATGAAAAAACGGAGAAAATCAGATGCAAAAGACAGAACCTAAGTCCTGAGAAGTAAACAAGAGTAACATTCAGAAATGCTTTACAATTTCAACAGAAACCATACTCAGGATGATCTCTGAGCAAGGTGAAGGAATATAGCAACTTGAAACTCAAACCTATCCTCAAAGTGCTGCTTGCTGGGGTTAGAAATAGAAAACAAAGGTAAAGGAGCAGTTTAAAAGACTTTTGGTCTGCAAAGATTAGGGATACCAGAAGGTTCTTTAACCAACTATGTCAATTCATTGCCAGCATAACAAAACATATGACAAGTTGTAGTAGAAAATTTTAACACAATTATCTCATGGCTACTGACAAAGTCATCTGTCTTGTACTACTTCGCTCTACAGCTCATTCATGAAAATAACAATAAATCATTCCTAAAAAAGCTCTTTCTTCAGCTAGCCATGTAGAGGGGGAGAAACATGCTCAAAGATCACCTGAACACATCAGATGACATTGCCTCAGCAGCACGAATAATCTGGGGCTGAATTTAACAACGCCGTTAAAAAAAAAATCACCCACGCGGGCTTTAAATTTCCATTGCGTGGAACTTTTACTGCAAACCCAGACGGAATAACTTGTGGAGGTTACTCACAGTACTGGCACCTGTCTCCTGTGTACTCGGGCAGGCAGGCACAGAAGGGCTGGTTGCCAGCAGTGACACTGCAGGTGCCCCCGTTCTGGCAGAAGCGCTCGCACACCGTCTGGTTGCAGCGCGGCCCCGTGAAACCCAGAGCGCAGCTGCAGGTCGGCCGGCCTGTCCAAAACAGAGAAAGCTATTTTATGATAAAAATAAATACAAATTAAAACAATAACCAGCACTTTCTCAACATAGATTTATCGTAAGGGTATGAAGTTTCACTGTTCCAGCCCAACTGTGTTTCTCCAGATGCTAAGAGAACGTGCCTTTGCAAACGTTGCTTGATGCAGAACTTTTGAAAAACAAAATTGGCTGTGGGCGATACGGGCACTCAAAAACTGCATCTGTGCATTTTTACACTTGGGTATGTACTCTTTCATGAGAAAAAAGTCATTATTTAAAACATACAAAAATTTCAAAGGTGGTCCTAAGCAGGAATTTAAGATGTGACGGAACTCTTTGAATCATCCTGCCATGCTGGGTTCCTCCTGTTGCAGTGAATAACTGTCTGTGTGTTCACCACTGGTGTCTCTTCAGAGTGCACTACATTATTCTCAAATCTAAAAACCTTGATATATAATCACATGAAATACAAATATTTACTAATGCACTAATAGCTATGCTTTACAGAACGACTTTTTAATAAACCACCAGTATCTGTGCCTGTTTTGTTGCGCCACTCCTCTCAGATAATGAAGACTGTTACATAAAAATTGCTGTCTGGCATCAGACCAAAGATGCCTGTAACATCAATATTCAATGTCTGAAAAGCAGTTAACACTTGTGGATGAACATTTGCACACAATGAACTCCTAGTCTACAGCTCCTTTTCAAAGGATTTTTAAATAGTCTTTAAAACCCAATGCATTTTCCTCCTATGATTCTTCTCTATTGTAATTTTCCCATTTTTTCCTTATCTAAATCTCATGTCTAAAGGATTTATAGCTTTGTTACAATTCCACTGTTTTATTAAACCCTTCCACTTTCCTGTCTTATTTTCTTAAGGCTTATCTTCTTTAAAACAAACTTCTAGATCCCATTAATGTTTTCCCATCTCCTGACTTTGCTTTTTCATCTCATTTATAATCTTCAAGTAAATGACCTGTTGTGTCCAACACGCCATCTCCCTTCTCACTTCCTAATAAACTATTCTCATTCTTGATTATCTCTTGCAAGACATTATTTTTCCCCCACCCTCCTCTTCACTTTCATTCAGCTTTAAGGATTTTCCTAAATTTGTGGAGAACTAAGTTTAACACTTTTATTTTTCCTGGCTTCCCAGGAAGGAAAGAGATGAAGATTAAGCAGGACCTGAGGACCCTTCTGAAATAAAAGGGCAGACAGGATGGGTAGGAGCAAGATGAGCATTAAGGTTCCTTCCAAGCCAAAACATTTCACGATTTTGTGTTTATTGAGTTAACTACACCATGTACTGTTTGTGTGATGCAGAATCCCTTTGGACTGGAATTACAGGCATAAACAGGAAAAATAACCTCTCAGATTTTATCATTGACAGCCCAATGCATCCACACCTCCTTTCCCACTTGCCTCCTGATGTTCACCACAGCTGCATGTGAAACTCTGAGATGTGCAACCCTTGCTGGTCTTTCTTCTCCACCTAGCTGGCTGTGTTATTGAGCAATTAAGATTAAACTGAGTATTCCACAAACCCCACAATTCAATTTTTCTTCTGGTCTGCCTTTCTTTTAATCCTCTGCAATCATTTAATATCAAATTCATTGGAGAATTTTTCAATGCAAGTGAAGCACCCTCATTTTGTCTCCTCTCTGTCTGACTCATGCAGAATGATTTATTCAATCTTTTTCCTTCACTTACTTCTTACCCTTCTAATACGACACACTTCACGTAATTCTTTTCTCTATTTTCTATTTTAAGCTATGCTAATTTAAATTGTTTTGCAAATCATCCTAAGGGCCATGAGATCAGTTAGTCTCTTTCCCTAATGAGTACAGCAGGAACAAAACCATTGACCTAAAAATAGCTCCAACTCCTTTAATATGCATCAGCCTGGTTATTCATATCTGTCCCCTGTGATCTAAACATTAAATCAAAGATGTTGAACTCAGATGTTAGCACAGATTCCACTTGTTTTTCCCCATGTATACAGTTGTATTTAAATTTCTGCCCCCAGGACAGGGGGTTTCACATAATCCTTCATCTGAAGCAATATTTCAGTAAAAAAAAAGATAAAATGGTGCTAGAACATAGATCTGAATGTCTGAAATCAGTTTTCATTATAAATACTCCTCTATTTGTTAAAATGATGAGACAATGATATTTTTCTAGTCTGAAGAGAAGATTATTCTATTCTTTACTAAAGTAGACTTATAAATATGCCAAACTGCTGACAGCTAAATGAAAATTTAATACAGTATAGCCTAAACCCCATTTTTGTCACTCAATTTAACATGACTTTCAGTAATGTTAACAGTCCATTGCCTATTTATACACAGACTGTTGACACCAGAAATAATACTAATAATGACATTTTCATTTGCCTTATTCTCATAAATTATTTCTGATACAAAAAAAATGGTTCCAGGAACAGTTTAACAAAACTGCAGCATTAAACAATGACAAACAATGCCATAAGGTTCTGTATCATGGAATCAGAACATAAATTTATGTTTGCAAAGGAAACAGTCATGTAACCAAGATGCCACATAACTCAGCTAACAGAAATTGCAGGATGAGCTCATGCACAGGGAGCTCCAGCACCTTCCCTGGTCATGAAATCTCAGGATTAGAGCTCTACAGACACAGAATTAAAACCCCCTCTGAATTCTTGACCCTCACCACCACAGAAAGATTCACAACACATTAGCATGTAGAAAAATATTCACATGGAAAGTGGTTTATGGAATGCTAAACTGCTTCAAATGCAGATCAGAATTTAGTGGAATAAAGGAGAATATATTACAGTGACTCTAAGACATAAATTATTTTTGGCAGTAGGATATGAAAAAATAGATGAAATTCTGGACATAGAAACGACATGTAGTTTCGCCTTTTCTTACAAAAAAAAAAAAAAAATCATTAGGAAAAAAAAAAAGATACCAAGGATCAAAATCTTTCAATGTTCAATTAGGTTTGGATACAGAGGCTGTAGTTACTCCTGGGTCAATTTAATTTGCTACATAATAACTATTGTCTATATGATAACTTTTCAAATAAACTTCAAAAATTGCTCATAAATATCTGGGTTTGCCTTCTCTGTAATATGTGGGTGACTTCTTTTGGGAATTCATTAACATATCTTAAGCTTATATTTACATATATTTTGCTAGGATCAGAATTATAAGGAGATCAATTTTCATTCATGATATTGCTTAAGCAATAGAGAAATACTGTGCATTTTCAATAACCAAATAAAATGTTAAGAAATTTAAAAAATAATTAAAACCTAGGTCAATAGCATTATTTTTGTAAGCTTTCTGCAAGTTTTGAAAAATGAGATCATCCAGATGGATGTCTTCAGCAAAACCTACATTATTTATTTCTACCAATCACTGGTAAATTCACTACCAGCAATGTGTGTTTTTCAGCTGTTATGTGTGAATATGCACAATTAATTTCAATGTTTAACTTGCTGTCACTATCAAAGAAAACGAGGTGGCTCTACATGAACTTTCTGTAAGCAATATCTTGTCCTTTGGAGCTGTTATCAGCAGTCTGTGGGAATCACAATAATTCATTTCTGTGTGGCTGATGAACTATAATTAGCTTTACTGAAACAATAGGAGTGGAGAGAAGCTGCATTATTGAAGATAATTAGTAGGTGAGCTGATTGGGATCTATCCCAACAGATACAGAGTCTCTGTGATATTGAAAAGGAGAAAAGAACAATTTCTAAATATCTCTGAGTACTCTCAGGGACTGCTCTTTCCAATGCTGGTGGTGGTGGTTCTGCTGGGACCTGAGAATATTTCAGAATATTTAGTACATTTTCATTTACAGACTTTTTTTTTCCACTCATTTTGATACAAACATAACAATTCTGTATGATTAGACATACCTTTTGTATAGTACAAAGGGATTTACCTGATTTTGTGAACTGATTAACTTAGTTAATGTGTTTGAGACAATCAGCAAACTATTGCTGCAATATTTTTACTTTAAACTACATAGGGAAACAAACTGTGTTTTTTATGGTAACTGACATTTTTGCCCAAATTCCCATTAATTTGGCTTACTGGAAAGTGTTCATTATTACACCCAAACTTTTAATTACATGTCTCAGATGTGTACTTTTAATTAACTGATGACATTTTCTTTGTTCAATTATTGTAGTTCAATACAACTCTCGTAAACTTATAAATTTTAATTAAAGCTGCTCCAATCGCTGGCTATGTAACGTTCACACAGGAATTTGCCAAAAGGCTTAGCAGTAAGTAAGCCAACAGTGAATAATCCCTGAATTGCCAGTGGGATTTGTTTAACAAATTAACATTTGTGTGCAGATAATGAGGTTCTACAACTTAACACATCCAGCAAAGATTTAGCACAATCATGTTTTAAAAAATTAGTAATACTCTGCAATTTACTTAATTAGTTATCACATTACTATTCTATATTAGGTGGGGAAGGAGAAGAGGATTTACACTTTCACTAGAACACACACATGCACCAGAAGAGTATTTTGTATGCTGCATCATTTCCTTTGGATCAGAATATGAAACAAGGTTCACTCCCAGGAAATCTCCTCATTTTCTGAGCCAGAAATGATCAGTAAGGAAATTCCCTGACTCCTGGGGAAGCTTCCAGCTGCGGGGACCCTTTGGAAGCATCATCCCACGAGGCTAAGATTGCTGGCAGTCCCTAAGCTCTCCAGAGGCCATGTGTACAAAATGACATCTGTGAGATGACTGTTAGAACAATATGTGAAAACTGGCAAGGGCAATTCAAGCCTCCAAGAAAGAGAGGGTCAAGCAAGCTGAGATGATCACAGGTCTTTTGGATTTTGCAGATGGGTTTAGGCTGGCACTGGCACGCACATGGCTTCTGCAGCTCCCAGAGGAAAAACTGTCATCATTTTGAACAAAAATACCCTTTAAGAAAAGGCAAAGTTGGGAAAACATGTGGAACTCGATTGCATGAGTCAATGACTGCAGGTCAGTTTGATGAGTCAGATGTGTAATGGATCAGAAGTATGACTGCTGCTGGTTGAGGAGGTGTTTGTGAGCACGGGGGGAAGCACACACAGACAGCAATAGCACAGCAGATCAAAGTCAAATGCTACTGAGCTGACTTAATTTTAAAACAGGAATCTTACACTTTACAGAAGTTGAGGGAGTTCTTTACCAAAATCAGTTTGCAATATGCCCATTGGAACACAGGGATCTAAAGGATGTGCCACTTGTAGACCTGGTTTAGTGGTGGACCTGGCAGAGCTGGGTTAAGGGCTGGACTCAGTCTCAGAGGTCTTTTCCACTCTTTATGATTCCACGATTCTATTGCTGTCAGACAGATCAACCTGGTAGGACAAACTACAAATCTAGACAAAATATAATGCTGCAGTTCTAAAACCATTAATGAGAAACTGAGCCATTCCAGGTAATAAAGAATGTTTTCATTCGTATGTGTAGAAATGTGCAAGAATAAAGTAACAACAGACTAACAACCCTCTCATGAGCCTGGCACAGCAGATCAGCTCTGCCTGGCAGGCTGAGACAAGGAGAAGGCTGGTCTGGATTTCACACCCTCAGTCCAACTGCAAAGGGCTTGTCCATCCCCTGCAGCTGCAAGTGCCCTGCCCAACTCAAGGACTGTGGATTCGACTGGAAAGACAAAAAGGTTGCTGCAAAAAAAACACTTGAGGAATTAAGCTTTCTTGGTTTAAATACATTTTTCAATGATTTTGGGGAGTCCAGTGTAACTTCTCTCTGTAAAACACATAACAGCCTTAGTACCTCATGGGCTAGATTAAACTGTGATAAGGGGCATCTCACTGGCAATGCTAGTTTGTTTCAGTAACACACGATTTATGGACTGATAGAGATAAGAAATACAGCCTGATAAGAAATAGAGATTTCCTCTTAATAGAATATTTACTGGGTCCAGGGGCTAGGCATGCAAGGAAGATGAGATGCACATCAACTTGAACATTTTATCTGGAATATTGGATGGAGTCAGTGTGATTTAGAAGATACAAGGTCTTTATTCCACATTTCCAGCACATGAAAGTTATGGTGTGGGCTTCAAGGCACGGCTACCCTCATGAATTGGAAATGGCAGATAGGACATCTGGTTAACTTGAAATATGGCTGTTAAAAATTTGATGAAACTAAAGGGAGCCAGCACAGCAGAAGAATACTCCTAATCAGTGGGAGTGCACAGGTACAGCCATCAGAACCAGCCCTGTGCTGGTCTTGGCTCTTAAAGGCACACTTTGCTCATGTGTGCTACAATAAACTTTAGCTGCTGTTAAAGGTTCAGATTCCCCCAAATCAGGCAGTTGAACAATGAAATGTGGACTGTGGTGACTCCCATGCTGGCTCTCCTGATGCACTTTAGTACAGACACAACATTCCATGTGGGACCAAGCATCAGGCTGATTCCTGCCTCCCTAGGCTGATTCCTTCATCCCCAGGCTGATCCCTGCCTCCCCAGGCTGATTCCTGCCTCCCCAGGCCCATGTTAAGAACTGAACAAAGTGTTCTAGACCCTGCTCATATTTTGCCTCTACCCACTGATGGCAACACCTACTGCACTAATTGTTTTAGCAAGGCTGAGAGATTTCAGAGGCTGGACTTAGCAGGAAAATGAAAATTAAAAATATCCATGCAATAGCATAGCTGTGTGAGCACAGCAAGTGTGAGCTGCCTGGGAGAGGGAAAACAAACTGCTGGAGGTGAGTGAGCCCTGTGGCTGCTGCCAAAAGAAAAGGATTAAATAAAACCCTGGGGTCTCTGCAGGACTCACAACTGAGCTGAGTTCCAGGAGCCAAGTTATTAATTTTATTAAGCCTTTTAACCCCACAAAAGAATCAATTAGATGCCAGACATGTAAAAATGTGGGAATAAACATCCTTTCTGCAGATGATTAGGAAGTTCTGCACACCATTTAAACCATCACTTCCTTTCACTTGCACATCCTCACTTAGCATTTATTGATCTCCCCACATTGATAAAAATCGCCGCTTATCATTTGTGTCAGCAGTTCCATCAGCTGTTAGGAGCAGTTTAAAGTCTAATTCATCAACTTCCAGTACAAGTAATCCTCATTTTCTGATATTTAGTCATTATTATGAACAACATTATTAACCCTCAACTACTCAGAACTGGAAGAATAAATTACCAGACTTGCATTCTCTTGGAATTTTGCCACCACTCCTCAGTCAATGGGAGGAGGCTCCAGAGAAGCCAGCAAGTGGGGCTAAATTAACAAACCACATAGGCTGATGTTAATTAGTAAGGAGTGTTGAGGAAATCTTTACAATCTAAACCCTCTCTCTGCCACAGAGACTCAGATACATAATTCTGCATTATGGGGAGGAATCTCTGTGATGAACAGTCACAAACTTCTCAAAGTCAGGTGCCTGGACTTTTTTTCAGAGGGTGGTGGCCACTTCATCACACAGGAGAAAATTATTCACAGCATCTTTAGCAAAGATCTTAAGCATCAAAGCATCTTAAGCATCTTAAGATGAAAGCTTCTGAGAAGGAGGCAGCAAACTCTTCTCCAGCTCTTTTATTTTGAATCAAATATTTAAATATCCCTTGAAGCAGAAAATAGAGTCCTACTTCTCCTTTCTCACAGAATTGCTACATTTCAGAGTACTTCTTTTTGCACTTTTCCACTCTAGCCCAAACATTATACAAGATACAGAAGCTTACGTGTTAGGGACAAAGACCAATTGTGAAGTGCCTGCTTTTTTAACAGGATAAACCCCCTGAACCCAGGAGATGTAATTTCAAATTCCTTCAGGAAAGTGAAGGATCTGAGTTCTCATCAGCAAAGTCTTCCTGAGAATTAGATGAGTAAAATTCCTATTTGGTGAACTCCAGTAATGCAAAGGTAAAAGAGTGAGGTCAGGTATTTAAGCAAATATCTCTGAGTATGCACATATAAATTTAGGGGGTGAATTGATATAAATTTAGAGAAGAAGAAGTCTGGACTTGTTGTAGGTGTAGTTTGACTGGACATTTTGCTTTACAATTCCACTGCTACACCTCAACACGTGAGTCTTTACACTGAATATTTACTTATATTCTCCCTTTTCTGGTGTACAGTTTAATTGTGCTGAAACACTCAGATAAGTGAAGGAAAAGCCCTACTGATTACAAAGAATATGTATGGAATATACTGCTATTTTTGCATATTGTTTAAGTACAGACAAAGCAAATAAAGAGAAAAAAATACTATTTAAAAAAGGCACAAATTCAAGCATTTAATGCAGATATAACAGCAAGGTAGAGCTGTTCAGAAATACTTACCAAGGAGAGAGGCCCCACAGGTTCCTCCATTCTGGCAGTAGTTGGAGCAGTGATTGGTTTCACACCTTTCACCAGAGTAGCTTGGCCAGCAGTGGCATCGGGGGTCCCCCTTCTCATTGATAATGCACTTCCCTCCATTCTCACAGGTTAATTTACAGCTGTCATCTGCAGGAAGAACACACACATACACAGAGCTTCACCAAGCCCAGCTTCATGGAATGGCAAAACAGAGCCTTGCCTCAAACACAGCCCCGGATCTCTGTCAGTGAGGGGCAAAATAGCAATTTCCAGAATGGAGAAAGTAAACTATCCCTTCTGTTTCCACAGGGAGAGAAAAAAAAAAAAAACACTTTGGAGACCATCAGCCCTGGAAAGGCTGCCAGGAGCTGTAGAGCTGGTGGGGGCTCTTGCATGGCACAGGGAAGTTGGCCTCCCTAGGATCAAAGTTAGTAATGATAGTATGAATTCTTGTTTGAAACTATAATTCCTAGTTTGAGAGTTGGAAAATGGAATGTGGGTTTCATCTGGGAGACCTCAGAAAACTTCCCAGTCATTTTCTGGTGACCTCAGCCCTTTTTTATTAGTCTTTTTTGGATCACTCTTCCACTCTCTCTGTTAACTAACAGCCTTCTTAACTGAACCCTTTCCAAAATATTTCAAAGGAAATTATTTAGCCTTTAAATCCTCTTCCAAAATTGGTTTTAGCATACAAACATGTTGCTCCTAAGTCATACTTTCTGATAATTTCTTTTTTTTCTGCTCAGACTGTAAAATCCCTGGGAAGGGAAGCTGCCTGCTGCTCTGCAATCACAATTCTTATGGCAGCAGTGCCACACTCTTAGTGGTGAGCTATAAGGGGACACAAACTCTGATCAGGCCAGATTCAGTCTTTGTGTAAAGCTCTTTCATACTTAGAGTTGTGCCTGTCTTAGAAACACTTTGAACAGTAAACCTCTCTTAATTTCAATGAACAAGGTATAAAATCACTCCATGATAACAACAATAAATTAATTATAGATGCACACACATACTGTACTCAAACATACAAACATCTACAATCCTGAAGAAGCAGGAAAGCACCTTTCCAGCCCGAATCATGCTTTCAGCAATGAGGCTTCATTTGTCACATAGCAAAACAACTCTGTGAAGCCAGACTGCTTCCTAACTAATCCAGGAACTGAGCCAACATGGTTTTAAACAAGAGGGATGCCACAAGTACAGAGAACTTTTCAATAATACATCCACCAGCTGCAGGAGCGTTGCTGAATTCATCTACTTTAGTCAAACAGTTCAAGAAAAGGAGTCAAAGTTCCTCTTTGTCCCTTACTGGTTGAGGTCTAACAGTGACTGGCACAGGCACAGGCACAGGCACAGCAACTCCTTTGAGGTTTGAAGAAACACATTGTGCTGCAAGTGCAGAGTTTAGGAATGTTGGATGTCCTCTACCTAAACAATTCTCTCCAAAAAGAACTCTGTAAAACCCAGGAATACGACTGTGCTTGTGCAGAGCCCTTTCTTTGGAAGCACCCGAGTCTCTCTCTCCTGCCTGTGTGCACCCCTCCCCAGCAGGGTCTGCTGCCTCCTTTCACAGCCAGTGCTGAGATGGTGCAGACACAAAACCTGGGAGGGAATTTATTTAAACAAAACTGTCATCTTTCAGATAATTGTTCCTTTCTAAAATTAAGCTGCAACTGGGCAGCTAATCTTAAAGTTCCTGTGATGTTCCTCATTATTTCATGGGCTTTAAAATGAAAATATGAAATCCTGTTTGCACTTGATTTTATGGTATCCACCCTGGATATATACAATTGCTGTAAGAAAGGTACTTTGTATTTGGGAGTTTGAGGATGCTTCAGTGTTTTATTAATTTCGGTGGTTCATTAAATCCTTTGATGTTCCATGAACCATTCTTCGGTTACTCATTATAGAAGTTGTTTGAATGGATAATGTAGCATATCTTATTGGAGAGAAGGTCTATTTTTGTTTTGCTTATCTTATCTGTTTTACTTATCATTAGTCATGAGTTTATGGAGCAGAAATTGGCAAAAACAGAATAAATAACAGTGAAGTACAGACAACTGCTCATTTTTATGAACCTTTCTGATAGTGCATTAAAAATATGTTCTAGTTCTCTTTTAGAGCAATTCCACAGAATTAAGATACAATATTTGGAAAAAAAAAAAAAAGGAAATTCCTACTGATTTTGTTCTCTATGAAACATTTTAAATTCAAGAGTTTCAGTACAACTCTGATATGAAACAGAGACATGGTAATACAGCAATTTTGGACTTTCAATAAGCTAAGAAAGAGGATTGAAAGATGCAGTGAAAAAAGCAGTTTTAAAACAGTATATTAGACTTGAACAATATACGGGGTTTAATGCTGCTGCTTTGTTGTCTGGAGGTAAATACAAAAAACAAATTACACTGATTCACATCAACTGAGTACAAAAGGGGATGACATGCCTGCTTTGTGTGGGAGACACGAGCAGAATGGTTCCAGAGGAGAAGACAGAAAGAAAAGGAATACAGGAGAACAATACAGAAGAATTATTATAAAAAGCTGAATACAGTTAATTGGAATTACTGAATAAATACCTCAGAAAGAAGAAGTGGGAGCAAGTCTAACAAGTACCTACCCTTGGAACAAACTTGTTAAAAGACAAAATCAGAAAAGTTTCTTACTCCAGTCTTCAATGCTGCTCTGAGCTTGCTAAACTCAGACTTAAAGACCTCTGAGCTGCTCCTTTCACTTCTGAAATGACAGAGGGATATCATTCCCCTTGCTATCCTACCCCTAGTCTAGCTACTGAATCTCCCTAACATGAAAGAAAGAAAGGATTACAGACCATGTAATTTTATATATTCTCCCCTAAACTGGATATTTAGTCTTCTGCTGCCTTGTTTTGCCTATTTCAATCTTAACAACTTTAATACATAATCAAAGAATTTTGATTTGCCATTTCTCTTATGTTTTTCTTCCCAGTAAAACTGTTTGACACAAACATTAATAGACTTTGGTTTATCAGCTTCATCTTTGACTCTTCCCTTTTAATGGAAGCAAAAGGAAAATCTTACAAAGCAGAAACACTGATAAAACAGGAAAGTAGAGCTTTGTGAACTCTACTGGTATTTTTTTCTTTCCCTTGTTCCATTTTTTGATATTCCATTCCTGTCCCCCACTTACACAAGACACAACTTTTATTGGCATTTCTATAACAACCCTATTCTTTCTTGAGAAAAATGCATATTTTTGCTATTTTCTCCCTTTTGAAGTATCCCCCAGTTTCTGGACTAGACAAGTTAAACGGGGAGATGATGTTGTAGAGCACAAGGTTCCAGACCTACATTCCTTGGGACAAGAACAGTTTCCCTCCGCACAGTGGGAAATACTCATCCCATGGGGCAGAAAGTTATTTGCTCTTGGCTCTCCCTCATCTTTCACTGAGCTGAATGCACCCAATAAAGACAGAGAGCAGAGTTCTAATGTGAGCTAAGGTTCTATAAACCTCCCTTCAGATGAGACTCGTACTACACCTGCCAATTTTCCATATGCTGAAAAGTATCAGAACAAGGTGTTCCCCCCAAATTTCGTCTGAAGGCTGTAAGACAGATGCTCTTCTTTATTTTCTTTTCACTTTTTTTCCCCCTCTTAAAACATCTGTTTTCTTTACAATTTTAAAAGGAAGAGGATGGCTAAGAAAAGGATGCACAGTGAGAAAATCTAACTGGCACCCATTTTTTTCTGTACTGGGAAACACCCCTCCCAACAATAACCCCTTTGTAAACACAGAAGAAATGCTGTAAACAGAAGATTATTTTTTTCTTTTTTTCAAACCAGAAGCAGATTTCTTTGTGACCCTTGTTTTTTTGAAATCTAAGAAGTCTGGAAAAGCAGTGCAACCCTCAAGAAGATAGCATGGACCAAACTGCAGTAGCTCCTCCTCCCTGAGGCAGACTTTGGGGTTGAAAAAGAAGGTACACAGGGATGAGCCTCTCCAACCCCAGCCAAAGCACTTTCTCTGCCTGCAATCTCTGTGTGCAGTGGGCAAGTCCCCACAGAAACATGCTGAGGGAAGCAACATGATAAATTAAATGTTTCATCTCTGTTTAGAAGCAACATCAGTTCTGAGCCTTTGGAATTTTTTCCTCAGGCTTTCCACTCAACCAAAAAAGCAGAAATGTTCCCTCTTAAGAGAGTGATAAACGTGAGTCTCCAGAACAGGGAACTCTTGGAAATGTTCATTACTCCTGCTCGTTCAGCTGTGGGACTCAGTGTCTTCCTCCAGTGCAAGTCTCTCCATTTTCATCCTCTGGGTACATTTTTAGCTCCATTGTGCTACAGACAATTAGACACAAGAAACCCGATGGATGCAAATCCAGGGGTCTCTTTTTAGGAAAATGAGGTGGTACTCTGCTCTTTCCTTTAGGAAAACTAAAGGGGTAGCTTCTAAACTGAAAAAGTCCAGCCTGTTTTAGTCAATAAATAAACCCCAAAAGAACAGGGAGAAATGGAATCATCCAGGGAGAAATGAGCTGGAAGCTTATCTCAGAAAAC
This sequence comes from Promerops cafer, assembly GCA_013398275.1. NCBI lineage: Eukaryota > Metazoa > Chordata > Aves > Passeriformes > Nectariniidae > Promerops > Promerops cafer. The sequence goes on along the minus strand of VZSE01009345.1, from coordinate 2,582,782 downwards.
ACTGGAACTTGTACTCACTTGGCTACAAAAAACAGTCTCAATGATGCAACACACCCATATGTTGCAATGACTGCAGCTTGAAAACTCCAGATCAAACCCAGAAGCTGTTTCTCATCAGTTGCTTGAGGTGCTGGGGAAACAGCTGTCTGAGGCAATCTGATTCAGTGCTACAGAAAGCCACTGAGGAGCCAATATTTAAAATTCCTCACGTAGGACTCATCAAGAAAAATAACACAGTGGTCCAAGCCAGGAGTAACAGCACTCAAAATTTCAGGACTTAGCTAATTTTCTTCTGATTAAAAAGAAAATAAAAAAAGAAAAAAGGAAGAAACTGAGCAATCCAATGAACAAGCATCTGAGTCAGTATTTGGGATCTAGCACAAGGAACAGAGCAAGACAGCAATTACCTTGTCTACCAGCCTTTATGGTAGACAGACTAAGAAGAAATTGAATTGGAGATGGCTGTCCTGTTTTGGCTCTGCCAAGTCATGGAAATCTATCACTAGTTTCCTTACTGCATTTAAAAAGACTCAAAAAAACACTCAAAGGCATTAAAAAATATGATGAATATTCAATATTCTACTATTTTCTATTGTAACTTGAATTATATATTATTCAAAAACTACAGTTCAAACCTACTAGTTCTTGATATCCACAATTGCTAGTAATTTCTAAAAGTAAAAGACTTCTTACATGACCTAAAATAGCTGTGTGCAAGTACAATAAAACCAGAAAACCTCAAAAACCAGAATACCACCAAAATCAACAGGAATATTTTGACTGACTTTGAATCAGGAATTTATTGCAGACCAACAGATAAAAACCTGTCTGTATAACCTCCCTTTGGATTGTCAGGTCACCCTTCCACAGTATACAGTCAAGTAAGGCAGGATTTTCTGGTCTGGGTTCCTGACACCTTTAACTGTGCCAAAAATATTCTGAATAGCTGTAAACAAGGTGAATGTGTGGGGTCTGGAATATTTCATAGACATTTTCTAGATCTTCATCAGAAAAGGAAAACTGCAGCTCTCAGATTTTTTTATTCCATGCTGTATAAACTCCTAAAGGAAAAGAACCTGCTTTATAAATTGATTTTTCATTTGTTTGCAGGCTGTTAGTGACCTATTAATGGCAAGTGGCTGTCAGTCAGCCTTTAATTATAAACCTGTATCAGTTCAAGATGCTGGTCTTGGGGTCAGCTCTGATCTTTCCAGAAATCTCTGCTCGTTCTTGGAAACTGAAATGAAGTCTCAGCAAGAGACAAACGTTTAACATCCACATACACTTAAAAAAAATAACAAATCAAAATAGTGCAAAAATATTATTAGACAGTACTATGATACAGAAGTTTCAATTCATAATTTGTGATCTGTGATAGTACAAAACCTGCAGTCTACTATTACAAAAATAACATAGATTAAAAAAAAAGAAAAAGGCTACATTAGGCATTACTTGAAATGTAATTGTAAACAAAAAACTGAGGAAACACTTACTCAGCAGCTCTTTAAAAAGTCATAACAGATATTGCAGCCATGGGAAGGTACTGAAAATTATCAATATATTAAAAATGCTTCTCTAGGCATTTTCTGCCTAGCCATAAAAATTTATAACAAGTCATTTAAAAACCTCTTCAGATCTTTCTTTAATAAAAACACACATTCCTGAAAACATTAGCACAGCATAGTCCTTTGCCCACTAGTAAAAATGGAGCATTACTGAAATTATGACTTCAAACTGGTACAAGTCAGCAGTGAAAAACAAATTTCTTTTATTTGTCCATTCTTCAACACCTAAGTAGTAACTATGGGTAATTTGAAGTAATTTTTAGGTGGTGCTGCAACAGCAGGAATTCTTGAGACGTGTCCACCTGAGGTGGACAAAGAGCTGACACTCGGAGGGGCAGGGAGGCTGTTCAGACTGATTTGTGTCCAGAGTTGAACAGTTTTATTAATAGCACATCATGAACCACTGAAACACAGTCCTGTAAATTCAATATTTAAAGCCTAGGCAGTATAGATTGGTAAGATTTTCTCCAGAGAATTATGACATTTCAGGTAAATTAATTTAATTGCTAAATTGAGCACTTTAAGCACAGAGGATCACATCAAAATATCCATCACTTGCACTTCTGAGCCTGGAATTAAACATCAGAAAAACATCCTAATACACATACTACACACAAGAAATGCTATTCTGTGATTTGTAGGACATTGAAAAATTCGAGCTGGCAAAGAAATCATTCCAGCAGTGTGCCCAAGCTAGGTTTGGCCTAAATTAGAGTGGAGACAGTTTTAAAGTACTTAATAATCTGCTATGGAAAAGATTCCCTCCCCATCCCTAAAATACAGCAAGAACTTAGAGGCTCTTTTCTCAAGAAATCTGGTTTCCTGGGTCTCAGTATTAGTCATTATAGAGGTTCCCAGAAGATATAATTTTAGATAAAAATGCTGCAGGTTTTTCTTCTTTCTTTGACTGTTACTTCCAAGTCATTGTTATTTGCTGTGTTGCTCTCACTGCCTTTTCACCATTGCTGCAGTGTTTTTTTCTCCTAAATGACTCACGCTTAATTTGGGATCCAAAACACCTCAGTGCTTTTCAAACTTCTTTTGGTCAGTATTTATACCCACTCACTTTTAAGTACCATTTTGTATCAGTTAAGGTGAAAGCTCATTTTTCATTTTTATGGCTATTAGCAGGGGAGGCATTTTTTTTTTAATCAGGGATTTTGTTTCTTCACCTTTCAGTTTCAGCTAATATGTATTTTGAACAACACCACAAAACTCTGCACCCACAGCCAGCCTGGCCTTCTGCAATGACCAGAACTGGGCAGCTGTTTATTTTCTGGTTTTCCTGCAGTTTTCAGTACCTACCTAGGAGGCTCTGATCAATGCATGTTCCATTCATCAATGACTTTCCTTCTGGACAAGCACACGTTGCACCAGAGGGGTTGAGTAAACAAATGAATTCACACGTCAGGTCCAAGCAGGGGTTAGGCACTGTTTAAAAAGACAAAATATTAGAAATATTGATTTTTTTTTTTAATTTATTTTAGAACTATGTTCTAAAGATAAGAAAAGAGAAATAATCAGATACAAAAAATGCTGATACACTTCCACTTCCCAGGATATCAACAGCCTCAAGTCCATGAACACACTCCCTCAAACAGCAGTGCAAGACCCACAGAAGGACAGAATTTATTCCATTACCAAAAAATGTATTGGTAACATGGAGTCAAAAATTTCATCTGCTTCTGGCTAGAGGGATTGTTATTCATCTCCCTTCTAATTTTTTTTTTTTAATGTCTCAGTTACAGTGCAGGTACAAAAGGCATTTGTGTACAAATTTGTGCAGCGTCCTTTGAAATGATGCATCAAAATTATATAAAGAAATGTGACTAAATCTATTTTCAGTTTGTACAATCAGGCTCTGGTTTATATTTATACAGGCTGGTTACTTTTCCCCCCCTGAGGTGATATTGAATTTAAAGTAATTATGCTTACTCACAGTCCATTTGTTTGTAGCGGTGAAAAATCAAGGCACTTTTTGCTTTATCAACATCCACGCTTAGATATTCTACAAGGCTCTTGCCAAATTTGTGCACTCTAAATGCACCATTTTTAGGGCCTGCTCCATATATGTAATCCTCAAAAATGTCAATTCTATGTGGATGCAGTAAACCTTGAATAAAAATGGATAGTAAATACAAATACATATTCATATTCAAATAATAAACAACTTTTTTCAAATAAAAACTTCACTTCCTTACTGTGATTAACACCTAAGGATGTTATTTTTCAGGCAGCTTCTTTGGTTCTTGCAAAAACTACCTTTAAAAAAGCAATTTTCCTCAAAGGAACTCTTCCCATTTAGCAGACAACTTAAATTTCAAGCTTTTTATCAGTTTTCCACACAACTGAGCCTCAGAAAATGGCTGATCATTGAAAAAAAAGAAAACTCTGTAGTAACAACTCAATAATTAGAACAGACTTGTTCTACCTGTTGTACCTTAGGTACCACACTTTAACTAGATGCACATGACAAGGAAGAAGGAGGTCATTTTGCTTCACATCAAAGAAATTATTCTGACAAAACATTTCTTCAGCTCCTTCCTAACATATGTGGAATGCTAGTTTTTGTACTACACTTCTTTTAACTCATAATTATAGTAAATTAATGCAAAAGAAATTGTTAACTCTAACAACTCCTCTTTTTTAAGAGCTCTGAGGGCCTATTAGGCCACCAGTGGACTTCCTGTGTACAGCTGGCAGAAGAATTTCACATTTACCCTCAAATAAGGCAATGGCTGCTAACTAAAACTTCTTTGCCTGAGATACATCTCTTCCTGAAGCCATAAAGAAACAGAATCTATCATTCCTTGTGATACCTCGTGCCTGCTATTTTCTCCATTTACTCTAAAAATGGTTTTGTATTTCCCTTGTACTTACTTAATTTCATCAATCAGCCTTTAGTTCTTCCTATTGTTCTTTCATGCTATCAGTGCTTGGTACTCAGTATTTCATTTTCATAAAAATATGTATGAATTCTAATTAGTTCTTTTAGGCTTGTTTAATTCAATGGGTTGAAGGTTTTAGTCTCATTGCAAAGCAATTTCTAAACTCCCCCAATTTTCCTTTGATTCAGTGCTAGAGGAGGTTGTGGTCAGATCTCTGCACTCAAAGTGATCTCTCTTCAGATGATTATCTTCATGTATATTGATAAAAATTCTGGAATAAAATGCTTTTAAACCAAAATAAGATTATTTCAATCTTGTCCTGCCCAATTAGGATTATGGGAGATTCCTCCTAGGGTATTCCACAATACTCTGGTGAATTCTGGGTTAAAACACTCAATAGCACCAGGTAATAATAACACACTGATGATTCTCCAGAACCAGCTGCCCACTAAGCAATCCTCCCCAAAAGGCTGCTTTCAAATATTTTTTAATGTGTTCCTTTTATTTTCTACTCAAATTTCATCCATTTCTTACTTAACAAATTGTTAAAAAGCCATCGTGCAATTGAAAAGAGTTTGCTTCACCAGAATCTCCTTCTTTTATCAAAGAGATTTCTTAATTTACATTCTGTTAGCAGAATTCTGTGATTACTCACTGACCTGAGAGCCAAGCCCATTACTGCTCCCAGAACTGATCAGATCAAGTGTTCTACAGCCCCTAAAACTCCATTTCAATGCAGGCAGTTCTAATGTAAGTCCAAATGAGATCAAGCCTAAATATTAAAACAGTGTTACTCAATAATACCTAAACTTTGAGATCTGCACATATCATTGAATCTTTGCTCCCCTAAGGTAATTTTATTAGATTATCTTAAAGCTAAAATTATCTTATCTAAAAGATAAGATAATGTTTGAGGCATTTTCTAACAAAAGCACAGAGCATTAGTCAATAATCACTGATTTTTGCTTACATAGTTCCTCTGAATAGTGAAACTTCAGCCAAATAAAGGAAAATAAAATAGGAATCCTGTTGTACCACGGCTCTCCATACCTTGTTTTGTGCTCACAGACACAACTGAGTCGGACCCATCGAAAAGAACACTGCCAATAACAGATAACTCAAAATCAGCCCAGAACAGGCGCTGGCTGAACTGGTCAACTACGAGACCTACAAAGGAGATAAAGTTCAAATAGGAACATAAAACCTGAAAAAAAATTAGTATTTTTATATACCTCTACATTTTTATGTCATTCATATCCTTATGTACACTAAATATTGTGGCAATGAAAAGACTTGACTGGAAACCAAAGAGAATAAAATATAGCAGCTCCCACTTAAACCTTCCCCTTGGGGCAACCAAGGTTTTTTACTTTCTTGACCTTGCTCTGCCCAAGGTCAGCACTTTTTCTAACCCATTCTCCTCAGCAGGTAGGGATAGAAATACCAGGTGGGAATTAAATATAGAATCAAATCCTCTAACCTGTTCTCCCAACTAAAATCTACTATACCAATTGCACCAGTGTGATCCTGTGTTAAAAATAAGGTATTCAGAATTCATGGAGTCTTTGCACCCTGTTTCCACACATATTTAATTGTGTTCTCATTTTTATGACCAATACTTCACATGCAGTCTTACAGTATTAAAAATCAGATTATTTCAATTACATTACTGCTGCAAGATTTAAACAAGACTTGCAGAAATATATATATATATTCATCTGCACATGAAAAGAAAACAAAAGACAATAAAATATCGATGGCATTATAAATACCCAGCATTTAGGCAATAATTATACAGTTAAATCAAGTAGTCCATGCTTCCCAGAGGAAGATTAAATGGTTAATATGCCATTTGAGGTCATGTCAAAAACTTCAGCCTGAAGAAAATATTTGAACCATAAAATAATTTCATTCTGAGCTTTTGAAGTTGCAGTGCATCTTTAATAAGAATGGGGAAAGGTATTTTTCTTCCTATTTATGTAAGTAGGTAAGTCAGAAAAAATACATCAAAAGAAATTATACATAACAGGGAAAATACTCCTCTTAAGGTCATAAATTAATCCGCTACAGACAGATGAGAGGAAGTGGAGAAAATCTGACTCATAGATCAGTGAAATATGTTTACATTTAAAACTACATTAAAAAAATCCCTCTTTAAAAGAAACACTGGCATTCAGGGATATGGCTAAAGAGAATAATTTCTGGCAAAAAGCAATCACAATGTGTCAGCTCTGGGTGATACATGGGACCTGTAAGGGCCATGTTTTAGAAGCAGTCCCCACTCTCCAGCTTTAAATTATTCTTCGCATTTTAATGAGAAGATTTAAATACAAATTAATAGATAACTAACATTCTCAATGTATCTTTCATGGTATCAGAGATAAAAGAAGAATTTCTATTTGTTTGATACATATAACACTCCTGTGATAGTCGTTTCTGTGTAAATCCTATGAAGTCAAGCCCAAATCTGAAACTATTACTCCCTCTTGTTTGAAATAGGAAAGGCAAATGTGGTAATAAATTTAACAACAGTGTAAACAATATTGGTAAAGTCCTATTTGGGAGGAAATATTAAAGGTTTGAACTCTTTCTTTGCATTCCCTCTGCATGGGCCTGTGTTAAGTATCTGACAAAAACATTAAAAAACTCTATAAACATCTATTCTCTACCATGAAGTAAAGGAAGAAAACACGCAAGGATGTTACTAAAGTATTTTCAGGCAGTAAATACAGAAAAATACCCGTTTCTTGGGTGTTTTGTCTGTTTTGTTGGGGTTTTTTTTGTTTGTTCGTTTATTTGGTGACTGAGAAACTGAAATCTTCTTGAGTTACTGAGTACCAGGTATTTGTGAAAAAACAAGGTGGCTACCTGTAGGTCTTTGCAGGTTCTTTTGAACCAGTATCCTTCTCAGAGTACCATCCATAGATGATTCCTCTATGTGAGACCGATCCCCAATGACTGTCCAGTACATCATCCTGAAAGTACAAACACAAAAATTAGGCTGAACGCCTGCACAGAACCTCAAAACACTTCACTGATACTCAATTGCTCTGAGCCTTTCAACATCCCTGGCAGAGCGAGGTCTTGGTTTACATTTAGGTAAGTTTAGCAGGAATTTAAGTAAACCACTTGGAAAAGTTTAGAAAATTGAAGACATAACTTTCTTTCCCTTGCTCAGTTTGGCAATTTTATTTGAATTATCAAATCAGAGTGATGTTGAAATGATGTTTTATTTGAATTATCAAATCAGAGTGATACATACCCCCTTTTGGGATTTACAGCAATTGCATATGGTTCTCCTGCAATGCTGGTGAGGAGCCTGGTGCAGTTTGGTCCCCTCAGCTGTCCCACATTGATGGAGTACCTCAGGCTGGTCCAGTGAGTTGTGTAGTAGCTGAACCAATGCATTCGGGAGTGATCAGTCCAGTAAACGTTCCCAGCCACCCAGTCCACAGCAATGCCCCGGGGCCTTTTGAACTCTGGGCACTAAAAGGAACAGATGGTGCAGTCAGATTTGTGGAAATGGCCTCTCACAGCAGCTGCACAGACACGGGTTCGGGTCATTTTTTGCGTTGGAAAGACGTAAAGTGCACCTGCAGGAGTTCAGCTCTCAGGGATCTGCTGACACCTTCTATTGGCAGAAGAAAACAAGCCAATGCTTCAAATCTGTTTTCTCAAGTTTAAGGCTACTCACATTAGGGAAAAGTCACTTTGGCATCAACTACTTGAACTATTGATACTGAAGCAAATAAGTGGTTTGGAGTGTAATTTGAAACCGAAGGAAAAGGGCGTTTTAAGATTATGCAGCTATTTTATTCCATGGTGTGTTGGTGTTCCATTCCCAAGCCCTCAGTGAGCCCCTCCTGAGGAGTGGCTGCCAAGGGAAGAGAAAACCACTGCATTTAGAAAACTGCATAAAATTCCCTCTGTATTCATGAATATTCATCTTCACACATAAAAGAGGCTTGACTGATTATAGCATTAAATTTATCAACTGCAGGATCTCCATCATGATTTCTTTTCATAATCATTAAGGCTTAGCCCTAAAAGATGGTCCTAAGGATAGGAGTTCATATTGTATATAGGAGATCTATATGAAGAAGTTTCTCTAAAGTTTACTGGAATTCCTGCAGAAATGAGTATTACCTGTAAAATAGGATTACCCAACTCTTTCTAACATGAATGAAACGTATCATAAAAATCTCAAGCCCAGCATAAGCTAAATACTCATACAATTGTTTGCCTATTTACTTATAATGATACCAAGTCAAATTATGAACAAAAAACAGACATTCCCTAAAAAATGAAGCAATGAAATGTTACTAAGCCACATAACTGAAAACCAGGAAAGAAAATCCTAAAATAACTTGTTTTTCCTCAAGTGTCAGAGTTCCCTAATACCACAAGACATTTGCAGACTATTTTCATCATAACATAAAGGTCATTTCCTTCTCTAGGTGAAATAATAGGACCACAAGGGTGAATTTATAGAGTTCTTTGTTCATAAACTTTTAATTTTGCAAAAGTGTCATAGAAGGTATGTTTCATAGATATGTAGAATCTTGATTTTCTATTTAGAGGAATAGTCAAGCAGCAAAATCAATCACTGCATTTACAAAACAGTATTGCTTTAAAAGCAGGGTCACAGTTGATTTTTAAAGTTAAACAAAATATTGCATCGTAATTCTTTGGTATGAGATGATGGCAGTAGCAGCATATGCTTCCAAAAATAACAGATTTTTTTTTTTTAAGTGTAGCATTTGCATATAACAAACTTTTTTTCTTTGTTGCTATCCAAGCAACATTCACAGAAAGGATCAGAGACCAAAAAAAAGGGATAAAAATTGTATTTTTAATCCAAAATCCTTTTCATTCTGCAAAATATTCAGGCACCTGTGTCAAGAAGCCTTTCATACCTGGAGATCTCTTTGGATACTGCAAGGATTTATGGCACTTGCTTACAATGCTGGAACCAAATATTATTTTAAAAAGAGAGAAGCTGTCATGGCCAGAAAAGCCTCTCACCATTTTTTGGGTTTTTTTTGGCTGTTCAAACCCTCAGTTTACAACAAGACTGTTTTTTTAGAGCCTGGAAAGACCAAGATGGGAGTTCCCAAGCAGACTGAGAGATGGCTCCCAAAAAAGCTGGTTCTAGAAGCAGATGAGACATCCTAAAATGGACATCCCACAAAAATCCCAGAACAAGGATGGAGTTGTTGAGGAATACTGACCTTTCTCCTCAACCAGACAGGGAAAGTGAAATTCCAGTAGTGCTGGGGGGAATCTTAATGACCAAATAAAGTGGGAGAAGGGCAGAAGAAATGTCAAGGAGCCATCTGGCATAAGAGATTTAAAAAAAAGAGGAAGAAAACACTAGCTGATGCTGTGGCTATGTAATTTCCAGTTGTGCTCATTAAGTTTCAGCTACATCATATTTCTGAGGTCTTCTGCATCTTCTCACACTGTCTAGTAAAATTACTTACTGGAAATGAGCTCTCACCTAATAGCTTATTTAGATTATGCTAATTTTGAAGAATAATTCTGCATACAAAATAAGGATGAAAATACAGGAAGAAAATCACATTAATGTTTTCTACAGTGATTTTAGCCCACTTTGATTCTAATTATAATGTACTACAACTTATTAGAAAAATTGGGGTTTGAAACCTAATTGCCTTTCACAATTTGGAAGTGTCTGCACAGCTGCAGACCACGTCAGCTTAATGACTTTTGATCAGAACTGCTGTCTTTTGTAAATTCTGTTTTCAAGGTAAAGAATGAATAATACATTAAAAAAACGAAACAAAACAAAACAACAAACCATAAAATGAAGCTGCAGTAACAACTTAGATCTGGAAACCTTTTTTCATATAATGGCAGATTACAGATTGTCAGCCCCTAAAGTTGAGTTTGACTGAAGAAAATACATTGGGCATGCAGTAGCAACACATCCCTTTGTAATGTTTAATGGAAGACTAAATGACAAAGCTAATTTGTATCATGAGCACATGTGAAGCAGTATTCTATTTATTTTGCAGATATTTTAGGTATGGAATTGCAGTGGAACAAATTAAAGGAATGTTTTATTTTGCCTAAAATATCATTAAAAAATAATACATTATCTAATGTTATATTAGTAGAACAGCAAAAAGAAATGAAAAACAAAAAAACTTTTAGACTTTTGCCCACTGAAAAACAACAGTTTTGTTGACAGATGAGCATCCCAGTGGGTGCAGTGATTCACCAAGCCACCACTTGTATTACATAAAGTAGGATCATTTATAAATCCCAACCAGCTGATCCCAGAAAGTCTTTTAAGAATATAAACTTCATCCAGACAGAGCTGGAGCTCTAAGGTAAAACCATAAACTCCTGCTGTTCAGAGAAAACGGGCTGGGAATAGTTTTCATTCACAGGGATGCTCCGGGGCAGGTGCTGGGAGACAGGAGTGGATGCTACAGGAGTGGTTAAGGGTTCTTGTGGAGCTCTCAGAGCACTGGGGCTGGAGCAGGCTGCCAATAAACTGACTGGATACACTACAAAACCCATGCTGGTCTTCCTGTTAGATGGTATCATTGTTTTCATCTTTTTGTCCTCTTCCATGAAATAAAGCACTTGAGTTGAAGCGTGGGGTCGCTTCGTGTTCGTTGTTCACCTCAGGTAACTTCTCCAGCTCTCTCCAAGGATTAGGCAGCAAAGAGCTGCTCCAGTTATCACCAATTCACTTTGACTGCCTGAACCTGATTGGGATGAAATCCTCTTCTGCATCTGTCAATAAACTCTGAAGAGTTGATATTTACTATTTCCTTTAATGCTTGAATTTGTACCAGTCTTAAACCCCTTTTCACAGAAAATCAGGAGAGCTACTTAAAGCTATTCTCTGAGGAAGGCTCTTGATATGCTAATTCCATGGAGCAATTTCCATTGAGATGGATTTTTGCATTAATGTAATTACCTGAAAATGCAGGTGACTTTGTTCAAGTTTACTGTCCTGATTTACATATCAAAGTCTAGATATAAAAGTTATAATGTAACCTTCGAAAACTTAACCATTAAAAAAAAAAACTTGGATTAATATTAAGGAATTCTCAAGCTTTTTAAAACCAAATTTCGGTGACAATATTAAAGCAACACTATAAAACCAATTAACCTATTGATCAGCTGCAAATAAGGCAAAAATATTTGAATATTAATGAGATAATGCTGGGAAAATAACCAAATAGTTAAGCACAATGAGAAGCAAATGTTTCACAAATATAAATGAGAAGTGTCCAAGATATATTCAAATACAGTCTGTGCATTTTCCACATTCAGATTTGTAAAAAAGCTTTGTCTGGCTTGGATCAAGCATTGTCACAAGGATATACCTGCACTGAAGAGACAGGGGAAGATGGGGTATAAAGAAAAACATTTTTTCAATATCTTTGAATTAAAGAGGAAGTGACTAAAAGGTATTCTCAGATAACAGTGAAAAAAGATACGAAAACTGAAAAATATTTTAGTACATTAGGAAAATACTAATTCTAAGAATATTTTATCTCTATTAGTTTAAAGAGGGAGACAATGACAAATCGGCTGTGAAAATTTCAATCCCTGGGCTATGAAGATGTCTGAAGGAAGTTTATGCTTAATTTTATGGACCTCTCAGAAACATTAGATCCATTAGAGAGACTGTGGGTCAGCCAACTGCTCTTGCTGCAGAATGCATCTGCAGATCACCCCCCAAAAAGAAAGAAAATAAATGACACCACCACCTTCTCAACCTTAACCTCACAAGGCTTTACACATTCATTATTTTCCAATGAATAGCTCAACACAGAGACCTGTTTATCAGGATTTTTTGAAGAGAAATGTACACCACATTTAAATGAGAGACGCTCCACGGTAGAATTACTCCACATCTTCAACACAGGAATCTTGCTGCAAAACTCAAATGTCAGAGCTGACCTACTGGGGATCCTAGGCATTATTCTGTACTTCAGATCTACTTTCCATACACTTTCTCTGAACAAAACCTCCACACTTCTGCTGGGCAGGTGGAAGTGTTGGGTTTAAACCACTCCTGTAAAGACGCCACAACCGACTCAGAGTATCTTCAGGGTCCATCGGTGCCTGCACCCCGAGGCTTTTTGCCCTGCTGGTGTCAAAGGTCAGGAGTGTCATTCATTTCGAGAGGAAACATCCTTGGATGGAAGGTACTCAGAAGGGTTTCAGACGTGTATGAATTATAGATGAAAGATTGGGCTACTGTTGCTGCTCCTGTTTATTCTGGATGTATAAAAGCAGTCACGTGATGGGAGGTCATCACTGTTACCTCTCCTAAGTTTAAGGAAACATGAAACAGCCAGACAGGTGGGTTTTTTTTTTTTCTAACTGGCCAAGAAAAAAATTAAAAACTGTACTCTTCTATCATATTCAACGAAGACTAAAAAACCCAAAATCTAAATTTACAACATTATAGAAACATCAATGTAAAGACCACATCATTATCTTCAGTTCAGCAATATCAATTCCTAGAGAATTTTGTAGAAATATTTTAGGCAAAATGAGTAACAATCTGCATTTTTATTTTTTTTCAAGTAAAGACCACTTGAAATTACCCAAGCTTATGAAAATCCACATTTCTGTTGCAAAATCCAAACCTACATTTATGCTTATTCAAAATGAGATAATATGCAGTTCAACAAAAATGGGAATAAATACTAATTGTTCAAAAGTTTAAATATATGTCATAACTTTGCCAATATTATTGTTTATATGATCACTGTAGAAATTAGGCTTTCTCCATTTTATGTCTTCCAAAGATTTGAAATTCATGGCTTTCTTTCCCTATATATTATATTCTTCCTTTTTCTCTATTAGAATAAAAAATCTTGATGGTACACAGACTTCCCAACGTTCTAATATAGTGATTACTTCTCTGCAGGAAGGTTTTTTAAATCCTACAATTGTGTTGTCTTGGAGACTCTACCAAATCTGTCAGAGTCTTGAACAGAAATGCTTTAGTAGCCATATATATCACTGAAATAAAATCATTTTCAGATAGACATTTTAATTTATTGAATCGGCCCATGCTATTATAGAAGAGTCAGAATAGAAAAATAAATTGAATTAAATTTGTCTGATTTAATCTTTGATTTTGATCACTTACTATCAAGCCACTGTTACTCTGCCTTCTCTCTCTGTCGTGAAGTTTCCTGTAGAAAATCCCTCCTGGATTAAACTGAGTGCTCCAAACAATCATATTCCCTTGAAAATATGCATCCATTCCAGTTATCCTTGAGTTGTGTTCAATATGTGATATTTGCTGCTGAGCATCACTGTAGTTGAATGGATATGCAAAACCCAGGATGTCAGTGTCATTAGCAACATAGAGAACTTGATCTTCAGAGCCTAGGGATTATTATAATAAAACAGAAAATAAGGTAAATGTCAACTAATGCAAAATCAGTGAGTTTAACTCAAGTAGCTTTTTGGCATTCAGCTGATACAATTTCTGATGTTAAAATTATTTTCTGGTTGTTGAAGGCTGCAGAGACACACTCTGGGCAATAAATGCAACTCTTGATATTCTGATATCAACATATCAACCTCAGTGCTCTCCAAGCACACAGTGAGACACCCAGGACTATATTTTAAGGAGTATGTAATATAATAATTTGAACATTTTTAAGCAGTATACAAAAATACAGGACATTATGCATTCAGCCCATATGAATCCCATATTTTTATATGCATGATGTCTTTAGAGGGTCCTAAATGTATGTATTAAAGGAACACAGAGCTGTCAATACACGTTTTTAAATTGCTAAATTGGAAATTAGAAGTGGAATGATTTTATCTTTTGTGAAGGAAGGGAAGTTTTGCAATTGACTGCAACAGAACCTGTTTCTTACATCTCCTCATTTCAGATAGATCCATCTTGATCCAGATATTGTAAAGTATATTATTCATAAGAAAATGTTCTCTAATATCAATTCATTGAGTTCTGAGAAAGTTTAAAATCTGCTTGATAATTTAAATGTATTTGGATTACTTTTATTTCCCCATTCATATCGCATTTATCCAATTTAAATGTCTGTCCAACACACTTCCTCCTTATGAGTATGAAATATCAAACCTCATTTGTTCCCTTCCTCCTGATAAATGCAAGAGCAAAGAGGAGTTTGGTTAAAGCAAATATCCGTGAGGGAAAGAAGGAAACATGAACTGTGTTACAATGGAAATGAAGTTCATGGACAATTCAGATTTAGGATAATAATTCACAAATTTTTAAATTATAAGCTCTCAGAATTATGTCTGTGTTCCTAGAATAACAAACCTTTATCTTCAATTAGTAACCCTGTTCGTTCCCATGTCGTAATCTGATTTCTTTAGTAACAGGCAATGATGATAAGCCCTGAGAGAGTCCATGTTATGTGTGAAATACTAATGACTCATTGATATGATCTTCCCGTGGCAAATTTGCTTCAAAAAATATGGACAATCTACATAACAAATGACAGTACTGTCTATTTTGATTTTTACAGCCTTACCTTTTGCTATGCAACTGTTATTCCTCTCCTTATAATTTTTCTCACACGCACATCTGTAAGAGCCCTTTAAATTATGGCAGTGTTGGGAGCAGGCACCAAACACCATGCACTCATTGATATCTATGAAAAAAAATTGTAATTTATGTACCTGCAGTTTAAGACACTTCCATTTAACATGTTCATACAATCATGGAACAAAGCAGACAAACAAAGGGAACTCATAAACATTTTCCTGCTGACCACTATGGTATCATTAAGATACATATAGATACATACATATTAAGATTACGTCTTCTAAGGAATTTCACTTTCTATCTGTTTACGTTGATTTCAATTTTGTATTATGCATCTTCATTATTTTAAGCACCACAAAATGCTTATATTCTCATATGTCAACTTGAACACCAATGTTAAATAATCTGCTAAACCATAAAAAATCCATTTACTCCTTAAATTATTTAATAGCCTGACTTGAATCTTCTGATATTCACAACTAATGCTAAATCTTTGATAACCTCTCCAGATAAAATGTATGAATCTACATTTTTTAAATCCTTCCTGATTTTTTTTTAATTTCTTTATCTCATAGCTATGAAACAGCTTTTACTCTGTGAGAAAAAAACAAACAAACAAACCTCAAACATGATATGTATCTCCTTCTCCAGCACAGAAAATTGACTACAGAATTGACTTTTAAAACTTTACAACAAGGGAAGATGAAAAATACCTGTACCTTCACACTGTCTGTTCCTCCTGTTTCTCTGAAATCCAGGTTTACACTGACACAAAAGGGATGATTTTGTTTGGTTACAGAATGCATCATCTCCACAAGGATTCACATTATCTTCACAGGTATATTCAGAGACACCTAAACATAAACAAAATGTCTAAAAAATCCCTGATAGATTTGTTTAAAGTGTTAAAAATGAGACCTAAAGTAAGAACAACAAATAACAAATTCATCTTTCTGTTTAAACAGCATCAGGTAATTTTTTGACAAAAAAATGACATGATAATGTTTATCTACATCTGTATAATGTAATGTATTATATTTTATGCAATGACAGTATTTAACTGAGATACATTTCCCATCAAGAACTTAATACTAAAATTTTTCTTGTTGCAAACATGAAGGAAAATACAATGAACTTGTACTTAAATTTTGTAAAGAACTCGTAACTACACCAAAAAACCTCTACAACTTGAATTGCTGTAAAATTTGCCCTGCTCCTGTGGTACAGAATTCCATCCATTTTTAACTAAAAGAAGGAACTACATTAAACTGAGCTCTGTATTGTTCAATAGGTCTTGCACAGATGACTGTCCTGGTTAATTGTTTTTCTGCTACAATCGAGAGAACAGATCTTGCCAGCCCAACTCACTTGTTTTGCAGTCTTGCTCATCTGAGCCATCTCCACAGTCATCAAACCAATCGCACTGCAGCTCCATGGGAATGCATTTCTTGTCATTGCAAGCAAACTCATCTTTTTTACACGGTCTGGCTTTATACGTGATTTTATCTACAGAATTACAGATTAATAAGAGAAAAAATAAATCAGTATCTAAGATTCTCGGATTATTTTGGACACGTACAAATGGGAATGACCGCGAAGCATTGAGCAGCTGGAAATTATTTCAAGCTTAATTTCTTTCGGTTTCAAATTCTGATCTGCTATCCTGCAGTTATGCTTTACTGAAGGACAAGCAGATCTGTGTAGCAAAGTTTGCCTTCAAGGTGTTTTCTCTGATCTGAATGCCTTGAAAGGTAATATCACCTACCACAGTGATCTTCATCCGAGTTATCACCACAGTCATCGACCTCATTGCAAATCTGCTCAGGCCTCAGACAAACCCTGTTGTTCCTACATCTGTACGGCCTCGTTGGAGGGCAGGGAAACTTTACTGCACAGCAAAGAAAAGAAGCAGCTGTTACCCAGCTGTTAATCCTTTTTTTAACAACACATCAAAGCCAGATATGTGTTGGGACTGTAAGTTCTTCATTTAGAGATTTTGTGTGATAAGGGTGATTTATACCTTTTTTTGAGAGCCAGTGAATATGGCAGGAAAAAAAAGCAAAGGAAGTAGGAAGCGTAATGATGCTCAGTATTACATCATACAAGTAACTTTTTCCTCCCTCTGTGGGTTTCCTACAGAAAAGTCTCATTTCTCAAAACCAGCAAATATCAAATATCTAAAATTACATAAAAAAGCAATAACAAAAGAAAACTATATCCCAACATGTCAAGCCTATCTTCTAAAAGCAAAACAAAATTTAAGACACATGTGCCTTTATATATTTGTGTGTCTTAAAAGTCATTCTTGTTACATTATACAAAAAATTCTGAAAAATATAATGCCATACCACACATTTCAGCAACTTCATCAGAGTTATCTCCACAGTCATCCTCACCATCACAAACCCAAAAATGTAGTTTGCAGAGGGAATTGTTGCACAAAAATTCATCAGCTCTACATATATTTCCCCCTGGGAAGATGAAAAGAAGACAGAATAAAAAGGCGGGAAAACAAAAAGACGAAGGAATATCAGTTTTTGATAAAACCACCACAACCACTTATCACATAGTATTTGCAGAGAGTAACACGGGTAGCATAACTAAATTTACAGATCCCAAAGGAATAGGCTGGAGAGGTAGAGAAATACCATTCAAAAATCTCTTCCTTGACCAAGCAGCTCCTGTTCCTGACTGCCAGCTGGGAATTACCAAACGAGAGGCCAGCTGGGCATGCTCCATGTGCATTTAGAGAGGTTTAAACTCCCTGTCTGCAGCTCGCTTTGGTGATGCAGCCTCTCAGCAAAGGCCTGGCTGGTGCATCAGGAATTTGGGACATCAGAGAATGAGATAAACAGAAATACGGCCAAATATGTGAAAAGCCACTTCAGTCTGGGTTTCTTTCACACGAATGTCTGATCCTCCACTTATTCCTACTCCACTCTCTGAGTCACACGTCAGAGCCAAAGGGATTGGAGCCCATCAGCCATGAGGCAGCACCTTCTTCTCCTGAGGAGCAACAGGCTTGGCCAGGTTTGGGAAATCCCCACCACCTCTAGAGGCTGTATCTAGGAAAGGTCCAGCCACGTGGGCACTGTACAGATAAAATTAAGTGGCCTCTGACAGGATCTTCATTTCTGTAACTTCTGAAATGCCTCATCAGGATATTGAAAGCAGCAAGAATAAAATCTTCCGTGTGTTCTGAATCATCTAACAGAAGGGAGCATATGGTAAGGGAAAATGTTTTCGGGCAGAGTGCTCTCAGGTTTTAAAAATTAGTTCAAGGTAGATTCAGTTTTAATGTGTGTCGTGGTAAGAAAGAATTTGTTTCCCAATTATGACTAAATTTTATCACTACCAATCAACAAAGCTGTGGAAAGTTCTTGCAATTAATTTCCTATAAAACATATTTTTCTGGTAACTGGATTTTCAGTTTCCTGAGAGGAGTGGAGTAGAAAATAAATAAAGCTGTGTACCTGCAGAGAAGGAAACAATGAAATTTTATATGATAATGCCCAAACTCTCACTGTGGCTTACCTCAATGCATTACACCCACTCTAAGAGCTAGATCAGGCTTCAGTGGCTTTTTGCTCCTTCATTCAGTGCCCTGCTCACACCTCATTAAAATCAACAGAAGGCTTTCTTTAGCTGTAAAGGTTCAGAATGGCTGAACTTTTTTCCCCCAAAAAACTAATTTCCATGAAATGCCCATTGCATAAAAGGATGTTCAAACTCTCACACTATGCTAGCAGGTATAATTCACTCCCATGGCAAATATAACTTATGAACATTAACAGAAATATCCTGTGTAATTATCCAAGGAAAATTTATAAAATTCAAGTACTCTTCATGATGAAAGGCATGAATCCAAATAATAGTGTGAGCAATCACAATATAACCATCATTCTAGTTGTTTAATAAGATTGAAGAGAGTTATTTTTGCAAACATGCACAGTGGGCCACAGATAAATATTATGGATATTATTTTAGAATGCTGTAGAATAAAACTCCATTTGTGTTTGTTCTATTTCCAAAGAAGAAAAAATTAGTTATCAGTGAGATAAACTGGCATTTGTTTCATGCGATTGCTCTGCCTGTCATAATTCCTTTATAAAATAGATTTCTGCAACAGAATCATAATTGTGACATAAATACAAAGTATGATAGCAATAACCAACTAGGAATAGACTTCTTACTGTATTATAAGCAATTTTCAGTTCACAGAAGCTCCATTATGCTACCCGAAGAATAATGTGGGCATCAGATAAAAGAAGTGTGTTACTATTTACTTACACTTCATTGGGTTTTAAAGAGATACAGTCCAGATATTTTAAAAGCAGTTTTAAAATGGACTAGATAGTTGTTCATATATATATAAATATATATATATGTATTTTTAACTTCGTTATCTGTCTTCTTGAGCCTCTCTGGAATATTCTTCATATTCTCTGAATTTTCTGGTTTCTCTTTCAAGCTTAATAATCCCCACATGACATCTTTTTATATTTCCTTTAGTCTTAGGTATTGTGTAATAGACTTAAAACAAGGAAATGATAGTTTACTATGTTTGCTTCGTATCTGATTATTATCACATATAACTGTACTTCATTATGCTTTGAATTTATGCACAGAACATGTGACTGTAGATAGCTAACACACAGAACTACCCAGTTTAAAGAAAAAGAAGAGAAATCCAGGAAAAAAACCCAAGAAGATGACAAAATGCCAACTAAAATTATTCTTTAGAAAAAAACCTCCTTTAATTTGACTTAGAGGAGGGGCTGGTGAGGAATGGGCAGCCTGGGCTGCAGTGACCATGGAATGGGGCAGTTCAAAACCCTTAAGGCTGCAAGGAGGGTGCAGGGCAATCTCCCTACACGGGGCTCCAGGACAGCACATTTTGGCTTCTCCAGGATCTGCTTGGGAAAGCCCTGGAGGGAAGAGGGGCCCAGGAGGGCCTGGCTGGTACCCAAGCATCCCCTCATCCCAGCCCAGGAGTGATGTGTCCCAACAAAGAGGAAGTCAAAATGTGCCAGATGGACTCTGTGGATGAGCAAGTTGCTCCTGGACAAACACAAAATGAAGGTGAAGCACTGGCACAGGGTGCCCAGAGAAGCTCTGGATGCCCATCCCTGGAAGTGTCCAAGGCCAGGTTGGATGGGGCTAGGAGTGACCTGGGATAGTGAGAGGTGTCCCTGCCCATGGCAGAGGGCTGGAACTGGATACATTTTAAGGTCTCTTGCAACCCAAAGTGCTCTATGATTCTCTGAAATAAAAAGAAACCAGGGTTCTTAAGATGACTTAGCTACTGTTAATTATATTGCACAGCTGTGTAATTTATTGTGCATGGATTTGTAATTTATTGTGGCCTATAAAACTTCAAATTAACCAGATTTACTGCTGATTTCCTTGATGAAAAAGAATCTACTTCCAGTAACAACATGACCTTTTCATCACTGGGGAGGGAAACAGAGAGGAGGAACAAGTCATAAACAACCTAAGTTTTGCTTATTCCTGCAGATCACTTGTTAAGCTGCTGTACTGTCTTTGTCAGAAGAGGTCACAGAACCTTCCTTTCTCCACTCATAGTGGAGGCTTGCAATGTCTGTGTTCATAAAAAGCCCAACAAACTTTTTTTGAGAAGTGTGTCTTGCCTTGGTCACAGTTTTCTTCATCGCTGCCATCCACACAGTCATGGATGCCATCACACAGCCACCGCACGGGGACACAGTAGGCCTTGTTTTTGCACCGAAACTGATCTTCTTTACATTCTGTTACACAATCCATCTGTGCCAACACAGACATGAGCCATGGGTTAATCAATGAGACCAACAACCACTCGTCCACGCTGCCAGGAGGGAGCAGTCCCTGATGGAAACCACCCCAGAACCACGCTTGGGGTTTGACTTGGAGAAAAAAAATAAATTTCTGCGCTCCAAAACCTGTCCACAGAGCACAGAAACATACAGTCATGGGGGTAAGTTACCTGACAGCACTCAAAGGATGCAAGAAAACCCTGTTTGCCCTCAATAATTTCGAGACATAAAAAATTTACAAAAAAAAAAATCACATCAGGAAAAAAAAAAAAAACAAATCACCAGGAAAGTGCCAGGTACCTCATCAGATCCATCTGCACAGTCCAGCTCCCCGTTGCATTTCAAAGATGCTGAAATGCAGCCTCCACTTGCACACACGTACTCACTTGAAGAGCAGGTTGGAGATGCTGGTTACAAACACATATTTTAGCATTAAGAAAAAGACAATTTATGAATAAATTGATTTTTAATTTAAATTTTTCTTCTGGTTATTATAATTGTATATTCTGGTTATTATATATTACAATGAGAAAACTTGTGTCTAAGCACTTCTGTAAACTTCAATGAAATATTTGGCAAATCTGAATTGTGGCATTCTAAATAAATTGTATAATGATAGCGAAAAGGTATTTGCATTTTTCCACTTAGAAATTTACTTTTTTCTCTTTATGTTTGGTAACAAAGACAGTACAAATGCATATATTCATAGAATGAGTATATTTTTTAAATTGCACTCCTTAAAATGGGCTTAGAGTTTAGCTAAATGTAGCTAATTTATAATTGAATAAGCTAAATTTTTAGGAAACCATCTTTTTGTAAAGTATACATTATTACAATTAAACTACATAAATATTAAGCAGGATATTTTAATATAAAGATGGATATTTTTTGTTGCGCTGCAAATCAGGAGAGTTTTTTCATATGCTTTTATCAGGTACATCTAGTTTACAAAAAAATTTAGGAAAGTTCCTGCAAAAATAAACAAGTGTATTTCCCAAGAAAGCAAAAATAAAATAAAATGACAATAATAATAATTTAGTAGACAAAATCTTTGCATAAGGACTACTAAGATTTGAATGAAGACCACAAAGGAAAACATTTCAGGATATGCCAAGATTTACTGATGTTTTCAGAGCAGAATTTTATATGTTGAGTATTTATTACCAAATTACAATTCAAAGTAATTAAATTAAATACCTATGCCCCAACAAGCTTCACACTGCATAGTTGTACATAAGAGGAGTTCTCAAAACACCAGCAGGAAGACACAGTGATGCAAACTTTAAAGGTAAAGTATTTCAGATTTTTTTTTTGCACTTTCTTGCTACTACTAGTGCCCAAGAAATCTTGATTTGATGATTTATATTCTTCCTTCACTCTGATTTATTCCTGGCTTCATTTTCTATTTCAGCATTATTTAAAACAATACCTGGTTCACAATTTTTCTCATCATCCCCAAGTTTGCAGTCCTCGTGACCATCACATTTCCATTTTGCTGAGATGCACTGGCCATTGGAGCACTGGAACTGATCCCTAGAACAGCCTGTTTCACAATACCTCTGGTACAAAAGAAACAACCAATAAACAAGATCAAGAGTTTAATATAAACATTGGTAAATATGCAGCTGGTGACAGAAGGTACAGCCCATAATCCTACATGTCATGAAATATGTAGCAATAAAAGTCTTGTGAAATGAAATATATTTGTGGATATGATTCCAAATGGTGGCTCACACCCTGTAAATAGCTGGGAAACACCTGAGGTCTAGTATTGACAGGAGAGGAGAAAGGAAAAAAGGAAACAAAAAAAAGAACAGAAAACCAGAAAAGTATTATGCAGTGAGCTTCTGATACAGAACAAACAGTCTTCATTGTTCTCTCAAAAACATCTCTCAAACCAAAGCAGTGCTGTGTGTAAAAAGAATGGTTCCCAATCAGGACACAGGGTATTTCCAGGATGGGAAGAGGTTCAGATCATTGCTGGGACAAGAGGATGTAGAATACTCTTAAACTTGATTTATTTGCATGCTGTCGTTTTAGAATAATTACATCTAGAGGTTTGGTTTCAATTTAGTAATGCTATTTGCATACATGGATTCGTGTGTAGAAAATTTCTGTGCAGGAATCCATTCTCCAACAATATAAAACTACTAATTCTCTGAAGAAATAGGTTTTCTGGAAGGTGCCTACCTCATCTGAGCCATCTGCACAGTCATAGTCCCCATCACACCAGAACCTTGCTGAAACACAGTCTCCATTTGCACAAGGAAAGTCTTTCAAAGTGCACGTTTGAGGCTCTGAAGAAAGAAAAGAAACAACCCCAGGTTTATTAAAATTTCCTTTAAATATTTTACACATAAGCCCCTCCAATCAAGCAATGAATAAATATGAAAAACTCAAAACAATAGCTTGCAAATGATAAGGAGTGGTTTTCTGTGGGATCTTATTCCACAACATCTTTTTAACTAAATTTCATTTAAATATAGTAAGATATATATTTATATATTTATAGATATAAATTATATATATGTTATATACATATATAATATATAAGCAATATATATTATATATAAACTAAATTTTAAATGTAGTAAGATATATATTTATATGCATTTATATTTATATATATTTCAGTTCTTTCTATCAAATTTCTTTGCAAAATAACATGATGTTGAGTATATATATTTTATTAATTTCAACACGTGTACATCATTACAGGGTTTGTGAGATATGCACCAGAGACCAGAAATGCATTTTGCATGTCAATATCCAGTGTAATTAGAACTGAGCAGGTTTCTGACTTTCCCTCACAGAGCAGCACATCCTTTATCACACACCTCTCAGAGTGTGTGTGGCAAGAGTCAGCTTCCCCTGTGCTCAGCATTCAGGGGAATGGCAAATGGAGCACAAAAGTTTGGTGTTTCAAATAAAATAAAAGTTTCCACTACTGCTGACACAGAAACATTGGCAAGGGGGAATGCCAGTTCTCTGTGGAAGATTCCCATGGGAGAACATCATGTGCTTTCCTCCTGAAAATGGGGACCACCACAAAGGACATTTTCTGGATGCTGGAGCATTAGACTAAACAAAGGTAGAGAGGTAATGGGGATTTAGGAGAAGTTAGCTAAGTCTCTATATGCAATGTGGGCTTGGGGAAAAAAAGGTCTTAAAAGGCAAACAAGGAGTATTTGTGAGATTATTGCCACCACAGTAAACCATGCATTATGTAAATGATGTAAAATCAAGAATAAGGATTAATTAGTAAAACCTTTTCAGCAGAGAGATGGGGAACAGCAAATGACAGTGGCTGAACCAAAGGAAGAAGGGTGAAAAAAAGAAAGAGGAGAGACAGAGCAGAGAGCAGCAATGGGCAGTAGGAATGGACAGCAATAAATGGAGTAATTCTGAAGGGTCCTTTAGAGAGTTATGGAAGGTGCAAGCATGAATGCTTTTGTAAAATGTACCACAGTGGTAAAGAAAGGCAAACACAAAATTATAGGCCTCAAACTGAGAAAAAATTGGTAAATACCAGCACGAGAATACACCACACATAAGTTACATGGATCTAACAGAAACTCGACTTCAGGTGTTTTTTTTTGTTTGTTTGTTTGTTTGTTTTTTCCCATGCCCCCCAGGATTTATAAAAATCACAAACTGTTCCAGGAAAGGAATAGTTTTAATCAACTTTTCCACTGCCTTTTTTGACTCTTTACTTCATAAAAAGACTCAAAATTACTCTGTTTGAAATTTTTTAAGAGAAACTTCATTTTTCAGGTAGGCACAAATTTTAAATTTGAAGTTCTAGGAAAGTCATTTTAAAAGCACATCTACAGCAATTGCATCAGTTCTCTAGAAACATTATATTTCAGCAAATCAGAGGCTGGCATTTATGTGGGCTCAGATTATATGCACACTACCTCAAATTTTTTTACAAAGTGTAAGCTTTATCAAATCTCTGAGATTTGATTCTTTTTGTTTTCAACAGGTCAAAAAAGAAGAATTTCATGACATGATAAAATATATGAAGGATATAATTTATGGGAAAATTAATTTACAAGCAAAAAACCACCCATTTCTAATGTTTCTATATTGATTGGAAAAATACAAGCAAATGCTTTTGCTATAATGCTAATAAATTATTTATAAGCAGAGATTTGATACTGGAAAGATGTACACAAAGAGCTAAGTACTCAATTCTCTGTCTGCAAGAAATATTTCTGCTGCTGCTGGGATCCAGCTCTGTGATTTACATATGAACACAGAAAAGTACTTTTCCATCAGTGCTCGGATTTTGGAAAGGAATAAGCATTAATACAAAACAGTATTAAAGGAATAAGCAATCATAGACTTCCGTAGAATCCATGAAGGACAGCATTCTTTAACTTCTGCTTTACCAATACTCTGAAACTCCTTCCCAAGAAAAGCATTTGGGATACAAACTCATCCCAGGACAAAATTAAGTAATTTGTTTTCTTGGCAATGCATAGAAGCAACAAAAGAGCATTAGGAAGAGCTTGTAGTAACATGAATATTTTTACACTGATTGAATTCAAGTCTTGCTACAATATTATTATGTTTGCTTTGCTTCAGTGTTTACAAGTACCTCATATTTTCTTTAATCAAATAAAATAAATAAATAAATAAAATACTGGTGCCTTCTTTTTAGCAGGAATAAGATAGATTAGATAGATAGAATAAGATTGATTCCTATGGAATTGTCCTTTTTTGGAGTTTCCTGAAAGAGGAAACACTATTTTTGTGGTAATTTGTTTCTGAAACTCCAAATAAACTCTGAAAGCAAATTCTCCTTCCAGACAGATATTACCTCAGAAGAGTTAACAATGTATCCTACATTTCTTATTGTGGACTCAGTATGCACCAATATCCAAGCTAATAACTCTTCTTTCACAGTGTCCATATTAGTTAAAAAAAAACAGTAGACTGTAAGAGAAATACAGCTAAATAAGGAAGCCTTAATGGGCACAATGATTTGCATGACAGCACTAATAATTTTTCAAACCCATACAGGTTTTTTTTAACATGTATTTTTTCACTTATGATATGACCAGAAGAGTGAATTTCTTGCATGTGAAGAAAATTTTCTATAAATAGAAAAAGTGTAAATGCTTGAGATGAATTTCTTTAATTCAGTGCATTCATTCTGCATTCTTGAGGAACAACTCATTTTCTGATATAGTTCCCTGACAGCCCTTTGTATATTATATTCATGGGTGCCATGAACAATTTATCTCACTGTGCAATGTAACATATTTTGTCAAATGCTTTTGAAATTCTAATTTCATATATATTTGTTTCATTACACTTTGTTCTGTAAGTGGCTGGATGGTCTATAAAAAATTCATATAACTATTTCAAACACCTGAAGAGTATTATGTATTGTCCCAGTGCTTCCAAGATTTTGGATTTTAAAACTGTGCCAGTCTACTGTGTTTAATTTAAGCAGTAGAACCTATAGCTTGAATTTTAGCATACATTTGACAAGAAAAAGTAGATTAAAAATAACACCTAACATCCTTTAGTTTAATTCACTTTTTTTACCTAGGTTCTCTCAACTCATTAATTCCATCCATTACAATTAATTACAGATTTCTTTATCTTCAAGTCCAGAGAAAAAACAGGAACTGAATGTATAACTTAGCTATTGATATGGACAAAAAGTTGGTTAACATCATAAATTTTTTTTCTTAAAATCTTCAGATTATTTCTCTCTCATTATTTGAACTTTTTAATATCATTTTGTAGTATGATGATCTGAAATTTAAGGAAGATAATTATTACTGCTGGGTCATGCACATGGCTAATTCCAAATATGATACCCAACACTTATTTTGCAATTTGCAATAACATTTTGTGTAAGTTTTTGTTTTGTTTTGTTTTGTTTTTTTTCAAATTTTCAACAGACTGCCCAGTCCTGTAGATTAACCACAGCAAAACTATGACTCTATTTGATTTCTACATGAGAATAAAAGAACATAAAATAATTTCTTGCTACTTGTAATACAGAAAACTGACACTAATAATCAATTCCTAAGTAAATTCTCCCACAAAGCTAAGAAAGCTTTTGTGTGCCAACCCCCCTGGGGTACAACAACAAAAGGCTCTGAGTGATTACTGAGCCACACAACATTTTCCTTTTTTTATGCAACAACTTGCATATGAAAACCACAGCACAAGTGCTGGCAGTAATGAAACTCACAGCATTTTCAAATGCAGGCAGTAATTACCAGGCAGACAAATCCACTTTCACCTCCCAAGCTGAATGAGACACTCTGTACCTATGGACACCACGTCTTGAACTGCAGAAAGGAGCAGCAGCATCTACTCAGCACTAGAATGCCTGATTTATTAAGATTTCTAGATCATCACCTTGAAGATACTAAACAAACACTCAGGATAAACAATCAGGAATGTGTATTCAAGATTAGGTGAAAGAAAAAGATATTAACTTCATACATTTCTGAGTAAAAAGGAAAAAAACAGCAATTATCAAGAGAGGGCACTTCAGAACTATTTAGGGAATGTCCTTCTTGAAATATTTTATAAAGACAATAATTATTAGATAAAAGCATTACAGATTTTTCATTTCTTCCTGAGAACCAGATGGAAATTATCTCCCTGAAAGTGGTATTACAGAGATGTATTAGGACCTCAGGTTCCTCATGGGTAGGTGAGAACTGGGTAACTGAGCTACTTTGAATAACCACATCTACTTCTCAATGCAATTAAATACTATAGAAATTGACTTCTCAATGTTGAACAAGGCAAATCATCTCGAGAATACAATGAACATAATGAGCAGGTAGTGTTTGATCAAAATTCCTTGTTAACAAATGCTTATCACTTTACCTCTGAACAGTGTTTATGACTCTTTTTCAGAGATAAGAAATCTGATATGTAACTAACTGATAAAAGTAAACTAATTGTAATATTTATTTTTAATTCAGCAGATTATTGAGCAGCTGGAGGTCAGGCATTTTTTCATAGCTGATTTTTCCAGAGCTCTTTGTAAGAGTGAACAGAATTGGAGGATTACAGCAAGGGACATTTTCAATTGTGGACAACTGATTCTCAGGAGATCAGAGGCTGTTGAATGAAAATGCACATGTGTGTTTTATCAAAATTCAGAAGTTTCCTCTTGCACGTTGCTAACCTGTCTCTGTTCTAACATGGACTGAGGTAAAAGTTACTTACTACAGTTTTCTTCATCAGAATTATCTCCACAGTCATTCTGGCTGTCACATCTCCAGTGGTCTGGAATGCAGTTGTTGTTTTTGCACTGGAACTCATGAGGTCCACAAGTTTTTTTATCTGTAATTAAGGTGAAAAATATTTACAGCATTGCAAACAAAGAGTCAAAATGGGAAAGACTCCCACTAAATACATGATAATGTTACTGGGTATATTTAAGGATGAGCAACCATAATAATTGAAGTGTTACTTTCAGGAATAATTTATTTCTCATGACATTCTTTAAGATTCTATTTATACATTCACACTTTATTCTTAAATTTGATAAAATTAAAATATGCAGTGTATAAATTTAAAAAAAAAAATAAAATTCAGAAGGGGTCACAAGAGGGGGTATTAGTGCACTGAATATCAAACACTGAATTCATTTTTCCTTGAATTTATCTGTAAGATTGCCTTAAAAAAGATCAGATCACAGTAAACCACTAGAATACTGATTTGAAAAATGTACAAAAATATGTATTTCTCAAAAGTTATTTTTACATATAATAATTTAGGACAGAAAATTTTCCACTTTGATTTAAATTTTTATCTACTGATGGATTGGATTGGATGTTACTCATATGAGGTAAAACATTACAAAGCCTATAGTGCTGAACTGAGGGAAATTTCCTTCATGTTCTATATTTTCAAGGAGCTTTTCTATTTACAGAGGAGCATTGGAAGCAAAGCCTCTTAGAGATACATGAACACCCTGAACTCCTCCAGCAGGAAGGAGCTGCCTCTGTGTTTTCTGTGAGCAATTCTTGAATAATTCATTCAGCTTCTAAAGACTGAGATGAAATGAAGTAAATTAAAAAGTTTTCAATGACATTTTCATTTGGGGGCGCGGGGCGGGGGGAAAGGTTTGCTTTGTAAAAGCCTCAATGACATATTTAAAATTACATGTCACTGTGATATTGCACTAGGAAATGTTTAAATTTCCTTTAGGCAAAGTCATAACATGTCAGAGCAGCTTCGCTCTGCTCTCATGGCCACCCGAGGGCTGCTGAAGACTGGCAAACAGCAGCTTCAATCAGCTGATTCCTCTGCTGCTGAGCCACAAACCAGAGGTGTTAATTTGATGCTATGGGCCAAACTGCTGCATTTCCTCTGTTGTTTTAGGTGTGCCTCTGGAACTAGACTGATAAAACTACATTTGAGTACCAAGCCTGGTGTTGCAGCTCAGGTGTGTGCACTCAAAAATCTGGTCACTGCAGTTCTGCCTTTTGTGTTCGTTCCTTGTTCTCTGCCAATGTCACAATTGCAAGAAGTTTTCTCCCAAAGTATGTTTTTTTCCCATGATACTTTTCAATATTAATGTCTATGATACTATGATAATGATATTTCAAGTACTTGCACTGGCAAACATTTAAAAATAGTTAACATTATAAAACAAAATATATTCCTCCCAAACTTATGACACTCTTGTATTTTCATTCTGTAGCTCTGCAAAGGATAAAGTTGAAAACCTGAAATCCATCCTGTGTTTATTAAAATACTTCCAGTAAAGTCTGCAATCTCCCCCTAGAGTATTTGCCCACAAAATGAGTTGTAGCACTAATGACAGATAACATCACACCAGCATATAAATATTCTATTTATCCTTCCACATTCAGTAGAGATACCAAGATCTAATCAGCAATACACCAAAGCCAGAGATGACACCCATTCATTTCAGTTACCTGAACATGAAATATATCTTTTCTTACTCTTCATAAAGAATTATTTAGTTCTCAAGCATGCTAAATCCATTTTGTAGCATTTCCTTTTCTATACATGTGAAGAAAATCTAGATTTTTCTTTAATTTATCCAACCTTAACCTCTGATTTCTACTTGAATGTTAACCTTTCTCTTCATATTCTATTCCTACCAAACATAAAGGAATGTAATTTCTTTTAACACAAACTATTTTGCATGTTTGTAAGGCTCTCCTTTCTTCACAAATCTGCAAACTTTATTTTCCCTCTGGGTTGAATGATCTCGTGTAGCAGGTTACAGCTGACAATGTCTTACACACCACATTTGCTTGTCTTGTGTTTCTTTCTTCACTTTAATGAGAACTGAGGGAAACGCTGGGATACCAGAGATAGGATATAACAAAGAGGAAAAATTGGGAAAGTTGTGTAACAATTATCTGATCTTTGGGAAGGATGGATTCATTCACCTCAAAGGAAACAGGGCAAGACCTTATTTATTGGGAGCTGTGGAACCACAAAAAGCACACGGGGGCCCACACACATTTTGTCATCTCTGCCTTCAACACTAAATTGCTTTCTCATTTTTCTTAAAATGAGACCACCTTAAAGTGTGAAAGTTCAGATAGGAATGGTGCAAAGGCAAAGGAGCAAGCACTGATAACTCCATTTTCATATTGCTCTCTTCAAATTGTAATTAAGAGATTCTCTGACCTACTGCAAGAGGCACAGCCCTTCCTTAGAAATTTGTGTGATTGCCTGAGGTAGCTGCTGGTGGGTTGGGTTCACTTTTTTGTGCATACTGAACTATTTTAGAAATACTTCCAAATGAGCATGAGGAAAACAGGATGAAGGCTTGAATGGGGAAACAAAAACAAACAAGGCAAAAAAAGCCCATCTGCACCCTAAAATAATTCTGATTTAAATATCAATCCCTGTGAATGAAAACACTACTTGTATGCATCGCTCTTCTTTGGGGATTTTAAATCCATATATTTTCATGTGTGTGCATTTGTGTGTGTGTGTGTGAGTGGGATAAAATCCAAAACTAAAAGGAATTTGCTTTTGATCCAGGATCAGCTGGCTATTCTAGAGCTTGGCAGGCTGTCACTCGTGCTGGATGCAGGAAATTATAAGTCTGTTGAAGGAAGTTTAAGATTATATAATGCATCCTTCAAATGCCTCAAAGAAAATACTCTTTATCATCAGGAAGAAAAGGCTATTTTTACTCTCACAGCTAAAAATAAAATTAATATTAAAAAATGTGAGAAGGCAGAAAGCAGTCATGCCAATGTTGACATATGAGAAAATAAAGACCTGAAACACACCTCTAAAGGATATTATAAAATCACTTTCCATCTTTCTTCAGATTCTAACTCAGACTGGTTCATTTTGATATAAAGTATCAAAGTTGTGAGCAAGGATTAGCATAATCTAATGGCTTTCTTTAATTGCCTGGGCAGTTAGCACCAATTAAGTCTACCTCCTGTTCTCTGAGAAACACCAGACACTCCTAAAGAAACACACATTTCCTGACTCCACCTCGACTGTCTGAGCTGGAGAGCAACCACAGCAGACTCAGCACATTTACACTGCTAGAAATGTACTCAGTGCAATATCTGCAATAACACACAGCAGCAGAAGTTGACTAAGCAAAATACACATGGCCTTGCAGCAGTCAAGCAAAAAGAGATTATTTTACACAAGTTTTGCATTGCAGGCGTTTTAGAAATGAACTCCAAACAATAACAAATTAGTGTTACATCAACATATGTAGATCCTTTTTATACTCAGCCAGCAGCTTTAGAATTTAATTCTATCAAACTTTGTCCATAAAAATAACAATCTTTATCTTGAAAAAAAATTGCAGAAGACCAAACTGTGTTGAAACTACTGCCATTTTAAGGTCATTTAACCATATTTCAAATACTAAAAATATGGAAAACTTCAAAATGTGATTAAACACACCCTGTTCTTGTCAAGGCTTAGCTGTTCCATGTGTACTTAACCGTGTTTGGTATCGAAATTGTGAGTATGGATAAATTATTCTATCTCCTCCAACACAAAAACCAAGATCAGTGTATGCAGCCAGGAGATTAAAAATAAAGATGTGGGTGTTTTATCAGGGAAGTGTGTGGTTAAGCTGTGGAACACCTTGCTGCAGCATGTTGTGAAAACTTTACAAAGGCAGAAAAAGAGTGAAATCTATGATGAATTATTGCATACAGTGACACACTTGACTGACTATCTCTGATTCTCAAGTTCTTAGGACATGGAAGGGAATCCCAGGGACGTTTCAGTACTTTCAGAGCTTTGCTCACATATTCCTGCCTAGACACTCCACTCACTGCCAGAGACAGGACAAAAGTCAAGATGAGTCTCAGATATGAACCAACACCTCCAGCTGTAAAGGTTGTGATTTAAAAAACATGTTGATCTTGAGATTGCACACATTGCTTCTCTAAACTTTTTAGCCATCTGAGTATTTTTTATTCTTTCTATTGTAAAATGATGGCTCGGAGTGAAGTACTAATTTTAAACACAATTTTTCCTATTTTACTGTCTGTTGTATTTCTTTCTCTCTTTAAAAAAAAAAAAAAAAGGTGACTTGAAGATATTAGTAGATGAATTATTTTACCACCATTTGTGCCACATCAGTTGGGTGTGCACAGGTTGACCAAAATATGAATCCACAGTTTGGAAGCTTGGAATCCTGTCCCAATTGGAAAGCCACAGCTTACTGGAGATCCAGGTGATGTGCAGTGGTGGAGGAGAAAGTAGCTGTGACATAGATCAGAGAGTGAGCAGTGCAGGGCTGCCTCAGTAGCAGCCCTGAGGTGGATATGAAGCTTCATCTCCTCTGCATTCACTATTTCTTCAAGACAAATGATTCCTTGGACTGTCAACATCTCACCTGTTGACAGGAGTAATTATTTTCCCCATCCTGGCAATTCCAACAATGGTCTTGGATTTTCAGTGTTGAGAAAGTTCATTTTCCCAGGCATATTTGCCACCTTCAGCATTTTTATATATGCTCATGTGTCAATTCTTTGAAACACATCCATGGAAAAGCAGCTCGGTGCTTTGTCCTTGACTGTAGCCTGCAGTTTAGTTACTCTGTTGTCCCAGAGACAAACCTGTCCAGACACAGGTGTTCCATCAAACCATTCACTGAAGCGTGGATGAACAATGGTGAGAGCTTTAAATGTTCCATATTTGTCTTGTTCTCTTCCACCTCAGAACATTTTTCTGTATTTTCCGTTATAGACCCGTCTTGGAAGCTTCACAAGTGTTTCTGCCCGTGGTTAGTGTGTGTCTTGCATTGACACCCATCCTCAGGGATTTTCCAGCAGTACTTAATCTGCCTCTGATTGTCTGTAATCCATTCCCCACGTAGAAAATTTATATTTATTTTCTCTAATTACAACAATAAGAGCTGACTCATAACTCCCTGCAGCTCACAGAGAGAAGTTGGCCATGTCAAGTTAGAAACTGCTCTGAACCTTCCTGTACCATCAGTCTTAACTACCAGGATTTGCAAATTATTGTATTTTCACTATTTATGAACTTCAGCAGCAATTAAGTGCAGACTGAACTGATAGAAACTGGATAACACTGTGAGAAAAATAAAGAATGTCACTGTATCCTATGACAGCCACTACATTCTGTGCCACTTCTGTGACTCTAAATGCCAAATGGGAGCCTCATTTGCAGCTCCTGCCAATAAAGAAGTGGTACAAAAGGAATTTATGGACTACTCATGCAAAGATTGCCATTCAGTAAGAACTGGATGAGCCAGAGAGGTTCCAGATAGGTATTATTAAACACTGAAAGAGGATATAAAAAGTGGGATGATGATTTCCTTTTGTTAAAAAAATGTCAAGCAACAGCATCAGGTTCAGAAGCACTGGCATACTCACCACAGTTTGCTTCATCTGACCCATCTGCACAATCTGGGTCTTCATCACACACCCACAGCTTGGAAATGCAGTGTTTGGTTGTTTTACACTGGAAGTGGTCTGGAGAACAACTGTTTTCAGCTTTAAATAAAAGAATTTCAGATCAAAATTAGAAATTTCTGCTAATATTCAAAATATATGTTTTAAAGAAAAAAAATATTAAGGATTCAAGAATCAGAAATCGGATATCTCTAGCATAATTTATATAATATCTGTGAGAAAAAAAATTCAAGTTTATGCTGCTTATAGTTTTGTCATTTGTATATAATTTATATAAATATCAAGGTAAAACAAAAATAATAAACAAAGTGTCTATTGTGATATTCTTTCAGCAGCAAATAGACTTACCATTGATAGAATCAAACCACTTTAGCAAATATCAGACAAGTCTTTTTCCTTACCTTTCTAAAATGGCAGTTTTAAATTCTGAGAGTCAGTTTATAAGACTAAGGTGGCTCTGGATGCTTTGATCAAAAACAGAATCAAAATTATGAATGATTTTTGAGAAATTCTGTGCTCTGTTAAATGGGTAAATGTTGAGAAAAGTTTGAGAAATATTTCACTTTATCAGTTCAGAACAACAATTTTTGAACAAATCCTGCAGCAAGAAAAAGATGCAAAAATGCAGCAAAGCTTTCAGCCTATTCTTTAAGGATGGTCTAAGTTAGAGTTTAACTGCATTAACCTTAGAATTTTAAAAGCCATTTAAAAACAAAACAGATCCTCAGTGCACACACATTATTCTAGATATTCTTTAGAGATGAGTATATGTACACCAAATAATTTTAAACTGAGTGGACCATAGGGGAAAACAGGAAACCTTTGGTAAGGTTTTCCCACAGGAATGTCTGTCCCACCTTTACCTAAGGAATTCTGTAGTGCTTTAAAAAAACTTTCCTGCCCCTGTTGGAAAGTAATTTGCTCCCTGATATTACCATTCTTGTCTCTCAGGTTTGGCAAGATGGAGATTTTAGGTTTGCTAAAAGTTGGTGTATTATTTCTTTCAGTGTCCCATTCCCATAGATTTGGGAGTGTTCCTAACTGTACTACAACAAATAATGGTGGCCCTCAGCTAGGACACGTCACCAGGGGGTGTCACAGTGCTTTACAAGAAAGACCAGCACTGCGACCTTCGTTGTACATATGGAAAGCCCTCAGTACGAAATGTGACTTTGAAAATGTCACCTGGTAAGCAAAACAGAACAGTGTCAGAGCTTAAAAAAAAAGGTGTTTTATGGATCCCAGACTGGTGACATTACTTTAGAGTGAGAGAGAATCTCACCTGTTACCTGTCTTGTGCCAGGAGCCCAAGGCAATATGGGCTCTCAGTCCCTGAGCTGAGGACTCTGCTGCTCTGATTTAACTTCGGCCAGATACATCTCCACATTTTTGGAAGCCTTCCACAGACCACGTGCAGTTCTTTCCAAGGGGAAAAAAGTAATCTCCCTTATCTTTCACAGGAGTTTACCTGATCCCTCTTAAGCAGTTTTTAAAGAAACCCAACACGCAAACCAACCTAAAATGTTTTCTGCAAAACCTGTATTTACATCTCTCCCGAGCAGTTTGGAAGACAGCCATCAAACACGACCATCAACAAAACCTTTCTATCCTTAGCAACCCTTCTCTCCTTGGAGAAGGATTTGTTCTTTGCAGAAATGCAGCACATGCAAACCTTGAGAAAGCTGATCCAGAACAAGCAGCTCAGATCATCAGCAGATCTGAGCAGAGAAATGAGTAAAAGACAGAGCTACATTTCAAGGCAGCCCCTTCATCTTTGTTATAAAATGATCAAGGACGCAAACTTATTCAACAAATTTCCATTATAAATCTGAAAATATTTTCTCCACTTATATCTAAGAAATGTGAAGTGAAAATAAATATATGAAAAGTTGCTCTAAAAGCTGAGCAAATGGAAAATCAGTTACATAGATAAATTAATGAAATCCCCAGAGAAAGGGGATCAGAAAAGGTAAAAATAATCAATGAAAGAAAAAGGATGTAGAAGGAGCTTTGGATCTACAGCTTTTCCAACAAAAGATTCTGAAAAACATCTTTTTCCATTGAAATGCATTGCTGCAAGGCATGGCAGATGAAAGCCTCAGGAAGATGAGTCATTTGTGAGGTGGTTAAGAGTCAAATACATGTTTCAAGCTCAGTCAAAAACCTAATTAAATGCCTGAAATTGTTTATACCCCTCTCTTATTTGCAAAGACTTTAAATTTGGAGTTAATAAACAGCATTTTAATTTGCTCTTTTGTATATGAAGCATTGCACACCAGTCCTGTGAATTAACTGTTTGCATGTTCTCAAATTGTTTTGGATAGAGCACATTAACAGTGTTTTATTCCAGTTCCCTGTTTAAAACCAGCTACAGAGGAAAATTCTCTAAGCATAACTTACGACAGTCTCTTTCATCTTCTTCATCACCACAGTCATCCTGGCCATTGCATCTCAGGTTTATTGGAATACACTTCTGGTTCTTTGTGCACTTGAATTGCCCCGACAGACACACGTGTGTGTCTGTAAATTAAAAGAAAATAAAAATAACAAGTTAAAATGATTTAAAGTTGAAAAGATTCAAAACTTCAAAGGTAAATGAAGAAAAATGCTGTTTGTTGACAGAGTCATGACATTTAAAGCGGTTTGGCCTGTTTCTGGAGCCAGAAGTGTATACAAGCACCTACCACAGTTCAGTTCATCAGAATTGTCCCCACAGTCGTTCTCTCCATCACAGATAAAGGCTGGAAGAGCACACAGCCCAGTGCCACACTGGAAACGTCCTGGCTGGCACCTGAATTCAGCTGGGAAAAGACAAAACTGCTTATGAATACTACCAGAGGAACGGTAAAGTCTCACTACTGCTGTTCTTACCCCATGGAATAATCAAAAATACCTATAAAATTTCCTTTATAATCTCAATCTGAGTATATATTAGTAATTAAAAGGTCCATATATGATTGCAAGACTAATTTCAAAGTCTGACATCTTTAATTTGTGCAGCTCTAGTTACAGTGCTAATGACACTGAGTCAAAACCCCCTGCAGGGTGAGGCTTACCAAAGGCTCAACAGAGACCTGCAATTTAGACTTTAAACACTTGAGTTCAAGTCTGCTTTTAAGAAACTCCCTATCCCACTGTAATTCTATTTCCCAAGAAAGGCCTAACATTGTTCCTTCTCCAGTCACTGCCATTAGAAATAATGAGCAATTATGTACCTCTACAGTAATATTATATATAACATAAAATAGCTTAAAATAAAAACTTATGTAGAATGTTTGCATATGGTAAAATTTGCTTCAGAGGCCTCTGCAAAAGAAGAGAACTAATTATAAAATTGTAAAAATAGGGGTGAGGGATTTCAATACAAAAAAAATCAAATAAACTGTTAATTAAGCAGAAGAATGTAAAACACAGAGTATTTTTTTCAAATATAAGC
Source organism: Promerops cafer (assembly GCA_013398275.1). NCBI lineage: Eukaryota > Metazoa > Chordata > Aves > Passeriformes > Nectariniidae > Promerops > Promerops cafer. The sequence goes on along the minus strand of VZSE01009345.1, from coordinate 2,545,626 downwards.
TTAAGGGAGGAAAGCAAGGATCACAGGGAGAACATTGCTGTTGCTCAGAAAGCTGCAGTAAAGAATAATGTGCATTTAAACATCTACAATTGCAACAAAACGCAAACAAATGAGATTAGAATCCCATGTTTTCCTTACACAGAAAAAAAACCCAAATAAACCTGTCAGAATCTTGTATTTATGCAAAGAATTCCACAACCCCAGAGCACAGCTCCAAAATTAAAATCTTTAGCGGAAACACAACCAGGATGAAGTAAAGGTCCGAAAAATGAGAAATATGCATGATTTTCCAAAGACCTTAAAAGACTCTGAGACCAAGGAACACAGGGCAGTGCCGCAAACAAAAGTGTCCAAAAAAATCCTCTTGCTAAACGTTTTTATGAAGTGTTCTGTTTGGTTTGGACCCTGCTGGCACAGCCGGGCCGCAAAGCCGGCGCGCACTTACGGCACTCGGCGGGCTCGTCGGAGCCGTCCCCGCAGTCATCCACGGTGTCACACTTCCACCAGAACGGGATGCACTTGTCGGTTTTGCAACGGAACTGCAGAGAGGAAAGGCCAGCAGGAATAAAAGCTTTCATGTTGACATTAATTTATTTGTTTAGAAAGCAAGAATAACGCAGTTTGTGGAAAATCAGCTTCGCTGCTTGAGGCATTGTTGCATTGATAATTTCTGGCTGTTAATTTTATAAAACTTGTATTTTAAATATTGTTTGTTTTTTTTTTTTTTTTTAATTTGGAGATGTTTGGCACTGAGGTTGCCAAAGTGCTACAAATCACTGTAGTTTCAGTGACTGTGTTATGCTGGCTTACAATGCTGCAACACAAACTGCTCATTACGTTGTGCTGCATTCTGTGATTTCATTCTTGAAGGTCTTATTCAAAGCAAACACTTCAATTCTCAGTTTTTGTAACTGTTGAAGCAGACAGCATCATTTTCCCAGATAAACCCAAACACCCACAGTTACAGAAAAGAGCCTTAATGTGTTGTGTACAGTATTGCTTACATTGTTTGAATTAAATGAACAAACCAAATGTAAAGCCTTCCAGACTTTCAAAAGGATAAAACATCTGTAAAAAACCTGGAAAATCCTTTGTAAGAGGGCTGTGCATTTACTCGTACTCAGGTGACTGTACTTTTGTTCTCACTGAAAGAGGATTGCAAACGGTACAAATTAATGTAATTTTCTAGGGCTAAACCTAAAAACTGAGTACATTATGTGGTTCATGTCAGGGAGAAAAATCTGGGTAGATTATCAGTCAGCTTTTAAGAAATGTTGCTTTTCCTACCTGGTGTCTCTATGAACACAGAAAGGGAGGAAACCAAAAGGTTTAGAAGGGCAAGACGTTTCATTTTCTGTCACTGGGCAGCTTTTTTTTTTCACATTTTAAAAATCCTTGATTATTCAATAAAGCTGTATTTAAATGGTATATTAAATTTGGTGCCTTAGCTCAGTTTATCTTTTCTGCCAAGAAAAATGAGGGCCTCAAAGGCATTTATGTTATAGAACCTATAGCTGGAGCTACATCATTCCTCTACCACCTTGAGGGACTTGCTGTGTAAGAGGCTGGGTTGAAGGGCAGCTGTCACTGCTCCACACAGATCTGCAGCTCAGAGGGGCTCAGCAGGAGGATGCCAAAAGCAGGAGACAAACAGAAACTCAGACAATTGACATTCTTTGTCTTCTCTACTTGCTCTGCTCACCGCAAGGGACTTCAGGCTCTCAAAATGGCATCAAAATGTTATTTCCAGGAAACAGGTACTAACTCTTAGGTGTTGTTATGAAAATACTTGCATTCCCTTCTAAACCGAGGAGAAAAAACTCTGCAAAATCAGGGATCAGGGTCATATGGGCCTTAAATGGATGGAGTTTTGGTGTTCAAGAGTCTAATGGGATTTGTATTAAACAATTTCTCATGCCAGATGGGACACATCACAGGATGGTCTGGAGAGGCAAGGTTAGTTTATGGACCATCCAAATCCTTTCCATCAGAAATAGCCAAAGGTGGCTGTGCTGTCAAAAATCGTAGGAGCAGCTCTGATTTGACAGCATCATCTGAAAATCTTGGGAAATGAAATTTTGCCACTGATCTCTGCATCTGATACCATCAGACTGAAGAGTTATCAAACAGTAAACAGATTGCAAACCTGGAAAAAAATTATGAATAACCAATTCCAACCTCTAACTTCCTGTGTGAAGCTGCCTCTTTTATGTAATTTTGCTCTCCACTCTGTGGAATCCACAAGTGGTAAAATATTGCTCCTCAGGTATCCAAGATGTGATGCTATTTCTTGAATTCATACTACCACTGAATTAATTAGACTGGAATGGAGCCATTCAGTCAACTGTTAGTACATAAACTCACTGTGGAATAAGCTTCTCGTGTCACTTAAAGAAAAAAAAAAAAAATGCAGTGCGTTTTTTTGTTTTTAAGCCAAATTTGAGGAACCAAATACGGGGCAAAATTGGTCAGAATTTCCCCAATTTAAAAGTTATTTACATCTTAAGGAAACAGAGAAAGGCAGTGGGCAGGTCTCTTAAATAAGATTATTATTTGAGTGAAACGCCACCTCTTTTATTAAGATGGCCACTGCTCCCTAAAAATTAGGAGTAAAATTATTTTCCTTAATGCTGGAAATCATTATCAGGCATCATGATACAGAACATTGTAAGAGGTCATTAGCACACCTCTAATAAAAAGGAATTGCTAGAAAATCAGACTACTAGAAATATTTTAAAGGCCATATGTACTATAACAATCAACCAATTAATTGTCTGGTTAGAACAGTCCAAAGGTTTTTATCAGAGTGGTTCTCTTATAAGAAATCAGTATGTCCTACTTATCTACCTTATATTTTAAGAAAAAAAGTAACAAATATTTATTTTAAGTAATAAGGAATACAGTTTAGTGTTTTAATTGATGAAATATTTTCCATTTCACCTAGTGGATTGTTTTTAACACAAGTCTATTATTTTCCAATGTAACTCGACCGAGCTTGTTTTCTTTCTTTTTATCCAAAATGCATTCATGCATCCCAAATCGCCATTATGCACACTTTGTGTTTTGGTATTTCAGACAGAGGTTTTTTCAAGGGTATTTTTACGGGTTTTGCAGCCGTATTTGTTCTGGTGACTGGCAGGCACGCGCACACGTCCCGCGTCCTCTGGGGGCAAAGCCATTTGCAAGACTGTTTCCCGCCAAGAGCCTTGGAGACGAAACGCTCCAAGCGCACCCCTGAGCGCCGAGCTCCTCTGAAGGCTCCCGGGTTGTGGGTGCCAGCACCCCGTGTTTCCAGGCAGGAGCAGAGCTAACCCCGTCCCCAGCGCTCCGTACCTGGCTGGCCGTGCAGTTGGACAGGCACGTCCTGTTGTCCGCGGCCAGGTAGAAGTTGGTGGGGCAGGCACACGAGTGCAGCTTGTCGGGGGCCAGCAGGCACAGGTGGCTGCAGCCACCGTTGTTCAGCGTGCACGCGTGTCTGGGCACTGTGGGCAGAACAGGGGAGGTAGATCAGAGCCTCTTATCTCGGCACGCTTCGGGGTATCTGCTTTGTGGAGGAAGAAAATTGTGTTCCATGTACTGTCTTTACAGTGCAATGTCTCAAATCAAAAAGAGGCAAACTCTTCCTTCTGCCTTTAAGCTATTCTCTGTTGTATGCAAAAATGAATTATTGCCATGGCTGTAAGTTCAATACGGAAGGAAAGAGAGGAAGAAAAAGCTCTTTTTTTTTTTTATAATGAGAGAAAAAATTAGCTTATCTAGTTCAATTGCCAAATAGCATTCAGTTACAATTCAAATACAGGGATATCAGCAGGTAAGACACAATCATACCACTCACATTCTCTGACATTCCCTCAATCCAGCAATATTCTTCTGCAATATTAACACTTTTCAAAGAACCAGGTTAAAAGTTTTCATAACACACTGTTCCCCTCATAAAAAAATGGTAAATTGTACTGTAATGCAACTGAGTAGTTGCTTTACTTTCAGTCAGTATTCGCGTTAATTTTTAAGCACATAAATTATCTCTCCACTGAACAAGTTTTGTTAGGTGCATGTAATACCGGATGTGCTTAAAACACTAATCACAGATTTATGTTTATAAATGATAGTTTGAAAACTTCCACAATCTGATACAGAACAGAAACAATCATTGCAGATAAATGAGCACGCAGCACCTCAGCACGTGGCTACTCAGTTAAATACATCAATGTGCTGCGTGGAAAGCAGAGACAGAATAGTTACCATCGGGCTGCCTGTAGGAATGATACACCTGGATGTCTGTGATGGTGTGCCACGAGTTAATCAGGGACAGCCTGTCTGAGCCAGAGGTTTTTTGGGCACGGCTGAGGGACTTGGTTTTGCCGTCTGTCCAGTAGACGTAGTCCTCAAACAACGTCAGGGCAATCACCCCTGGGATGTCTTGGTTAGGGACTGGAAGGAGAGATGCTCGGGTTAATGTTCACCCCTGTGAAACTGCAGTTCAAACATTCCCCCAGTGCACAGGCTGACAGAACAGCTGTGGAATGGCCTGAGGGTAATGATGGCGACCACACGCCAGCACCAGAGGGTCCTTTATTACCAGGTACAACGAAGGTGGATGGAGGATAAGCTCTGCTTGCTTAGGATTTGTTGGCCCAGTCAGTGTTAAGGAAATGAAAAAAAAATCAGTTAAAAAAAAACCCCTCCAGATTTTAAACTAAAGACATGTCAAACTTTAAAGTAATAAGCAACAAATGTAACTTTCCCTACCCTTTGCATAAGCAATATAAATTGGCTCTTGGAATAAAAGTTATTAGAAAGCATCCAGAACATAACATATACATCTCCTGATGCTCAGGAGATGTTTAATACCCTTTCATACAATTAAAAACATTTTATTTCATCAAAATATACTGACAAGAGAGACAGGAAAAATAACAAAAAACTGGCATTAAAAGAAGCATTGCAGTAAGAGGGATTATTAATAATTTCTAGCATCACCAACCACACAATATAAAAAAAAAAAAAGCAAAGTGATGATGATAGTTCATAGCTACAGTATCACAAAATTATGAGCCAACATCATTTGGAAAAGGATGGAAGGACAAAAGGGAGAAAAAACTTTGGAGCATTTTTTATCCTGCAGTACACTCCTTACTCCTGAAGTATTTGGTCTTGGTAAACAGTAACTGAATGCCACTTTTTTTTTTTCCTCCTTTTAACATCAAGAGTAGCAATCATAAATGCCACAGGAGAATATCTGACCACAATAATTAATTTTCAAATGATAATCTTTTGTTGCTGAATCACCTAATTGCTGGTAGAGGTGAAAAGGCAGAGCACAGCAGCTGGCTCTCACGTTTAACCAGCACATCCTTAACATCTTTACCTCATTTTCTGCATCTTTTTACCTGGAAAGTGCTGACATAGAGTAGGCAAATCTCAAATTCCTGTTGGAACATTTCATAGCTCACTGAGATCTGATACTGAGTATATGGAACAACAACTTAGAAAATTCAATTTTCTATCCAATAGTCCTCCCAGTCCTGAAGTCCATTGCAGGGCATGTTGCCCTCTGGTCAAGGAGGCCTTGCTGCTTAAGGCCTGAAATTATTTTCCCTTCTTTTATGCCTCCATGAACCATATCTATCACACTGAAATAACAATATGACATTTCTGAAAGAGCTTCAGAGCATTTCCGAGAAATCAAAGTCTAAAGAAACCTTAATTTTGGCATTCATTACAGAGGCAACTTTGCCACAGTTCCATACATGGTACAGTCCAAGAAAAGCTCTAATAATTTCTGTGATTTGTAGAGTCCCATTGTGTAATGTTTCCAATGAGAAATACAAACCAGGCTGGCAGGAGAAGCAGGATGAGACATCAGAAACTGCTGCCCTGAATGAGGCCCCAAAGCTTTCCATAAAATTAATTATTTTATTTTTGCTTCAGTTCTGAGACAATATTGGTTCATATAAATTATGACCCTCACTTCTACTTTTGGCATCAAATTAAAGATGTCAAAGGTCCCACTCTTTTCTTTAAAGACAAAAAAAGTCCTATTTCATCTGTTTTCTCTTTTCCTGATCAAAGTTAAGATTAAAATAAAAGGGGATATAAAAGCCTTAACATACATGAAGAGATTTACATAGAAAAAATTATTTTGATTTCATCATCTTTATTATTCCCCACCAATGAAAAATAATAGTCATCCTTATTTTGGATATCTGGGAAGTAAACCTCATATTCTAAGCATATATATATATGAATAAATGCTTACTCTTTGGTTTTGTAGATGTCTGTGGGTGGCCAGACAATTTATGCCACCTTCTTTGGATTAGATATATATCAAAATCCAGTTGAAACTTTATATTCATGAGCTAAAGAAGATTCAGGAGATTACCATGCACTGCCTGAACTGTCTCATCACACTGCATTAACAGGGAAGCCAAGTTAAGTGTGTGGCACAAAATATTAAATATTACAGTTAGAGCACTGCCATTGACTCAAGTATAATATTCTTTTATTTAAAAGAAAAATAAATTCTGCAAGCATCAGGTTGAAAAGCTTAACTCTTTCAAACTTCTTAAAAATAAACCCACCTTATCAAGAACAATGCAACAAATATTAGACCCTCTTCTTTTTATGTCCTTTAAGAGAAGAATGGAAAAATATATTTGTTTCTAAAAGCTGGGTTTCCTATTACTCCTATTAACAATCCCTAAGAGGGATTGTTAATAATTTCTATATATACCTATATAGATATAAAGTTGAAACTGTCAATGGCTTAACACTCACAGACTCATGCTGCTGTTTGTCCTGTCATTATTTTTATTTCTGAGCAATGCTGTAATTTTAATGGGCTTTTGCATTAACTTTTCATTAGGTCACAATCAACACAAACTTGCACTGTTTAAAGCTGTAAAAGCTACATGTATTCTGTTGTGAAACACAGAGAAAGTTGTTAAAAACTCAATTAAGAAAGCAATGAATAGTCCAAATGTATGCAAATGAAAATCCATTTGAAGTAAAACAGAATATATTAGGACAAATATATGGGAAAAATATTTCTTATGAAAATTCTACACTGACCATAAAAATATAAAATTCTTATAAAAGAAGAATTAATAATAATTACATAATAAAAAAACTTATACAATTTCTTCTAAGCTGACCATAAAACTCAATGTATTTTCTTGTAGAAGATAAACCTGTAAAGCCTGAGAGAGTTTTCTGAAAACAGGCATTGAATGGCAACCTATTCTGACTTATTTTACTGTTTAAGGAATAGTTCTATCATAGCTGAATACAATTTTTCTTTGCCTTTTGATATGTTATAAGCAAGGAGACATCAGAACAGTTGACATGTTATAGAATTTACAGTTCCCATGAACTGTGAATGACCAAACAAAAATGTACAGAAAACTGAGGTCACTTTTACATCTGATTATCTGACAGAGCAGTAAAATAATCTCTCATGCTCTTTATTCTTTGCCTTTGAGGACATCAGTGTTTCACACTTTCCAGAATTTCAGGCAGTGAACACTGATTTTTTAGAAATGCATGGAGCAGTAGAAACACCCACTTCCTTTTTTCTCTCTTTCCTTGAACTCCAAAAACGCTTTAGCTGATCGATCTCATCATAAATGACACGCAGTGGTTAATACTAATTACAACCCTAGAGCAAGCTCCGTGCTGTGAATCAGTTTTAAACAGCAAAGGGAGACTCATTGCTCCTCTTTCTTTGGCAAGCACTGCAAAACCAGACTATTTTGTGTGAATTTAAAGTAAAGGCAGGTTCGTCATAGAAAAAAACATCTCTGTTTCTTCTGCATCAGCTACTTGAAAACATTTTATCACGTTGCAAACCCATTGGTAAGAAAGGAATATATTCTGTTAAAGCTAAAAAATTTACTTTTGTGATTCCTTTCCCCACCACAGCCTCCTACTCCCAGAGCTGGGCAAGCTCCTTTCAATTCCTTCTCTTCTTACACACCTGCTGCCAGCTCTGATTCTCTAGTGGTGTTTCATTTTATCCATAAATCATGGATTTTCTGACACTGAATGCTAATCCCAAACAGTGCCTGACCAAACAGGTAGATGAAAAAAGGGGCAAGAAAAGGAGGCAGAAAGGAGAAGGAATGCACAGGCCTTTCAGAAAGCTGCAGAAAACAGGAATAAAAAACACAGGCTGGTAATAAAAGGGAAAAACAAGGAGGCTTGCAACAGATCAGAAGTGGTGGGAAATAAAAATTATTAGATACTTGAAGACAAATAAAAATGACAATATATAACATCATAAAGGAAGATAAAGTGCTGCATGAACTTAAGAGAAGAGCCACAGGAGGGAACATGATTATGTAGACACATGAGAAACATGACACTTAAAATATCTCTCTCTCTCTCCTGCATTTTGTATGAATTTTGATCCAAGAATATAAATTCATAGGCTGTAAGTCATATTTGTGATACAAATGTTTACTTTTCTCTGAAAAGTGAACTCTTCTTCCCTTGTATTTTCTGAGCACATTTACTTAAGCATAAAAAAATGTGCATTTGATTTCAGGAATGAAAATGATTCCATCTAGGCTTCCTGAGCTACAAAACCTGCTTCTGGAGGAGCCACACAGAAGTGAGGGCCAGCTCCCTTGGCTCTTATTGAAACACAAGTTTTTGCAAAAGTAAAAGCAAATACAATAACACGAATAATAATAGGAAAGGTCTCACTTGAGAGTGGTAAAATCTATGTAACAAGAAAAAGTATGTGGCAAGAAAAAGTAAAGGACAAATGTTGATCCCTTCTAAGAGAAAAAAACCAAACCAAACCAAACCAAAACAAAAAACAACAAAATCCAAAACGAAACAAAATTATCAGTGGCCTATCATGTCCAGAAGACATTTGATCACTTCCAAGACAGAAAGAGATGTGTCCCTTCCTTTTCCAAAAACAAGGCACTTCAACCTTGGCGTACCCTACAAAAACAGGAGGAGTGAAATATTCCTGATAGTCTCTTCCCAAAAATTCACCCCACTAAAGTGCCGGTGCTGGGAATCAATTGCTAAAGGTAATTAATTATTGTTAAGCAACAATTTAAATTACTTTCTAGCTCCCTGTGGCATTAGAGCAGTTTCTGTTTAAGAATTTTGGCACCCAAACACAGAAAATTTACATGGGTGATCAAATCTGAAAAAACAGGCTACACTATTTTGAATTCCACTCCCTGAAACTTGATTTTCTGAACTGTAATAAAACAGAAATAAAAAAACTATTGACATCTTGATCAAAATGGAACCAGTGGTAATCTCCTAGGAAGGATTACAAACCCTCCAAAGACAAATTGCATCACGGAAGAGCAACGCTTAATAAGAAAATAGCAATTAAACCTACAAAACCAAATAAACTTGGAAATTGCTGATCTCTTCAGCAGCAATTACTGGCCCCCACTGTCCTCTTTCCAAGTGAACTCCCTTGTAGCTCTTTCTGTCTCATTTTACATTCAACTTGGAACCTCTCTGAGACACAGTCAATACCTTTTTATTTCCCATACTACTTACTCCTGATGCTTGCTCCCTTTGATAAAGAATTTGAAGTGCTTAGTCCATAAAATTAATAATGAATAATGACAATAAGATTATCTCTATTAAGCTTGTGAGAAAAATGTAGTTTTGACAGATATCATTAAATTGAAGTATATTACATTAAAACACTATATTTTAAATATGAGATATTTTATAATAATTACTTTTGTGAAATTGACACTTGGTTTAAAAATCTAAACCTCAATGAACAGAAAGCAATATTCATAGACTATATAGATGAAGTCTATATATAAACTATGTATATGTATATATACATATATATATAGTTTTAGGATGCTATTACTCATATCTGTAATAACATGTCCATGCATAAATATTTCTTTCTGCAAAATAAATATATACATCACACATCCATATTGGGTTAAGTATGGAAGATAAAAGTCCTAGCATTCAGTGGTGGGATATTTTGCCAGTATAAAAATGTAACTGAAACAATAAAAACAGAGAATATTTCAGTACAACAAGCTCACACAAAACTTGTTATACATCTCCAAACTGCTATCACTAAAAAAGCAAGAAATTTAGACTTAAATCTAAACCTCTTAAGGCACTGATGTGTTTGAGATATTAAAGCTCACTATTAGATATAACACCACCATGAGAAGAGATGCATAAATTTTTCAAAATCTGCCTGCAAAACCAATTGATAAAAATTAGGAATGAAATATTTTATTGTCCCACTTTAAAATGTTTTATTATGTTTTTTTTAATTCACTGTGAGCAGTTGTTTATATGTCAGTTACTCCACAGCAGTAGAGAGCAGTAATTAAATTACTCTCATATATATACAAGTCACTATTTGAGTAGAACAACTCACAGTGTGCTGGTGAGTTTCAAAGGTGTTTTAGTTATTTTTCAGATTTACAGAGACCCTTTACCTGCCTGCCAGCCCCCCACCTTAAACTCCTGTCTTGCTGCTGGTTTTGATATCCATTCCCAGAGACCCCCAAGCTATTCCTTCTTTTATCTTTCCCTCTCCTGCCATCATCCAACTGTGAGGACATAAACTACTGGGCCACTTTGGTTTATCTCATTTGTCCTCTACTGAAACCATGGGAGCTGTTCAACACTGCAGCTCCCATAGTCAAAATCCTCCTATTTTCCATTGTGTTGATTTGAACTGGGAGAAAAGAGAAATCTGTGGTTTATGTTCTCTGTCGTGATTGCCCTGACAGGAACAACTGCATGGAAAGTAATGCCCATCCCTTAAAATTTGTGATGGCTCAAGTCCAGCTCATGGAGAAGTCTCAAGTAGAGTGAACTATTTTCAGAAGTTTATAATCTAATCTAATTTGAGCATATTTCACAAGACCAGTGGAATATATGGAAACCAAACTGTTGGCAACCTTCACAAAATGGGCTCCACAGAGTGGAGACTGGGGAACCTTAAAATAACTGTGTGAACTGCCTTTAATATAGGTGAATCTGAACTATTTTCCTGAATATTACCCTTTAAAAGAGAAGGAACCCAATAAAATGAAGTAATCAGATTTGGGAAGACATAGGGATTGGAGAATTTTATCGGAACAATTATGAAAAGTGAATCCAGAAGTCAGTAATGGAGAGGAAGCAATTATCAGTTTGTGCTATCAGATGTGGCTACAATGAGTAATTCTATAGACTCTTCAAAAGTTGGGAAAAACTCGTTGCCATATCAGAACTACTTCTCATCTGCTCAGAGAAACAAACCCTCTTTCAAACTTCCCTGATTTCTGAGCTATGAAAACTTCCAGTATAAATCTGGAAAGAAATGGTTTCTGTAATCTTTTAGACCACTTTTACACTAGGACAATTTTATAAACAATTGGACATGCTCTCTTTTAAAACTCTGGTGGCAGAGTTCAGAATTAGACACAAATACTCATTTTCTACTTACAAACTTCTTACAATGAGTGACTTTTGAAATTACAGGCACTAAAAATTAAAATGGTTGTAATCTACAAACCCCTTATACTTGTTACTTCAAAACTTGCATATATATATACTCTCCAATTCTGAGAATTGCAAACGTTCAGGCAGAAGCTGTCTCAAGAACAGGGTGTTTTTTGAATTGAGGTACTCCAGGAAAGTTATTCTCTGTTAACTATATTAGAACTAAACAAGGAATTTAATAGTAAAATTTTAGTTAAAGTGCAACACTTTTCCATTGCTTAATTTCCACGCCCCTGTCAGATAAAGGAATGAAGTGCCCAACTTTTGTTTTTACAGTATAAAGAATCAACTTGACACAGTTTAAGGCCTAATCTCAGAGAAGTTTCGGTACTTCCTAACTGGACTGTCAGATTTCCCTTTTATGGTTTCATTATACCGAAATGCTCATCTTCAAAGTGAAATGGGCAAATGTAGGCACCTCTGGAATTTAGGAGCCCTGAAGGTTGGGAAAACCTGCATGGAGCAACCTGCTACCCAGGGAACTGTGAAGTCTACATCTCCTCTGGGCGGTGGGAACAGAAAGCAGCTAAGTCTGACAAATTCTTAAATTCTTTCTTTATTTTTTTTAAAGCTCACGTAAGTAAACCAGCTTAATGCTTAGCCAGATTAGTGCTTCAATACTTGCTTAATCATTTACGGTGTATAGCATTTGTGAATGCTGTAGTGCTGAATTGGCTGAGCTCTAAAGACACTTTATATAACCAAGCATTAAACTTCAAACAGCTCAGCAAGGTCATCTCTGCCCCCAGCGCCAAGAAGAGCTCCCAAGTACTCCAAGATTTCTGGCCTAGTTAGCATATTTTCAAAATTCTTACTAGGACTCTCTTGGCAATTATAAAAGACCATTTCTCTATTGAAATGCAGAGGAACTTTACAAGAGAAAAGCAGCAGATGTTCTCCTCAAAAAGCTTTAAGGTTTATAAGGAACAAATAAATAAAAAAACCCCTATACTTGCTGAAAAAATGTTAACACCAAGGTCTAAATACACGTAAGCTCCCATTGCATGTAATAAACAGTCCTTGGTTTAACAGACAGGGGTCAATAATTAGATTGTTGTGTTTATCCTAAATTATCTAATGTGGAGCACAGAACACTGCACACTGTCTCACACCATCACTTAATGGTATGAAATCCACTATTTCTGATGAGTTCCTTATTTCCTGGGTCTTTTGAAATCTCTGTGGCATTTTCTGATACATTTTGTAACAGATAATTTAAGATCCAAAATTCATAGTCTCCAAAAAAAACTTCAGGGCAAGCCAGCCCTATCCAGAGAGGTCACAGAAACAAGAGAGAAAATGCTTGGTTTGCCATTAATAGCACTTCAGATTGCATCACTCACAGCATTCCTGTTCAGACCTTTTCCTCTCCTCCATGAGAATGTATTTTGTGGTTGCTGTATCCATGCCTTTATCCTTCTCCATTTGAAAACCCAAAGTATAAGAGCAAACTCAACCATCTCTCCCTTAGTTAACTTTGACAATACAAAATGTCCAAAATGACAAAGGAAAACAGACCATGAAATCCATGTGAAAAACATGCCTTCAAGAAACACTGTTATCACAAGATATAAAACCTTATCTTTCTCATTTAAGTGCTAATCAGCGTGGATTACAGATATCAGAAAGCCAAAGGGGATCACAGTTCCCAACACTGAACTTCCCCGAGTTTCCCCTATTAAAATAATTATTTTACAATGGCTAAATTTCATTGTCCAAAATATTTCTAGTCTTGTGCTGAATCACGAAGAAATTAAAATTTAATTTGGTTGGTCGTTCCAGGAGAAAGCAGGGAGAAAGGGAAAAGACTGATTAAAGGCAAAGTGATCATTATGTGTGAACTCTGCAAAACTCTCCAAGCTCCCCTTGGAGCACCCACGGGGTTGTTTCATCTGTTTTAGACACCAAGAATTCTATCACTGTTTTGTTAAATCCACGGAAACTTTTCTACAACTTCATTTTGATTTGAGAATGATGTTTTGAGTGAAACTCCTGACAACAGAAAGTGACAAGAGGCAGGCGTGGGAGGTGTGGGCAGGCGGGAGAGGATCCAGACAAGGGCCACAGTGACCCAAGGGAGCTGCCATGAGGGCAAAGGCTGAGAGAACTGGGTTTGTTCACTCTTGAGAAAGGAAGAGAAACCTCATCACCACATTCCAGCCTTTAAAGAGGGCTGCAAAGAAATGGAGACTCCCTTTTTACGTGGAAAAGGTGAGGGGTGATGGGAACAGGTTACTCTTGGGAAGAATCTGACTGGAAACAGGAGGAAAAATTTTCACAATGAGAATATTGGAATATCTTCCCAAGGAAATTGTGGATTGGACACTTCTAAGATGCAGCTGGACATGGTTGTGGGTCATCTAGACCATGCTTTTCCCAGAAAACATTGCACTAGGTGATCCATGAAGTTGGACTAGGTGATCCGTGATGTCTCTTCCAACCTTGTCCTCTACGACAATTGGCTAAGGAGAAAATCTTGCTTTCACATCATTTAAATACCTCAGGATCTTTCTCCCATGGCTCACTTCTTATGGCTTGAATATTTATACACCATCTGGACTTCAAAGAGACGTCCTCAAAAGCAGCACGATACCAGCTTTACACAAAGTCACTATTGCTTTTGGAGCTTGCCTCAGATATTTCACTGGTACCAAATCTGGATAAATTTGCTGAGGCATTGTGGCAAATTTCCTTCTTCTCTAGGATCAGGCATCCTCAGAAGAAGACATTAACTCTGAGGATATAAAGTAGTTGAAACTGATTTTACCCAATTGTGCAGGAGAGCCCCACAGGCTGGAGACCAAGGCAATGGACACTGAAGATGGTCTGACTGGAATTTTGGAGCTATCTCCTGAGTTTAGTGACAGAAGGACATTTTGGGGAAACAAAAATCCTGAAACCCTCAGGCTAAAAGGGAAGACTGTGAAAGGTTTGAGCACTGCAAGTTTAGGGCTAAGAGAGATGCACTGGCTGTCATTTACTTCTTTCCTTAGAAAGATCCAGAAAGGAGAGTAAGGGGATAATTTTATGGGAACGAAAATAGCAGGACAGCAGCACAGGGAATGACATCAAGAGGGGCAGGGAGCTTTGCTCCCTCTGTCAGAAGAGCAGACTGCCAGCAGGAATCCAGCTCGGGGCCATTCTGAGCGAGGGCTGCTTAGGTGAGCAGGTTACGACTGGCCGGTGTTCGTCCCGAAAACCAGGGACGTTATGCTGAGATTAATGGGAATGTTTACAGCTCTCGTAGCTACTGCTAGAGTGTCTCCAATCTACCATCTCAAACAACTGCCACTGAATTATTCATGATGTATTTACAACCTACAATTCATGAATATAAGGGCTAGAATGCTTGTTGTTTTGCTTTTCCTTTTCTTCTTTTCTTTTTTTTTTTTTAATTTTTATTTTCTTTTTTGTTTCACGGTGAAGCTTTGATCTGAAAATAAAGCAGTTATTTCATCAGTTGTGGTTTGGCCTGGAGGCACCCAGTACAAGATAAAAGCCTAAAAAAGCCCAAATCTATGAAGTTTTACCATCAGTGCAGCAGTGCTGAGGTGTGGGTAAAGCTTGAGGAAGGAGCTCAGGTAACAATTTCATCTCAAATAAAACCCCAACAAAAACTTAGTAGACCGATACTATTTCATATATTTGAAATAAAATGAAAGATCTTTAATTATACAATTTGGAATATGAGAACTATTCATCATAGTGTAGAATTATTTTTTTTTAATACTTTATAGATAAATGACACAAGCTTTTTAATTATCTGTCAGGTGAGAAGCAAAACACAGGGATAAAGATTAGTTGAATACGTAAGTATTTCAAAAGTTATTATTTCACCCATGTACCAGGAAAGGACCAAATTACATTTGAAATACTGGTCTCATGCTGAGCAGACTAATGGCTTTTCCAGGCTTTCTGAGGTGGGAGAAAAGTCTGATTTTAGTCCTATTCTGATTCATGGCACAGAGGATCTATCCCTTCTACTTTTAACAGCAAGTTTCACTCACTTTGTAACTTAATCAAGAACATGTCTATATATGCCAGAGTATAAAATTGACAGGGCTGCCTCAGATTGCTGAGTGTGTTCCTAGAACTTCTTTTTCTATTTGACATTTTTCCCACAAACACATAGCACTGCATGTATAAAAACTACTCATATCCATAACATAGAACAAAAATGAAAAGCAGATTTTAAAATATTGATAAAAGGAAAAAAAAATTCATCTCGCAAAAGGTTGGAAAAAGGTTTTATAGGACAGTTTTTACATAACTAGATATAACATGGAAAGCATCAAAAAGAAAAACAAACAAACAAACAAACAACTCAGGTGTTGACCAACCTTTATGTCTGTGAGACCCATCCATGTCAGAAAACTCAATGTGGTTTTCATCAGCCCAGTACAGTCTGTGGTTGACGTAGTCTATGGTGAGAGCCATAGGTCTGGATATCTGTGTTTCTATGACCACAGTTTGCCTGGATCCATCCATGCCAACGCGGCCAATGTGAGGAGACTCACAGCAATCGATCCAGTACAAGTATCTAAAACAAAACAGCAGCTGAATTACATCAACAATTGACCAGAGAGGTTCTGGCTGCCCCACCCCTGGAAGTGTCCAATACCAGGTTGGATGGGACTTGGAGCATCCTAGGATAGAGAATGGCATCCCTGCCCATCTTGGGGGCTTGAAACTGGATGACCTTTAGGTCTCTTCTAAACCAAACCATTCTGTGACTCAATGCTTAATTTATTTAGTCAATCTCAAGAATAAATCAGTAAATACAATATTTCCACCTTCCAGATAAATCTTTGTGTACTTCTAGACCTGTCTGTAAATAGGTGTGCTGGATGTAAAGGGTTTGAATAGGAATTCTCATGCTAGGTGTGATTTTATTGAATTGATTATGGACTAATAAAATGTGCATTTAAATGGCTTAGTCTTGGTACCTTAGAATTTTAAACACCACCCAAACTGGACTTTGTGAATCTCACATTCTGCATAAATGGCATCACTACTAAATTTATCAGGAATATGGTATTACACGTACTTATTTTTTTACACATATTACAAAACTTTTTTTGCTGTTAACAGCCACATAATGCAAATTGGATTGCTTCGAGTAGTACTAGCTCCAAAACATTAAAACAGTTTCTCACACACAGAGGGTTTAAAAATGGGTGAAACACTGAGAAAGACTGCCAGAAAGCTGAGCAGCAATTTTCCCTTTAACATGCTTTTTAACCACAATGCAGAGCATGTTTGCCATGAAGAAAGAAAAATCCCATTATTATCCCATGCCTATTTAGTACATGGATGCATGTGGCTGCTGCTGTGTGCCATTACTCAGAACCTCAGGACAGATCTTTCCAGCTGGGAAGCTGATTCTGCTCTACAGGCTTTGGACAGGCTCTCCAAAATCCAGATGCAGCTCATATTCCTAATAACCACCTGGAAGAGAATTTGTGTGCAGGAGGAAATGGTGGCCCTAAGAACAGTTACAGGTATCCTACAACACACAGGTGCAAGATGCTGGCACTAAGCCTGCTCCACACAAGCAGCAGAGAGAGGGAACTTTCTCCACTCTCTCCAACAGAAAATGTTTTCTTTGGAAACAAACTGCATGGCAGCAGCAGAATAATTCACTAAGCATTTCTCACTTGTGAGGAATAAAAACCTCCAAGATACAAGTAACACCATTTCAAATTATAACTCTGAATTTGAGTTTTTATTTCCAGTAAAATTCTATATTAAAATAAATCAACAAAGGCTTATGTTTATCAACAAAAATGTAAAAACAGCTTTGGAAAGCTGTCTATACACACCAAGAAGAAACCCAGTAAGTTTATTATGCCTATTTATTTATATATCTAAGACTTTCTGAATGACTGGGACTCTCTGTACTAACTTTGTAGAGTGATTTTTGTATACTCAGGGATGCCCAGGCAACCACAGAAAGATCCCATGTATGCATACCTTGAAGATATTAAACAAAGGTCTTCATCCCTCCTCCCAGATTTTAGAGGGAAGAAAGGGTGCAGTTACAAGAAAATTGAATTCTAGTTCTAAGAAATAGTAGAAAATAGCTTTTATCTTGAAAAAACTAGTAAACTAGATAGGTTATATTTTTATGCTAGGAAAAACACTCCTTTTCTTTGTTTAGGTAGAGTCCTGGCCAACACAACATCTTTCTCCTATCACTGAATATTACATAAAAAAACCCAAAACAACAAACAACAAAGTATTATTTCCTACCTATCTTTTGAATCAAAAACCATTTTAATATCAAATTAGGATTAAGCAGGATGTACTGAAAATTGTCTGCTTCATACCCAGCTTGAGGATCTAAGGACAGATCTCTGGGAAACTTCACTCTCTTGCTCACAAGGACGGTTGGGTACAAGCCATTGAGTTTAGACACCTCAATAATTCTCTTTTCAGTATCAGACCAATAGAGATTCTTCCCAATCCAGTCAACAGCCAGGGCATTGGGAACAGCTGTATTGTGAACTACCTGGAAAAGCAAAAATTACTTAAATTATTAATCTAAATAACCAGGAAAAGGAACAATAATCCGAGAGCTACTGGTACCAGGATATTGAGAGACTGGATATTTGATACAGTGACATACAGCATGTGAAAAATGAGTATTATTCACTGCTAAACACTGACACTTCTCAGGTAATGACTTCTAAGCGACTTCTTAAGTAGCTACAACAATGTGACACTTTTCTTCTAGTAACAGAGCATACCATGATATTGTAAAGGAAATTACCAACTTCTCTGCATCATGAACGAACTTTTAAAAAATTTTGATCTTCCATTTTCCATCTTAAGTTTCTAGTTTTCTCTTAATGTAAAAAGAAAAAGGAAATATAAACAAATCGAACCAAACCAACCTTTTTCCCCTTCACTATTCTATTTTTTGTTCCACAGAAGAGAGTGGAGCTGTGGCTGCTCTCCCCACAGCGTGCCCTTGAGCACATCTGCTTCTCATCTCCCCATTTCTCTCAGCTGTCTCCATCAGTGTATCCTTCATTTTAATGTCACAGTAGTGCCATATGTCACTGTGACAGAGAGACCATGAGAGCACTCCGTGAGTTACTGGATGTAAAGGAAATACTGTGCTCTTATTTCCAACATTCATGCGGCAGAAAAACGAGGAACTTCCCAAGAATTAGTTAAATTTCAAAAGAACTATATTTTTAAGAGACAAAAGCCATTTAGTCACCTACTGGAAAACCTACAGACTACTGACAGGGATGTTTTATTCTTGGGGTTTTTGATGACTTGGATAATTCTGGACCTTAAACAAATTCATCTAAATATATGTGATTACAAATCTCATCATGACAGCATGACTCACTCTGGTTTGTCTGGGGGTACTTCATGTCAAGTGTTCAGCAATATTTGAATATTCACAATCATTTGAGTCCAATTTCTTCTAGCCTTGAAAATTCTGCTCCTGAGAAGATCTATCCTGACCTATTCTATTCCTGTTTAAGTCCTGACTAGGTCTGTACAACTAGAACTTCAGAAAAAAATCCCCACGTATCAGAAAGCAATACCTGAAAATTTATGAGATTTCTTAAGCACTAATAATGTTTTTATTACTGCAGTGTACATTCTAATTTCCCATTATCCTCATCACTAACAGCATGTGCACCAGAGTATAAACTTCATGTATAAACCTGTATTATGTATAACTGAATGTGCTAGTTTTAAATTTATTTACCATCTGAAGACACAGAAAAGCCTTCAAGATAAGAAGGGATATGGTGAGATGCTTTAAATCAATTTTATATTTATGAATATGTAAAAGCACCTTCTCAGGTTGTTACATAATTTATCACCTTATAAAATCTTTCTAAAAAGTTAAATTCCAGATACACTGATTTTTTAATGGGGATAAGATGTTTTATTTTCTAAGACCTTCCCACCACCAGCTTCACCAGTTTATAAATGTGTAATTGCAGCAACTGCTGCACTGGCTCAAGGGGCGTTTCATGCAGAAATGGATAATTTAGGTAGTGGTTTAGCTGTCTAAACACTACACTAGAGCATCAACCAAAACAATGAGTTCCTCTTTCTGAAGACTTTTCCTTGGGAGAGTCACTTCAACACGTCCCAGCCACTGAGATCACCAGCGTGGCACTTAACGTGCACGGCCCAGCTTTCTGCTGCCTTTTCCACTAACATTTGAATCTAAACTCTCCATAAAACACTGTGCTAACATCTGAACACATCCATGGGAAAAAGCTGTCATTTCAATCCTGTAAATATCTCCTCTGTGAGCACAGGCAGAAGAAAAATGAGATGCCACCAGGCTTCCCAGAGCTGGTGTGCTGAAGCAATGCCATCCCCTGCAAGGGGAATCCGAGGCAATACATCAAATAACATCACTTACACTGAGAGCAGACCTATTTATAGCAAAGAGGAACACAACAAGTGGGAAGATATTAAAATGAGGGATTCATACTTCAGGGGAAAAAACACAAAAACTCCCTCTTGTGACCATAAAAACCCATTAAAATACGTAAACAGGTTTGATAGGTAACCAATAATAACACCAGCATTTAAATAATTAAAGAATTATAATAATTTAATTTGAAATAATTTTTAATAACGTCAGTTAATAAGTATGTCCTATGGCAATCTAATAAAGTCAAAAAGCCACAAAAATTTGGCACTGCTTAAAAGGTTGCTGACAGACTTTTAGACAGCTACAGTATATAATTCCTGCTAATTTTATTTTTTTAGCTTTCAAAGGCCAAATCTGGACCGAGTTTTTCAGAGAAAAAACAATTTTTTGCATGAAAATCACATGGACTTATTTTTATGATTATTGCTTTGAATATGGCATCCAATATGAGCAAAATTTTCATCAACATGACACTTGTCATGCAAATTGCAAATTGATGGAAAAATGAAATATCCTCCATGTCCTCATCCTAATTTTCTTCTAGTGTTTTTTCAACTTTTTGAAACCTTTTCTTAAAAAATGAAATTATTAATGAATCAGTACAAAGCAATTTTTTTTTTTTTTGGTAGTTTTCTACCTGGTTATCAGAACATTTTTATTGGGAAAAATTCTTTGTTCTTCTTGAAATAGTTAAGATTAGAAATAAAGAGTCTGAGTAATCCCCAGCCCTTTTATAATACTGAATCATCCAGAAGGGATAGAAGCTGAGGAGGATGCTTTGGAAACTGTTTAAAGACAATAAATATGATTCAAGGATTTAATGGATTTTGAACCCCACACTTGCCTTCTATTTTTTTCCCCACACAGTAAAACTTCTGAGTGCATGCTGGGTGCTACTTTTACCCCAGTGCAATCAGGTTGCCAGAAGATGCTCACCCACTTGCTTTTTTTTCTTTTTAAGAGCAATTATTTTGGTGTGAAGGATGCAAACAAGGTTCCCTGAAGCCAGTGAGTTTCAAACCCCACCTCCCAAGGACCAAAGCTGACGTGCTCTGAGGATGTGTCAGTCCACACCCCAAGCTGAGGATAAAAACACAAATCTTTTCTCTCTGCATGTTTATGGGTGTGCAGCAAGGGAACAAAATGCTCAGGATATGTTGCTGCTCATTTAGCTCCATGTTTCAGAAGGTCAGGCAAAATAGAATAAACAAAGAATTCCTTACTGCTTATCACCAGTTCTGGGAAAATGTTCTCATAAGTCAACAAATGTGCTTAATAGTGGATTTGTGAACTTAATCCACTACAGAGGCAGAACAGACAGGCTGTGCAGAAATGGGAGTGCACTTTTACCCTTCACAGCAAAGACATTGAGTTATTTTAATTGTCAATGTAGTGGAGGTGAAACAAAAACAAACTGAAGATCACAGGAAATTTTATATAGGAAGACATAATAAATCAGTGTATTTACACAGCTTACACCTAATTATATCTCTTTTTTTTTCCTTTGGCATCCTGGAAACCACATGGAACTGCCAATTCAGTAAACTGTCAGATAAGTCATAAGGAATTTAGCTCCTAAATACAGTTCTCCTTGTCCCTGTCTTTACTCCAAATAAGATACAAATGCAATTAAATTTTACTAGGACTTTCTAACTCATGCTGTGTTTGTATTCATACAGCAAAGCCTCACAATGTATGAAGGAGAATTTCCCAAAATACTAAAAAAATTTAATTCTAGTAGTGACATTATTAATCCCCAATTACCTTGATGTCACTTCCATTTAAAGACATTCTGTTTATGCGACTGCCATTTGGTCTGCTGGAATCAATCCAATAAATGAACTCTTCTCTGTAGTCAAAGTCTATTGCAATCACATTGTTCAGCCCCTAAAAACAGAAAAAAAAAAAGGTCTATTTATTCAAATGTTTGAACACAAACTGCTGGATAGCATTCAGAATGCAAAACACATTTAATATTACTAATGCTTTATTTTACTGTCTAAATATTTCTGAAGCACTTCCCTCTCTTTTCCATACATTACTTGTAAACAGAGTAAGACAAAGACTGTAACAGAAATAAATATGGTGACAAATTAACTCTGTCACTTCAAAAAATGCAGATGATGTATGAAGCTAAGTGAGGCTCCTGTGTTTTTCTATATCCTTATTTAAATGAAATTTAGCAGTAAATACTTCTTTTGCTCAGTTTCACTGCTGATTACTACCTTCGGCATTTCTTTGGCAAACTAGATGGGAGAACCAGAAACAGTATAGTCTTTATGACATTTAAATAACAAAAAAGTTTCCTTACTAATATTAATTAATCAGGAATTCAAAATGGTGGTGGTGCAAAAAGACATTAATGTTAATTCCTGAATGAGGAGGTTTGGACTTAGGTGCTTTATTACAGGTACTCTCTGTATATATATTTATATCTATATATATATATATGTGTGTGTGTGGATGCACAAAAAGTAGGCACAAAAAGTAGACACAAAAAGTGTGAAAGTTGGAGATCCAGCAGGCACCTGGGAATCTCCTATGGCTCCAGTTACAAAGCCAACACATTTTGAGAAAGAGTGGTGATGGTATCTGAGGTACTCCAACACGCTGGGAGGAGCAATCATACAACAATGGCTTTTCATCCCAAATGGCAGATAAGGAAGAAGGGGTTTGCATTCAGATGATGGCCCTTATTTCCTTATCTGCCCCATAACCTGCTGAGTGTTCTGATATGTAGTGAAATCACAATTATTCTTAATATGCCACGTTGTTGTTATCAATGAAATAGGGAGCAGCAGTGGTGAAAGGAACAGATGTGGGATGTATTCCCTCTATAAATTCAAGGCCAGTTCCTCAATTCCCTTATCAGCCCAATGACATCACGCTCTCAGGTAGATCAGCAACCTCCCTCTTTAGTGAAATTCTTTGCTGGGAAGGGGTGTGCTGGACCAGGCAGCTCGAAATAAACAGCTAATGACAAAAAATATTTAATCATACAGAAACTGATACATGGCTTATCTGCCACCTACTACCACGTGATTACTGTAAATCTACCTTTTGGTCAAAATGTTAGGCTGCACAAATCATCATCCAAGAAAGCCTGAAACAATTCAGTGTAGGAAGGCCACTCATTTTCCAAAAATATCATACACATGCACACACTTTTCACAAAGCCAGCTGCAGCTCCCTCAGTCATAACTGGGCTGCAAAACACTTTTCCTGTCTCTTTTTCTCCTGTTAGTATAACTGCATCTACAGAGAAACCCCACCCCAAACTCTTAACCAAGGAGAGACAACAGGTCAATGAATGCAAAATGCTATTTAATACAATTTTATAACATTCTATAAATCCAAGTTGGTAATTTGTAAAAAATATGGCCTTATCTCTATATATTCCACAACACTATAAAAGTTTCCTAAGGATTGAGACTAATACAGAGAATTGACTGCCTGCACATCTTTGGTGTCAAGTGTTTTACTTTGGGTAAGTTTAATTTCAATTTTTATCAGAACATCAACTGCAGGTAAAAAAAATTCTGTACATCTGTAACAAGAGTTCTCTGTCCAGACATAATTTCCTCTTTATCATATACATATCTCACTTAAGCCCTCCTAGCATAATTCTGTCATTTCACAAGTAATCTGCTTTTTAGAAGGAATAGGGAAGAATTCAAATGGCATCAGCTGCCTCAGTCTCTCATCTTAAACCTGAGGGTTTGTTTCTGTTACACACAGCACACGATATATCCTTGGCTGTGATTTGTGTTCTCTTGGTGCCCCACTTAAAAACATGGAGATAGAAATGACAAATAATGAGGAGGAAGATTATCTACCCTGCCTATTGAAACCCTGAGGATTTTGATGACTAGGAGTGAAGGAAATGGAAAGCAAAGACGATACATGAGACACAATTCAAACAGTTGTACTGTTTATGTGCATTTGGGAAAAAACAAAAAAAAAGGAAAAGAAAATAGAGGAAAAAGCTGCCACATAACTCAGAGAAGACTGAACGAGCTCCTACTTTCAGCTCCTTTATTCTGAGTTTATATGAACAACTGTTAGAATGGTATTCACAGATCAAATACACAGAGAGAAGGGTGGGTTTGCTCCTCTGCCAGAGCCACTCTGGTGTTTGCCATCACCTGGCAGAGGGACAGGGAAGAGCCAACTCAGTCATGGCACTAAAGGACACAAGGATGTCCTAATGAGGGACACAACCCCCCTGTCCTGCTGGTAAAGATCCCTCTTTGGCTTTCACATCGAATGCTGCCTTTGCAGGAGCAAAGACCAGTGGGTTCAAAGCAGAGGTGTTTATCAGCCAGTGAATTAATGTAGCATGGAAAACACATATTTTGTTCAGTGGCTGGAGCTGCTCTGACACCCTGACGAGGAGCCCATTGAATTCAGGACCAGCTGTCAGCACCAACCACGAAGAAAATTTCCTGTTGCTCCCCTCTTTTCACAGGCATCTATGAACAGGCACACCAGCAAAAGAGGAGAGAGGCAGTGAGATGCAAATGAAAGGGAATCAGAAGGATTTTGGGAGAACAGACAGACTTTCACAATGCTTGCTACGCTTAAATAAAGTCAGTGTTTCATTCAAGAGGGTTAATTTCATAATTACTGTTGTGAGGACCTGAGCACCTTTCTTGGGACATTAAAGTGCACAGCATGGTGACACAAGAGGTTACAAAAAGCCTAATGATATTGATGGGCAGTAAATAATTTCCTAGTCTTACTGCAATTGATCTGTTAGTATTCAAGGAAATCAATATTTTTATTAAAACGTATTTTGGAAATCTAATCTGTGGTAAATAACTACACTTAGGTGAAGCATAAAAGGAGATCAGACTGCTAAAATGGCAGCTCTGTATTTACTGGGTGACTTTCTATTTTTGCAGTTTTTCACTTTTTTTTTCTCTGTTATAATAATTTAGAGTAATTACTTTAAAAATTAGATTTACACAAAGACAAGAGTTCACATTCAATACCTTAAATATTGGGATTACCTGTCTGAAAATAGATTTAGATTATGACAGTAAGTAGCCCAAATAATATATGACCAAATAGGTGGGGGTTTTTGGTTTTTTTTTAGCTGAAATAGACAAATTGCACAAAACATATTGTGATGGAAGAGGATCACAAGTAACATAATTTTTTAGTACATCAGAATGACTGACAAAACAACTGCCTGAACTTTAATCATGTCAAATCCAGACAAAATAGTCAATTTAAAGTACTGAAATAACTCTGAAGGTACTGCAGTTGTTCTGTGGTGCACACAACACCAATTGAAGGATGATGTTTCTGTCAGTTGCAAACTTTAGAAAAAAATAAAAGTACTGAGTTAAACTTAGAGCACGGTACTGTGGTTATACCTGTTTCAACAAAGTGTAGTTGGATCCATCAGTGCTAATTTTTCTTATTTCATGATGATCAGCCAGAATTAAGAAAGGTTCCTCATCTAAACCCCGGGAGAAAGAATATATTAGACTAGCTTTTACGTTAATTTATGGAAAATCAGGAATACAATGCTGAAATACAGATGGTTTGAAAAATAAATGTTACATGCTCTGATCAATGTTATGGATGAAAGAAATATTTAAAACATTCAAATGCTCCAAGAAAGATCAATGATTGAGTATAAAATGAACAAAGCAATCAATTAGTATATCTTTCAATGCAATTTAATTCTTTTGCCTTTGTAATATGGGAACATTGTATTTTATCCTTATTTAATGTCAGAGATTAAATGGGAAATATATTTAATTCAATTTTAATTTCAACATTTCCTTTCAAATTAACACTGACTACTAATTATGGTTGCAAACCAAGCATGTTTTTACCATTGCTTTTTGAGATTTCATCAGTCTGAATGGTACAGCAAGAAAGAAAGAGCTACTCATAAAAACCTTGATTTTTTAAAGTTTGAAGACAGATTTGACTTTTTGTAACACTGGCTTTCCAGTTTATAAAAAATATTTACTTTCAGATACTCATTCATGACATCACTGAAATATCTCTGACACTGACATACATAATTCTAAAAATATTTTTTTAAGGCTGTCTTTATTTTAGCTCTATTGAGAGACACCTCAACTAAAATAATAATTAAAAAAAAAATTACAAATGATAATTAAAAATGTATTAAAGGATTTGTATCTACTGCTTTTGCACTTTAGAGTGTAATGTGTTGTTCAGCCTACTCTGCTCCTGTACTGAACACATTTGCATGTTATAACAGAGTTTGTATTTTCTATTGTTTTTTCCTGCTCCTCCTTTTTGATGTACATTCTAATACTCTAAAGGTGAAATCTTATCATAACCATGCTATTATCATCTGACTCAGAAGTAGAACTAAGTGATGGATTTTAACTTTTCTAATACTTTTCCTAATAAAGTTAATTACTCACACTTTCAAAAACCACTGTATCTATTTACTACAAATGAGCTGAGGACAATACATACCAAAAATATAATTTATTATTGCATTCAGACACAGTCACATTCCTATTTTATATTGAAAAAGCAGCAGATTCAAAGTAACTCTGTTTTTATCTTGTGTGTAAATGTAACAGAGGCCTTGAGGCTACCTTGTTTTTCCACAAATTATTTGGATACAGCTGAGGATTATAAAAACATTAAATAGTAATACCTGAAAGGGATTTGCAGCCATTTGGGTTATCAGGCTGTGTTTCATACCCTTCTGCACACAAGCATTTGTAGGTTCCATAGGTGTTGATGCATTGCTGGCTACAGGGAAATCCAGATGAACATTCATCAATATCTACACACGTTTTGCCATCATCCTTCAGGAGAAATCCAGGCCAGCATTTGCACTGGGAAAGAAAACCAAATACATTCATTTTTAATTCTGTTTATCACCTGCATGTACTTTCTTCTGAATATGTTAGCATCATAAACTTTTTATGCATCTCATTTTTTCAAGTAACATCTTAATTACTTTGCTGCTTGTATGGTTTACATAAGGCATACCTACTTTTCTTTTCAAATATTGCTGACATGATCCTAAGCACCATTTCCTCCAAAAAAACACAAAAAAAACCCTGTAGAATGAGTAATTATTCTTTCCACTTTAACTGAAGAAAAAGTAAAACACACCTTTTCAAAAATATAGAAGTGATTTTTCCTTGAAAATAATGATGCATGGACCCTTTGGAGTTCTTCATTTTCAATTATACATGTGCTTTTTGGTAAAGATAGAAGGGTTTTAATTATTTTCCCTGGAATCATTGGTATCACCTAGTAATCTGTGTAACCAACACAGGAATGTAAATGAGAACTCTTGAGGCTGATTAGGAGCTGGATGTGGACAATTCTTGTGGATCCCTTCTAACCCAGAATATTCTGTTTCCCTGACATTTATTTGGGTCTGATGATGATCCTGGCAAGTTTATCACATGCTGTGTGAAAGGTGCAAAACACAACTGGGCAGAGGGGTTTTGAAAAAGGGGCAGAAATTTTATCTACAGAAGCCTTAGTGTCACGTTCCTTCCAATATTTTCTATTTCTCTCTGCAGAGATCCAGGATGGGCTTTCTCCACCACTTCAACAAGGTTTCTGCTGAACCCAACAGCTCTTGAGTCTCTGTGTCAACCCTCACAGTTCCAGAGGGTTGAATAGCTGCAGATCTAAGCCATGCTGCACAGATTTTATTTAATTCTCAGTGGGTTTTCTCAGCTGAGAAGATGAAACTTCGGCAGTGCAGTTAGGGTTACTTCAGAGTTAAAACCCTGAAAAAAGTCTTTCTTCTATTTTTAGCTACTATTTACAGGCTACTGCAGGCTGCTCCTCTCTACTCGTCAAGGCCAAAGGGAAGATTCAGGTGATTCAAAAAAATCCTCACATGCAGACAACAAAGAGTTTTATTCTGTTACTAAGGTGATATTACTTTGTTTAAATATTTTTGTAAGAGTCTCTGTCTTGGGGGAAAGAAAAAAACAAAAAAAAAAAAAAACCTGGAGAAAAACACTATTTCTGCTGTTCGTTCTTATGTATTGTAAAATTTTTACTCTTTGATTTTCAGTGCTTTGTATACACCAGTATAATTTGTTGCATTTAAAGCACTGTGTGATCTTTCCCATAGGTTTTCAATATGTACATTTAAAAAAAAAAAAATTAAATACATTGTTTAAATTCCATTGGCAACTGTTTGCTTACAGGAAATGAAAATTTGAATTTTCTTATTTTGGCACATAAGCCATTTCATTACAAGGAGGTACCACACAGTGGGGCTTTATTATAATCATGCAGTAGTTTAACACTTAAGAACTAAAAACTCGCATTCTGTTACACAACATTTTGCAGTTATTCACCTTGTATCCAACAGGAAGGTCCTGACAATCTTGGGAACAGCCACTGACTTTCTTACTGAGGCATTCATTAATGTGGCAGCTTTTCTCATCAGAGCCATCACTGCAATCTTCTTTGTTATCACAGACCTCTCTTTGAGGAATGCACTTGCCATTTTTGCACATAAAAAAAGAGCTGTTACATGACTGCTCTGGAAAACAAAAAGGAACACACAACTTGGTGTCATCTATTAGCATTTGGAATTAGTTTTCTCATGGATCAGCTGCTGTGCGCACGCAAAAGGAAAAAATTGTGTAACAATTTAATATTTTTTCCTTATTGATAGCTTTATAATAACTTTTCACTTTTCAGTGTCTTTGAACGTCATTTGTCTCCTGGAAAAATGGGTGAAGACATCCATTACTTATGGATTACTTACAACTTATTACTCCCTCCTACATGTTTGTTTTCATATAATGGAGAACCCTCATCATCTCTGCACAAAATACAGTTCTAGCTTCCAAAAGCTGAAAACCATGGGATCTCCCCTCTGTGGATGCTGAGGGGTTTAGGAACACAACTGACTGAATTCCAATGCATTCCTTGCCTAATGACCTACAAATATATTCTTCCCTCTTTGGTAAAACTTGAATACATCATTTCAGCTACATTCAGATCCTTCAAGTAACAATTGGAACATTTAAATAAATACAAGGTAGGTGTACTGCCTCACCTCACAGCAGATGAGTGTTTTCCATCAAATTGGTATAAAGAACCTGGCTACAGTGCAGTGAAATGCTGAGGTCTAGACAGAAGAATTGGTCTTTCAAAAAGCCACAGAATAGAACATTTGCAGACCAAGACTAATTTTCCTCTCAAATACCAGTCAGACCTCATCAAATTTATTAATGTAAGCAGAAAATATCAATAAAACCAATAGCATTTGGTCAATAATTTATTAATAAAATTAAAACAGTGTTTATTATTTATAGTGGGAGCAACTTTACATCCCCTTTTGTATGAACTCCTTCTGTGTGATGAATATCTGGAACACAGTAACCATTATAAGAACGAGCTGGAAACTTTGGAAATTACAGTTTTAATATCATCTTATTTGAGTATCAACAAGAGTTATACATTAAGGAAGTGACTGCTATTTTATTCCATAGGAACTGCTGGCTTGGACTTTGTGAACTGAAGTTTTGGATGCTCAGAGCACTTTCTCCTTGCAAGACATAAGCAATGTCACCATGAAAGCACCGGAAATTTAATCTATGAGGTTTTACACTTGCTGACTTAAAACCCTAAACCGTCGCTCTCAAAAAAGAAAGGCCACGTGTGTTCCTTAAAAAAATATCACCCAAACCTGAACTTTTGCACTTGGTGTTGATGGGTGCCTCATCAGAGTGGTCTGGGCAGTCGAAATCCCCATCGCATTGCCACTGGGAATTCAGCAGGCACCGCCCATCCGCACAGGTGAACTCTCCGGGACGGCAGCGACGATACCCTGCAAAACCAGCAACCACTCACCTCGTGTTTGCTCCCAGTTTCTACATAAAATCCTGCTTATTTGAGGCAACACAAAGGAAATTATTTTTTGCTCCATGTAGAGATGCAGAGTGTTGTGCTCATACACGAGTGGCTACCAGCAAAGGGAGAAATCAAAACTCTCTTACGCAGCACCATAAAGATGTGATACAATTCACACAGATGTGAAGCATATTTATGCAACTCCCAGTCATAAATACCTTTTCTTTTTGGTGTGATTTTGTTTATTCCTGTTATTAGGTGATAGCTTAACAATCCCCAACAAGTATTTTTGTGGTGTGCTTATGGCTGTGTGACTTCCCTTTAAAACATGCTGAACACAAAATCATTTTAACCACACTAAACACACATTTTCTAAGATGGACACAAAATCAAAACCTATAGAATGAATACATTTTCAAAGTAAAAGAAAATTTCTAAAAAAAAAAAAAAAAAAAACACCACAACAAAAAACCCCCAGAGAACCAAAAAAGCATTTTGTATAATGAAGTATATAAACCACAAGCATTTGCATTTTAGAACACAGGAGCTTAACTGAGAGTTCTAAAACTGACAAAGTAGAAAAACTTAGAAAAGTCATCACAAATACATTTTTTTTCTCTTCAATTTTATGTAAGTAGTTATTAGGGTTTCATTAAAAAGACAGGCTTATACAATGGACTCAAAACTTTCACCAAAGAAATATTCAAGGAATAGAATGATTGTGAACTTTAAAAAAAAAAAAAATCATTTGCTTCAATCACCAATCCCATTTTTATATTATTTCTGAATAGTACTCTAGAACATAAACCTTTCAATTATACAAATAGAAAAAATAAAACCAACTACATTAAAACAAACCTTAGATTTTTACATTTATTCAATTAATTCAGCTTTTAGGACTATATTTCAAACCAAATTTCATGTCAGGCCAGTAGACTGGTGGCTGAAGGGTACCTGGGTTGTTTTGGCTCTCAGGGTGGGAAAGGTTTAGCTCTACAATCCAACAGAGCTATGATCAGGTTCTTTAGCTGGCAGTTAAATCAGAAAGCACAAGGCTGAAATCCTGGGGAATGACGTGGTGTGATTTCAAATCCCAGCAGCCCCTTGGAAAGTGTTTTGGAATTTGACTCCTACTCTTTACAAGTAGCTCCCTTTCCCATAAAAGAATGTAACCCTTTCCTGAAATTGCAGGATAACAAGTTTACCATAGCAGCCACACGCTAAGGAGTGTATTTGATTACCAGTGAACAGAAAATTGCATTGAGGCAGAGCAGCACAAACATTGCTGCAGATTTCAGTTTCCCCAGCAGAAATTAAATACAGCCAGTGCCTGAAGGCAGGGCCATACTAAATTGGATTAGGAATTTGTACATCTCCTGCTCCTTTTGCTGTTCCCTCCTTCTGTCTCTTTTCAAAAAGTCTGACAAAATAACACTATTTATTTTTAAGTATTTTAAGGGGTATGTATAGTTTTTGTGTGTGTGTGTATAATGCTATAGAAAATAAATACACCAGTAAGAAATAACAAACATGAAGAAAAAAAGGCAATTTCCAAAGTTTGTGACTGTTTAGTTCTAGTTATTGAGGTACTGAAGACTGGGCTGGGGCAGGAGGTGCACACAACTGCTCTCTGTGTCTGTGTGCTCAGAACCTTTTGGGACTAACTAGAAAATGGTTTTTGAAAACCCCTAAGTTCTATACATTGTGCAGCTCTAATTTGCCCACTGTGTTGTTGCTAATGATATTGAATGTGTAATTCAGTGATTTCCTGTTAATTATCTGTCATTAATAAATCAATAAGCACATTTTTTCTCAAAACGTTTGAGTGTCTGCTCACATCATTTATGCACGTGGAGTGCACGGTAAAGACATCTATAATATACAGATATTTTCTAGTTATCTTCTGTTGTGGCTCTCATTTCTGGAGCAAATTTAGGAGTAAATAACCAATATAGATTTTAACAGCACAAAACCAGGCATGATAATCAACAATTTGTCATTTTGAAGGGAATCTTGCTCTGTATTTTCCGTGAATTTTATTGATATAGATTAATGTTTCTGAGTATGGCCCAGATACATTGAACAGACACTGAGAACATATAGGAAACCCTAAATTCATGTGAATGGTGAAAATTAAACATTCAGATATGGTTATAGTTTATATAATTTAAATGCAGTGACAACCATGACAGATGTGTTTGATTACTTGATAGGAAAAAAACATATATGGAGACAAAGACATAAATGACATATAATAAAGATAAACTTATTAAACAATAAATTCTAGGACATACTTTTAAAATTCACTTAAGTATTATTAGCAATGCAACTGTAAGACACTATGGAAAATAATTTTTCACTGGAACCCCAGATCCAAGTTAATTCCAGGCTGTATTAATTAATGCATAATTTAAAAGTTAGAATTAAAATAATTAAAAAAAAAAAAAAAAA
>VZSE01009345.1:2443111-2513375 GCA_013398275.1 Promerops cafer | reverse complement strand
AAAATAAAAAAATAAAAAAAAAAAAAAAAAAAAAAAGAACTTTCTTTTTCAATAATGCCTTAGAGTACCAGACCCTGAAGAAGACTTTACAGTTAGCAGTGTGAAATTGTTCTATTTACTCTATTTTTGTTATACTTGCCACATTCCAGGGATTCATCTGATCCATCTCCACAGTCATCATCGTGGTCACAAACAAACTGTTTGGGAATGCAGACTTTGTTATGGCACATGAAAGCATTCTCATCACAAGTGTTATTGGGAGCTAAGGAAAATACAGCACATAAAAAAAAAAAAAAGGAAAGAAATTGAGAACAATCAGATAAACAGCCAATTTTCTTACACAAAGATGAAATGAGAAGTGAACTTGAGTGAATTCAATGGAAATAACCATAACTTTTTAGTCAGATAAAAAGCATCACACAATTCAATACCAGAAAAAGCTATTCATCACAAAGAAAGCTACAGAAGTAAAGATATCTAAAATCTTCTGTAATCCAAGACAGAAAAGCTTCTGAAGTCAATGCTGTCTATGACTAAACTAAGGTCTGGCTCTGAAGAAAAGAAAATTTGGGAAGAAGATATGTCCTTATATTAGTCTGCTCCTGAACAAATGCTCTTTTAAGTCCACAAACACTCAAAATATAAAGAATATATTTATATACCATTTTTATATCTTAAGAAAAAAATCCCCTCCAATGGAACTGTTACTGAAATCCTGACACTATTAATGGTAACATGCCTCAGGAAGACTGGAAGTAATATTTGATAGGACAAGAGATGTCAGGATCTGAACAATTATCCAGAATAAACTGAAGACAGAACTTGCATCTCCCTTCTTGATGCACAACCTCCTTGACATGAGCAGCAGCATTCTTTTCAGGAAGAGCAATAAAACTGCAGAGCCACTGCTGTGCTAATTTTCCCCAGTAAACACTGGGTAATGCCTGTGACAGCCACGGACCCTGATCTGCAGCTGGGAGTGTGCCAGCAGAGCCTGAGCAAAGCTGTGAAGGATCCCGCTCCGTGCGCTCACACGCGGGCCAGCGATCTTCACCAGCAAAGTGGGCGTGGAAACAACATGAAATAGCCTGAAAATAACATTGGTTTTGACAGGCAGACCTACCACAGCCCGCTGTGGACAGCTCATCGCTCCCGTCGGGACAGTCGCGCTCGCCGTCACAGAGCCAGTGCTGGGGCACGCAGGCGTGGGAGCCCAGGCAGCTGAAGGTGTCTGCAGCACAGGTCACCGAGCCTGGGGACACATGGCAGGGCAGCCCTCAGCACTGAGCCATCCCATACCCCCAGCTGGAACACCCTAACCTGTTTGTATGGTGACTGGTAATGATTAAAGGGGTTTATTTTAAAATCTCAGCGATCATTTTGTTCTGCACATTATGATAAACCTACCGGCTGGGATCATTTTACAGTCAGATTTTGGCCATCTGCTGTTTCTTCCATTCTTTTCATTTATTCAGCCTCTAAAATTTCCCACACTTCATGGAAACTGTCCAGCAGAATAATTTTTCAAACCAGTTTTGGTCAGTAACTTTGGCTGCAGGCTTGGACTGACTGGACAAAGGAACTGATCTTGCAAACCACATAATCCCTGCATCACCAAACTCTGTGTCAGGAAGCCAAAGACACTCCAAACTTTTGTTAATCAGTCCCACAGAGGAGAAAAAATGTGTGCCAAATACAAGAGCAGTGGGGGTAAAAAATATCTGACAGCTCTGACCCAACTAACTCAACATATTATTTACCTGACTAACCTTTCCTTTGGCTATTTTTTAGATAATATTATACTGTAGGGTTAAACTTCCTCCATTTGGAAGTAAATTTTTGTGCAATCCATCACTAAATGTATTCTCTTAGATAAGTTAAAAATGCTTCGCTGAAAAGGAGACAGTGCATTTTCTGCTAGTTTTAATTGGAATTTAATAAAATATTAAAATATTTTAAAAATTATTTTCTATATTACTTATACAAAAGAGGTAACTTTTGCTTACTTACACTCATTTGCCATTTTTTGATATTTCTGGAATTGAACTTCATGTTAAAAAAATACTGATATTTTTAAGACTGAAAAATCTGATGCAATTTTGATCTCTTTTCCCCTTGCAATTCAGATCCAGCCACTGTTCTTAGAGAAGAAATACAGCTTTAACTCTCCCTTCTTCATACCCAGTGCAGATTTGTCCCTCTTTGCAAGAAGTGTCCTAAATAATTAATATTTTTCCATATCAGAACATTATAAATTCTACCTCCATCCCTTTCATTTGCTGGCATTTCTACATCTTTGTTTGATTAAGCTACTACTTTAACAAAACTTTAACTTTAAACTGCTTTAACAAACCAGATTTTTTCTCTGTCTACTTGAAACTTCCAGTTATCCACAATATTTTTACTGTGATAACACACTGGAAATACAGAAAAAAATATTCTTTGTTGAATGGGCTTTAAGTAAGAGGATTTTTGAAAAGGAACATATCTTTAAAAGTTAAAAGCTGAAATTTTAAAAAGAAACTTAAAATACAGAGAATGAGGGAACCGATGTATAAATATCACCAAATTGTGACAGCATGACTTGACACAATGTGATTTTCTTTGGAGAAGAATTCACTAACACATTTCCAGCCTATTGAGCCCTAGAATGAACACAAAATTTTCAATTCCTTATGCGCCTTGAAGAGTTTGGGAATTTGAGAAAAATATCACACAATATATGCTTATGGTATTGAAAATTTTAGAGGGAATAGAAGAAAGAGCTAGGAAAAAAACAACCCTAAAACAAAAATACAATGACTTTAGGGTCTTTGAGCACCTGGCACTCAAATGTAAATCTCAAAGAGGGGTGTTACCTCAAGGATGGGAACTGGAGAACAGGCTGGCTGTCCTTTCACCCAGCTGGCT
Source organism: Promerops cafer (assembly GCA_013398275.1). Classification (NCBI taxonomy): domain Eukaryota; kingdom Metazoa; phylum Chordata; class Aves; order Passeriformes; family Nectariniidae; genus Promerops; species Promerops cafer. The sequence continues at coordinate 2,510,465 of VZSE01009345.1, read as the reverse complement.
GGCCATTCATAACTTTACTGGTAGAACTACACAAATCACATGGTTCCCATAAAAAGGAACTGACAGAACCAGAGGACACAGCCTTGAGATGCGCCAAGGGAAATACAGGCTGGATATTAGGATAAAGATCTTACAGAAAGGGTGATGAAGTACTGGAATGGTCTGCCCGGGGAGGTGGTGGAGTCTCCATCCCTGGATGTGTTTAAGAACAGACTGGGTGTGGCACTCGGTGCCAGGGTTAGTTGGGGTGTAGGGGTTGGGTTGGAGTCGATGATCTTGGAGGTCTCTTCCAACCCAGTGATTCTGGGATTCTGTGTATATCCTGGGTGGAAGGGGCTGAGGGAGGAGATCCCTCACACCCTTTGGAGATTCTGTCCTTGTTCCCTTCCCAGCCTCTCCTTGGAACACGTGGCTCCCTCGTTAGGCATGATCTGGCCCAACCCAGAACTGGAGTGATCCTACTCACCGCAGACGGCATCGCTCTCGTCCAGACCGTCTCCGCAGTCGTCCTCGCCGTCGCAGGTCCACTGCCTGGAGATGCACTTGTTTGCAGAGCAAGCAAACTGGTTCCACGAGCAGGACGAATCTGGGGATGACACCAGGCCCTGCATTTGTTAGGGTCACAGCATCACTGCATTCCCTGCCATTTCAAGCACAGTTCAGGGTTTTTTACACTGCTCCTTTCTCTCCTCCCAGTTTCCATGTATTAAACCACTCCAACACAGTACAATCCTGATCTTGTTATTCAGCATATTATCAGTTTGTCCAAGAGTTTGCAGTCACCAACACATTTTTAAAAATAAACATTTCTAACACATTCCAAAGTGAAACATTCCATAGACATTCCAATATTTCCAAATATTTTGTAAGTGGGATGAGGATAAACACTTTAAAAAACTGAAGCCTGGTTTGCATATTTAACAGATGCTACAACTACAGTGAACTGCTTTTTTTGGGGTAGTAAGGCAGAGAGGGCACAGTTGAAATTTTCCAACCCAGCCTTCCTCCTAGTATTGCAGAAGTTAACTCCATCTTTAAAAGATTTAATGTTATTTTCTCTCACAATAAAAATTTCTACGTGTTTGCTTTATCCCATTTACAATTTTCTATTCATTGAAAATAAAAGCTTCTACATTTCAAAATCAGACTGCAAAACTGTCCTAAATAAATGCTATTCTTTTCTGAAAAATTCAGGTCTTCCATTTTTCCCAGGCTTCTTTCTTTAAGAATAAAGTTCATTTTGTTGCAACTGATTTTGATGACAACAAATTTTAATATTAACATTGAAAAGAATTTTAGGTAATGAAGTCTGAATTTAAAGGAGAGCATTGCAACAGCTATCTCAAAATGGGAGAGCAATCAATGGGGAAAGAAGCATTGACTTAACCCCCTTCCCTTTTGCCTACAAAAATCAGCTAATTCAGTTTACAATATTGTGCACAAGTGTATAACACCTGGAAATGTAAATACCAAGTTGTGCTTGACAAATGTGGCCAACAGAAAAGATTCTGATTGTCACAGTGCACAGCACTTCCCAATTTCAAAGTTATAAGATAAAAATATACAATGTAAACTGCAAACCAAATATGAAAGCATGTTAGTGGGAACTGGGTCATCAAGAGAGTAATATAAAATGTTCAGTCATGGTAAGAAGGAAAGAAAAAAACCCCACAAAAAATCCTGAAAAAAAACAAATTTCATGTTTTATTTAAATGGGGAATAGAAAAATTTGACACTGCTTTCTGGTACAATTTTGTTACAAAAATAATCCATTCATGTAATCCATACAAACTGAAAAGACCAGCTCTCACTAGGAGTAAAACCAACCTGCTTTGTGCCTCAATTAGGTAAAATTTAAGAATCTGAAAGGATCTCAGACAGAACAGACCCTTAACCCAGTTCACAGTTCATGCTGTATTTTATTTACATCACTTTATTTACATCACTTGTCATTACTTTAAATAATTATATCTGTATGGCCTCTGATGCAAAGCAATGCCTACTTTGAGGTTTGGGTATTTCCTGCTGGGCTCCAGATACTGATTCAAATTCATTATATCTGTAAAACTCTTCTAATGAGGGGTTGTGAAGAATTAATGGAATTGTTAAATATTATAGTAATAGAAAACTCTATGTATAAATATATCCTTAAGAGAAAAAAAAAAAATTAAAGGGCTTTCATTCTGGCATGAAATAGAATTTAAGGTAATGACAGCATGAAATATTAGAGTTGGATCTGAAAACACAGCATTAAAGACCTTTTTATACAATCTCTGAGATATAAATGCACAATTCTCTGTTTCCAAAGTGCATTAGTGACTAGAGAAATACAAATAAGACAAAATGCTCACCACAGTGCAATTCATCTACTCCATCCTCACAGTCTTTCTGCCCATCACAAAGCCAGGTGGTCAGAATACATCTTCCACTAGGACAACCAAAATAATTTTCTTCACATGTGGGTTTGTTTTGAACTGTGATAAAATAAAGAATGTAATGTAAAATGGTCTCTACTAGTATGATTAGGAGCCTAATACATTTCTGCTAAATTTCTGAATACTGATGGACAAAGTGTTTATGTCTAAAAATGGAAAAAAAAATCATTTGTGTTCATAAAAATAATAATAAAAAAGTAGTAGTTTAGGGAGCTGAAATAGTTTTTTTTTTTTTAAATTTTTTAGAGAAGAATCAGAGCACAGCTTCAAACTAAATCGAGAGGCTTAGAGAGGAAAGCAGTTCAGTTTACAGGTTTTGAGGTCAGGCAGGTCAGCACTGCTTGTTGTTTTACACCAGCTGAAGAAATTGCCCTTCTGATCTTTCTGCTGTCATTTACAAGATAATCTAATTGTGGCAGTATTTTTGTCACTGGGAGAAGCTACAAACCTCATGCATGCACTGAGTAACAGGAGCTACTCCAGTGATGCTGGAGCCAGAGTTTTGGACTTGGTCAGAAATTGAAAAGTTCTCCCTTGTCTTTTTCATTTTGTTGAGTCAGAAAGTAATTTAAAATTTTACTTTTATAAATTATTAGAAACCAGGTGTGAAGAAAGAAAACATGCCACATGTAGAGCTTCATGATGCAAGCACAAATATTAGTCTAATAACTGCTTATTTTCAAAATCTTAAGCAAGGTCCTGGGAAAACCCAGGATGGAAGTCCAAGCAGCAGAGACCACTGAAACTCTCTGCCATGGTTTTCATTATTCCCTCAGTGTCCTGGATTTGTTTTCAGCCTCCTCTCTTTTAAAAGGAAAGGTAAAGAAAACATTTATGGCTTCTACAGCTGTATGAATGAAAAAAAAAAAAAAAACAAACCAAAAAAAAGAAAGAAGTAGGACATCTGTGATGACTTGGTAGATATTAAGGATTCCCTGAGTACAGCTACCCTCCATGAGCATTTTGCTGTAATTTTCTATAAGAACAATGACACTGAACCAAACTGCTAATGGGAATTGCAATATTCATAAAAGAAACAACACTCAAAAACTTAATGTGCCAGAGCTGGTCAGTTTTGAACGAAATAGCAAAGGAAATCACATGTAAGTTGAGTGGGAATGGTATTGCTTCCAAGTAAAGGGAGGAATGATCCAGGCAATTAGCCACACATTAAAATGATGGAACATCCTGGCACACATTTGGAATTCAGAGAGAAGTAATACAAATAAATGGACAATGGAATAAAATGCACATTAGTGTACTTATGCAACATTAGTTTACCGAAGCTGTAGCACACTGCTCTCAACATTTTCCTTGGTATGGAAAAAAACCTTTCTTTGTCTAAAAATACAGCAAATTAAGCTATTTTGAGCTTAATGAAGTGTTATATAGAATAAATTCTACATAATTAAGAGATAATCTAGAAAATGTAGAGATTAGAATGGAAACTCTAACTTAATTTTCATCTATTTTATAGGACTGATGGAAGTTCTTAATGACAGGTTGGCTCACAGTACTGCTGAAGTCCCAGGTTCCTCTGGATCCTGGGAATATTTTTGCCAATAAATTTGGCACCACATATATGAGAATTCCAATAGAACCTTCTGGTGACACAACAGGATTATCACACAGAAAAAGAGACTATTAAATGGAAAGAATCAGATTATGTCCACTACGATGCAAAAATTTGATGACATTGAACAACATAAAATTAGAAGTTTTAATTTTACAAACTAGTTCTTAAAGGAAAGAGAGTTACTTGTCAACAGGAGGTTAATTTCACTCTAGAACAAATCAATTATAAAAACAAATATAAATAAAAAATGTTTTCATCTTCTGCTTAATATTCTCAAACTCAAATGAGGGGTTCTGGATAAAAATGGAGCATAAATGCCCTCCTTCATTAAGGAAGAATTGAATATTGTGAATAATTCATTGGTTAACAGTAAATATAACCTCAGTCCTGTGTCTGGGGCTCAAGCTGTCATGATCCCTTTCTCCTGGCTGAAGACCAGTACTATCACAAAAGCAATAACCCTGGATTCTACTCTGGCAGCCTATTCCAAGGACCTCCACCAAATAAAAGAGAAAGTAAAACAAGTCAGCAAGAAAAGAAATACCACCCACTAAAGCGGTAGCTAATAAAAGTTCCTGAGTGATTATGCTGATGCTTGATGAGCTTGACATTTTAATGACTCATGTTTTACTTAAATAAAAATGAGAAATGACAGGCCTAACCTGGAGGAAATAGAAAGCTAGACATTACAGTTTGCTTCAGAAAAAAAAATCAGTATTCATTTGTAATAATTTGCATAATCCCAGGAAACACAAAAGTGAATAAACTGCATTCAGCATTGTAATAATCTCTATGTGAAATAAACCAGTATTGACTGAATAAACATTTTGCAGCACAATAAGAAACACTCTCCCTCCCCACCTAGGACTTTTTTCTTTATTTAAAAGGTAAATTAATGTTTTAGGTTTGTTTCTTTTCCTTTCTCACAGTTACCTGGGCATTTTAATTCATCTGTATAATCTCCGCAGTCATTAGATCCATCACAAATCCACTCTGGCAGTATACAGAGGGAAGTCGAATTACAGCTGATAAATCCTGAAGATTTTATCCCAAGTTTATAGAAGTAAGCACAGTTTGTATTATCTGCAAAGAGACAGAAAATTACCACACACCTAACACAGACTGAGAGCCTCACAGCTCAGTTCTCACGCTGGGCTCGAGGAGCCCACGCAGGTGCTGGAATCCCAGGCAGCAGCACCCAGGCACCGACTGCTACACAGCGGAGTAATCACGGAGCAGCTGCTGCGAGGGAGCGCAGACACAAACTTACTGCAGCTCTTCTCGTCCGAGGCATCTGCACAGTCAATGACCTGGTTGCACCGCGCTGACCTCGCGACGCAAACCCCATCTGCGCAGCGGAACTCTGCCGGGGCGCACGCGGGCTCTGGAACACACGGTGGCGAGGGGTGTAAATTTCTGTGCTGAGCAGACCCTCCAGATGCACATCCTACACGTGGTGATGCTCCAGCCTCCTGCCTTTCAGCATTCAGAGCACACTGTACCTCCCAGCAGAGGTACGATTTGGAGTTTGTTACACCTTATGAGTTGCTAATTTTTTAATTTTTTTTTTTTTTTTTTTGCCTAAAAGTGTCTTAAGGTACTTCAATTCATTTTGAGATAATCAATATTTGAGGGAGGAAGCATTTTCAGGATCATCCATGAATCTCTCAGATTTATTTCTTGTACAATCACTTCCTAGTTCTTGCCTATATGCTTTTCCCTCTACTAATATTTAGATAAGTGCTTAAAAATAATTTGGTGCCTTCAAAAAATGCTTATTACTACAGCTATTTAGCTCTTTAGTTATAAATATTGTGGCCTGTTATCAACACCAACCTTTCTGAACTGTAACTAAGGATTTGTGTGGTCTGCTCGCTGGTCTTCATGCATTGGCTGATGCATGGATATAAATATTCATGTTAAAAGACATAAATCAAGAAAAAATTCTGATATGAAAAGGAGAACAATTCTAGTAAGCTTTGCAAAGGACATGGATATTGCTATGCATCTGAGAAGCAGAGAAATAGAGCATTTGCTGCATCAGAGGAGAAGCACATGCAGAGAAGAAATCAGCCCTCTTTCAATCTGTCTGCAGTAAAGTTACTTTCTCATTACTTCACAGGAGAAACAGCACCTGTACTTTATATTTTATACATATAAACCATAAAATATTATATGTATAATGCATATGTATATTTTATAGCCAAAACCACTCTCCTTCTAGAAGACTGTAGGTGCAAACCAAAATCAGCCTTTACATCAATCCCATCACATGATTAAACCACACGCTATTTTCCAGCTACTCCCATTTGCATAATGAGTATTTACAAAGCAGTGTTCCAAAATCAGCTTGGAAATAAGATGCCATTTACCTTTGCAGTCAAATTCATCAGAGTTGTCACCACAGTCATTGGCACCATCACAGACTTTCTCACTGGGAACGCAGCGGCGATTGGAGCACGGCTTGAAGCCCTTCCGGCAGCCTCTGTTTTCTGGAGAGTTAAATACAAGCTCAGGATTGGGTGGACACCTCGTGAAAACAGCCTCAGCCTCAATCCAAACAAACCTTCCAGAGAAATATTCTAATTGATGGTGAATTCCAAGCTACATGGAAATATCTTCAGGAATTGTTCATCTATTATGCAGCATAACTTGGACGGATAAAGGGATAAAGAACAATAAATGAAAGCATGATGAGAAAGAATGACCAAAAGAAAGAAAAAGGGTGGCCTAATTCCCAGTTTTCATTGTCTTGTGGTACAAAATGCCCATGTACTTTAAAAGCATTTGTTTTAACACATTTTTTTGGGGAGAATGTTTGCATCTGGCATCACATAGAATGAAGCATACCAAATTTGGCCTAAGTCAAAATAGGAATAAATGGAGAGTAAAATAACAATAAATATCAGCAGAGAGGATTCTGGATTTCTGAGCACCAATACCAAAAGTGTTCTGCTCAAGAACATTACTGAAGAATGTGTGAATTTTACATATATGTTTGAAAATTCAGGACTGATTTAGTCCCTAATTATTGCAGAACTCACCAAAATAATGTTCACTGCATTAGTTAATCAAAACAATGAGTCCAGCATCCTGTCCTTTATCAGATTCAGAAAGCAACACCCTGTATATGACCTAGTGCCTGAAAGGACCCCAGTTCTTCCTGTTTTTTTTCCAATGTGTAACCAAATATTTGGTACAGTGGATTTAAATGAGGCAAAGTGTTCACTGTCACACTGCAAATTAATAGAATATCCTTCATAAAATTATGTAGCAAATCCATGGAAAGACAAATTTTTGGTTCTCAGAATCACAGAATCATGGAATGGGTTTGAAGGGACCTTAAAAACCATTTCCTTACACCCCCTGCCATGGGCAGGGACTCCTTCCAGTATTCCAGGCTGCTCCAAGCCCCATCCAACATGGCCTTGGACACTCCCAGGGATCCAGGGGCAGACATAGCTTCTCTGGGCAACAAATCTTGTATTTATAAATCTATTTATAAATTTAATAACTAGCATTTATATATTTTACTGTACTGTACAATAAGGTATCCTCCATCTTTAAAAAAGCAGTTAGCCATATTTTTCCTTTTTTTTGTTTTTAGAGACTGAAACATGAGGACATTTGAGATGCTTTCTATTAAATATGTCAGATAATACATGAAGTTTGCAAGGAAAAAATATTTTCAGGTAATTTCTTCCATGTCATGTCAAGGTTTTCTTAATGTTCGTTGGCATTTTCTTCCCAGGCATCTTGGCTGAGCATTTAGTGTGAATAAGTAGAAAAGTCACAGAGGAAGCAATCTAAGCATGTCTAACACCAAAATTCCAACAGGAAGGTGAAAGATCTGGAAATACCCACCACAGTAGAAAAGTTTCTCATCAGACTTGTCCTTGCAGTGAGCAATGCCATCGCAAGTCAGCTGATAATCAATGCATTCACCATTTCCACATTCAAACTCTGAATAGATGTTGCAAGTAGAATTTTTACCTAAAAATAAACCACATTAACACATATTTTTAAAAGCTTTTATAACTAGTGAAAATGAGAAAAAAATGCTGGCTGCATTTCAAATTTGATCTACATGAATTTTGAAAACCTGAGTACAAAACAACAAAACGCAGCATGGCATCAGAATTTAAAAGCTTCTACAAAGAGAACCTGTAAAAGAAAATACATTGACAAATATCCATGAAGGAACATGTAGTAAAACAACTCACAGGCACTCATTCTGATGAGATAAGAACTTTGGAACTACTGTGCTCAGCTTCCTTCTACTCACCCATGCCTTCCCAAACCCCAGCTTGAATGATCAGCCTAAAGCCTGATGCAGAAAACCTCCTGCTTCCATTTTACTGATTCCTTTTTTTCACAAAAACCCTCCCCTCCTCATCTAGTGGATGCTTTATCTATTATTTTAGAAGAGAACAAGGTGCACATTTAAAAGTTTTACTCTTTTACTTAAGAAATGAAAACATTTCACAAATTGGACACAACAATTTGGTCATGAACTTCAGGATAGGTCATACATCTGCTTTGTGGGCATGGTTCTAACCAAAATATCAAAGTGGAGAGAAATGAGGAGCATTTAGGACAACTCAAGAAGAAGAGCAGTGAGGAAATGATACCCAGTTGTTATGCTTCTTTCTTGTTTCCATTATAATCACTGCAGCCCAAATTCAGGAAGAACCAATGTCTGCTATATGTGATAGCCAAGCCAATATAAATTGAAAGCATTTCTTGATTTGATTCAAACATGAATAAAAAGTTCTAAAAATATAGATTCTGATCAAGGTGAGATCTGGTCTTGAATATGATTTATTTAGTCCTTCACATTTGAAGTATTTTTATCTCTTTTCCCTCCATTTTCTAGCATTGTAAGAACTTATGGAGAGTGATTCTCAATTACATTTGTAGTTCATCTAGTTCAGCATCTTAGACTGCAATCTTTAGAAAAAAAAAAAAGAAAATAATAAAAGTATATATAGCATAATCTGCCCTCAGTTCAAGTCTAACCAGACACCCTTGTAGAGATTGCTTCAAACTCCATCCTGCAGAAACAAAGCATTTAAATGCCTTTCAAAGGGTTTCTTTGATGACAAGTATGTAGTCAGAGTAGTCATTACCCATATCATCATCTGTCCCTCTTTGAATTTCACTGAAGCTTTGTCTCAAGACTCTTGACTGGCAGTAAGTTATTCAGCCTAATTACACTGTGAAAGGACAGTTAATTCCTTTTCTCAGCTGAAATTGCTAACTTTCAATTTTATTGAGTATCACTTTCAATTCTGTTATGAGGAAAGAAACTTTTGATCTCAAAGCTAAACTGAAGTCTGTCTTGTTTCCGTCCTTTCTGTACTACTCTACCCCATCATTTAATGTCTTTCTTCTTTTCTTTTCTGATAGCTCAGATCAACATTTCCTGCAAACATTCTACAGAATAATTTAGAAGATTAAATCTTATTTCATGTCCTAGATGACAATTTAAACATGATTTTACCTACGAGTAATTTTAAGACTTGCAATGCATTTGGAAAATATAAATGCCATATCATTATAAAATAAATTGTTAGGCATGTGAATTCATCTGCTGAACCTCTCTCACTTCCACTGCCAATTACTGGTTTGACAACACAAATAGGTGAGAAAGTGCTTTAATTAAGGTTCAGTTTCAGTAGCTTATCCCACATAACCCTAGGGAAGGATAGATAGAAATATCTGTATGTATCTCAGCAGTAATTGTGATAAATACGTAAAAATCCTATTAATAAGCAACACTATCCCACTGCCATAATAGGAGTTTCAGGAGAGTATTAACACTTTTTAACCCCCCAAAAGACTTACAAGACAAAAGAGTTAAAAGCCTGGTTTGTGCTGAATTGCCAGATCAATTTTTACAGCATATAGAAGAAATAAAATTAATGGCTTGGGCCAACTGTCTTATGAAAGCCAAGTGCCTCACAGCACAGGAAAGCCTCGTGTCAGCCACCATTACTTACTCACACATCTGTTATCATCTATCAGGACTCTGTCCCCTCTGCACGAGCAGTTCACTCGTCCATCAGGCGTCAGAAGGCACAAATCATGGCAGCCTCCATTCATTTGTGCACAGGGAGATAACTCACCTGGAAGACAAACGACAAGAGATGAACTCTGTTTTATTAAATTTGCTTCAGTGGCCAATGTCTTTGAGAGAGCAAAAGTCGCTATATCTCAGATTCACGGGCAATTGATTCGGGTTTTATCAGTCAGATGAAAATGTCAGCATCCCTCAGATGCTGGCATGCTAAAGATAAACAAACACCTGGAAAATAATAATTTAAAAAACCTGCAACATTCAAAACTTCAGAAATTTGACAGGAAAATATTTAACTGCTATCCACTGAGATCAACACCCATAGCAGAACATTCTGAATAATGCTTATTTACTTGGGAAAAGGTTATACCCTGTATTTTCTTAACTAAAGAATTTATGAAACACTTTGAACTTGGCTAAAACGAAGCAAAATCCCTGCAATGAATGATATTGGCACGAAGAAAACTGCTTTGTAGCTTACAGCTGTTGGTGTCGTTGGCAACAGCGATGATTCCCATCGGCTGGTGCGGGATGTCGGAGCGGAGAACTTGGGTGTCTCCTCCCGTGTACTTGCTGGAGCGCAGGATGGCTCTCCTCACCCCGTCTGACCAGAAGATGTACTCGTCATACACTGCCAGGCTGAGGAAGGTGCCCGGGCCAGACTTGACAATGACCTAAAATGCAGAAGTGCAGAGGAGAAGCAGGAGAGGAAGAGCTGTGGCTGAATGAGAAGGTTTGAAAGCGCGAGGTGCGACTCCCGTCACGTTTAGAGAAAACACTTAATACTTTTGTACCTGCAGCACCTGGGGAAATGAGATAACAGCGCTTAAAATGTGTTAAAAGGATGCCACAGGCATCCAAATTTCAGAAAACCAGGCATCTGTTCCTTAATTTAAAAAAAATCACAGTTTATCTAAATGTGCCTGTAAAAATACCTACAGCTCCAACAGAAAAGAGAAGAGATTCCTTCAGCATGGCTGAAAGTCTAAAAAGCCAGTGTTTAGGAACCCAAGTGAAGAGCTTTAGAACTGAAGAGTGCTCACCACATTATCACATTAGAAACTTGAACCCTAGACTATAAATGTTTCATGTTTCCCAATTCAGGGAAAAAAAAAAAAATATCACCGCGGTAATAATTAATTTAAAACCTAGAAGGAAAAAATGAATTGAAGGTCACTATATAGTAAGGCTTGAAAAATAAAATTCTAGAAATACAATGAATTTGATCTCATTCCAAATCACAGGTCCTGTAAAATATTTGCATATGTTCTTTCTTTCCATGTATCAGAATTAAAAATTTCACATGAACAGTTTCCCTTCTGAAGAATCTGACAAGTTTATATCAGCTTTTTAGTTGGACATTTAATTTTGGCTGAAGAGAGTTACTGGAGGGGTGGTTAATATTTCTCCATTAGATAACAGACATAAATAATACTGTTTTTATTGAATTGCATTCTAGGTTTCTCTGGGAAAAAATAGTAAGTTATGTATATTTATAAAGTGGGAACAGTTCTGACCCAGGCTATGAAGAAAAAAAAAAAAAATCCTGTGTCTATGTGCTATTTATCATAGGGAAATTGGGATAAAACTAGAAAAATAATATCCTTTAACATATGTACTTAGATCACCGTGCTTTTCCATCTGCTTTGTGTGCTTTATCCCCTTCCCCAGAGGGAGTTTATAACAGTGATGAGATTTCATGGAAATCTCCATGGACCAGCAATCTGATGGACCCGAGTCCTTTGTGCTTGCAAGGGGATGCTGTGTGACAGCTCTTTAAAAAGTGCTGGAATGGGAATGGAGCAGTAATTGTCAATCCCATGTTTAATTATTAAATAATTCATTTTGAGTGTGTAGGAAGTCTTTCTCTCCATATAACGAATGCACCTAATATACAGGACACCCAAATTTCATTTTGTGAAACAAAAGCCCCCAATTTTGATACCCCAGCTACTCCTTGGAGACTACGAAGGTGCCCCAGTTCTGCAGGATTCAATAGCAAGGGATGCTCCAGGTTTGCTCCCACCTGTGCCAGTTCAGGTTATCTCAACAACCTGCTAACATAAATAATTCTAGTCCTGTGCACAGGAGCATTCCTGTCCGTGTTTAAATTCACTTATACAGACAGAATGTCAAAATTACTTACATTAATCAGATAATTATAACAAATTCTACTTCACTATGCACATCATGTATTTCTGCATATTTTAAAGAGAGTTGGACAGCAAATAATTTTTTCCAGGAAAGATTTTTTCTCAGTGATAAATACCCCAAGAGGACAACTTTTCTCTACCCAACATTTTTCCAGTACTAAAGTATTAAAAGATAAATGGGAATATATTAATGGCAAAAAATTTCTTCTCTAATTGTGTACATTTCCAGTAAGACGCTTTTCATAATACACTCTTAAAAGCCTGCAGAATTCATATTCAGACATTTCAGGGGGAAAAAAAAGAAAAAAAATCATGTGTTTCTGAAAGATCTTTCTGAAATCTGGCCATGTAGATTTTGCAGCCCCATATTCTTCTCTGTGATAGTGTGAAGCTGTCCCAGTTGGAAAGATTTTATTGTTACAATCAAAGCTAAAGCACTGCCCTGCTCAGCTTTCTGTGTTGGGGAGCACTGTCCTAATTTATCTCAGATTTTAACAATAGAATGTAAATTCACTACAGAACTGATCATTGCTGTTCAGCCTTGGGAAAGCCGAGATCCAAATTCAGAGTCACAAAACCAAACGTTTTTTCACTATTGCTCATTGCATTTCATTTCCTGGAGTCTCTGTCTTATGTCACAGCCCTATCCAAAGACATTGGTTTTATTCAAGCAACCAAAATAAAGACTTCATATTTCTATCAGCTTCTGGCCACCTTTACAGCCCTTTGAAATTCTAATTTATATCATAACACTGAAAGTTGCGACAATTTTTTAGTTATATATTTATTTATTTAAACTTGCAACAACCCGAGTACCATTTTAAAAAAATTTAGGAATCATGAAAAGACACCCCTACCATCCTTTCCACCTGCAAGAGTGGAAATCAGACACATCCAAGAGTACATCCCCTGTTTTAATACAAAATGATACCAAGCTTCAGTTACAGAAGATATTTCAAGCTCTAAGTAACAGATGAAAATTTTCCCTGGTTTCTGCTAGAGATGAGGAGACTGGGGGCTGGGGGGTGTCAGAAGTTGAGAAACAATTTAATTTTAATTGTGATCCTTTCTTTTTTGAACTGTGCTTTTTAAGTTGTCCAGAAAGGTTTTGGTTTAGCATTTGACAGCTCTAATTTGAGATCTGTGTAGCAGTTTCTCTAGAACATGACTGAAAAAGCAAAGGAGCCAGCCAGGGAGACGCGTCAGGCAGAGAAGAATTTCTGACAGAATATCATAATTTGGATGATTTATATAAAACCCTTGTTAGACTGTCATTAAGAACTAGACTCAATGATTCTTCTCATGACAACACAAAACTTTTTCAGGAATACAGGGTTTTTTAAAAAGAAGAGTGCCCCATGTTAATGCACCAGCTTAAAATATGATTTACTTTTATTTTTAGTAAGTATTTTAACCCTAATGAATGGATTATTAATACTTCTCTTTCAAAATGCTTAATAAATGGGCAGCAGTATCTAATAAAGCTTTTAAATGTTTTTAAGGGTTCTTTGCTTTTCTAAAGATATCCAAACCTACTTAGAGGTCTAAGGCAGTGTACAATTGTGTACACAAAACTACACTTAAAAATGTTAAAAATACTGACTATTTAAAGCCAATTGCTTAATTAAATAATTATACAACCATAAATTGATACCAGTAGTTTAAAAAATAAATAACAGTTGAATAAAAAATCTGACAGAACCGAGTTATACAGAGCACCACATTAGTCCAAGTTATTTATTTTATTCTTTAAAATGAAAGACCTGAAATAGTATCCCATATTTATTTAGTTATGAACACTAATTTAAAAACATTACAGAAGAGGAATCTATGGAAAAAATCATATGAGAAAGAAATACAGGGAAACCTGTTGTACAGATAGGGGAAAATGAAATAATTTAAGGGATAATTTAATGTATTTGATTTATTTACCAAGAAAAAGGTACATTTAGATTAAACTTCTGATTGTGTTGGTTGTGATGCTCTTTGTTGATTGGTTTGAATAAAGGCTATTTCAACACCGCTTTAATGCATGAATTTTCTTTATTTTGTCTTTCACAATCACCTTCTAAATGACTTGAATTATAGAAAAGGATACAGTGGACGTACTAGAAGATCATTCTTGCCAAGAATAGCAAGATAAAGTTCCTAGGAACTTTCCAAGCACAATGAAACAAAATCAGAAGTGCTTCCTCTCCAACAATTCGTTTTTGTTTCTCCATGTCAGCAGTGAACGTCTGAGACACTGAAAACCAAATTTCAGCGCTGAATTTGCAGTGCTCCAGCTGCTACTTAGTTTGCAGTTCAGCTGAATGATAGATTAGGCAACTGCTTATGAAAGGCCTGTCCTTTTCAGTGCCATGGAAATGGAAAGTACACAGCTCTGTTTTATTTATTTACCACTATTATATTAACCAGCTTCTTTGACACTGTACGCTTATTAATCCCGTGATAATTATTTTCAACTTCATAAATGACAATGACAACTTCACCTAATATTAGATTCACTTCAGTGTCCTAGAATTTTGTTGGATCTTAAGGTGTTATGAATAATCTTGTTCTCTACAGCCTTTGAGATTAGTTTTATCTGTTCATGAATTCCTTCTTTAAGTTAATTTCTACCAGGCTACCAGCACTGGACATCAAGATATTTCAGCAAACAAACTAAAAATGTTGGATCTGTCCCAGCCAAGTATCTGCCTCACAGGGATAAGAGGATTTTAGTGCCTTTGGCTAGGGAATAACTTTCATTAGGTTCAAGTTTAAGGTTTCTTTACAGAACTGCTGAAAGAAAGCAACTCATCAATGTCAATGCAGTGAACTCCTTAGAAAAACAGTGAGTTAAGCAGGGGGTGGGTATTTCACTCTTTGTATTGGTTTTGGGCTTCAGATGGATGTTGAAGGGAAATGTGAGCATTTGAAAACTTGAGTAACAAAAATTTTATTTTTTTATGCAAATTTGCAAGAAAAACAATATCAAGGACTGAATATTCCTGCTCCAACTACTGTATTTATATTTCTGGACAGAGAAAATTTTAAAAGTCCACAACTTCACTTCTAGTGCCATTAATTGCCAAGAATATCTATACTGTTCCAGCTGCTTTTCAAACACAGAAAGAAGAATTGATTAAAAAGCCCAGAACTTAATTCTTGTTCCCCTAACTGTCATGAAAGGTGGAAGTAGGAGAAGCAAACCATGGTGAACTCCAATGTCTTGGTGGTAAATTGTGCATATTGTGCTAACAACATCATTTTTTACTGGCCTTTCTTGTTTCTCTGCTATTACTGTTCCCAGTGCCATTTAGAAAAATTACAGAGAAACTATGGAAATTGACACATTAATTTCTCTGTGAAAGTAGGCTCTATTTTATTTTTTTTCTCAGACCAATCATCAAAGCTAATTAAAATATGTGCCTTCTAGTTGACATTATTTTCCTTTAGTTTTCATGTCTGACTATTCATTTGTTCATAGAGAATATAGCAATGAGATTGTTCACAGAATCACATTCAGGACTTGCATCACTTTTAACTGCTAATACTCAGATCTTGGTGAGAACCTCTTCTAATAATTTTTAGCACATTCTTATTTTAATGGAATTAGACATTCTACATTTCCAACTGCTCATATTTTGCACAATTTCTGCCTGTTCCAGCTGCCTTGACTGATCCCACTTTCATCCTGCCTTAGTGAGTTATTTGGTCACTTCTCAAGGTAAAACTGATGTCATCATGAATACTTTCCCAGAACTGACCAAAATTATTCTGCTGCCCTCAATGATACTTGGGTTTCAAATAAATATAACAACACACAGGAAAAGTAAGTTTTAGAGGTCATTCATAAACTGAAGTTTCTCATAAATGCACAGACAAACCTAAAGCTTGCACTTCTGCTGTAGACTGAAGAAGATATCTGATAAAATCTAATTAAATAAAACAGAAGGTGAACACCAACTGTGGAACTTTATTGCCTTAATACAGAAATTCAACAGAATAGAAACCAACATCCTAGAAACTGAAAATTACAGTTACTGGCAAGTTGCAATTACATGAAGTTTATAATTACCAGAAACACCTCTAAACTCATATTGATTCTAACAATCACACCTATAGGCCTACAAAATTATAACTGAGAACAAAATATTCCATCCTGGATGTTAAAAAAATAACTGTTTGCAGGAAGTTAACGATGTTTCTAGTTTTTCACACGTAAAATGTTACAAAACGCATAACACTGAAGAAGAAAAGGAAAAATAAATCAAATTAGCTAATGATTTATTAGAAAAATAAGTCTGAAACTTTAAATCAGCTTTATTTGCTGTTGGCTCAGTTTCTGTATTTATATTAAAAAAAAAAAAAAAAAGGTTGTAATTAAACCACTAAGCAGCTAAAACCATCTCTGGCCACAATATTAAATCCAAGAAAGGGTAGGAGAAAAAATGGAAGAAAATGGTAAAGAATAATGAAAAAGAAAAAAACAAAAAAGCCATTTCTGTATTTTAAATCAGAAGATCTGACAGAACAGAAAAAAAAAGTTACAAAACCAGACCCCAGCAAACTTAATATCTTCTAAGTAATAAAAAAACCCCAATAGTAACAAAAAATCTTTCAAACTTGAAAGAGTATTCCTGAAACCAAATACAAGTATTAAAATATCAGCTCAACACAAAAATCAATAAACCCTTACAATCCACTTTAAAGAGTCAGTTCAATATTGCTAAATGATTTTCTAGTAATTCATTGTAGTAGATTATTGTGGTGAGCAGAATGAAGAAAGAAGCTGCTACGTGGAAGAAAATTCATTACATTACCATTAGCCCTTCGTGTTCTACTATCCAATTTCTACCCTTGTTAACCTAACTGAAACCAGAGAGCAATGAAGCAGAGATACTGGGGGAAAGAATAATCTGTTTAAACTATTTTTGACAGGTGGCTGATGACTGAAACACCCCAAAGAAGCTGAGATCACCAGAAGAGCAGAACAATCATTACTTGTGTGGATGTCACAGAAATCAGGGATCTCATCCAGCTGGACAGCACATGAACAAAGTAAAACAGCTGCCCTGGAGAGATTATTTTTCACTAGGTCCATAGTACAGTTCACAGGCTGGATTCTGGCATTGCTTGTATCAGTAAAAATGCATCTGCAGCGAGATCAGCCACTCTGCTGAAGCGCTGCTAGAGGCCAAGCAACCTGCTGGGCTTTTCCTTCTGGCACAAAAATCCTCATCTAAGCAAGGAAGAGGGAGAACCCAGATCAGTACTGACTACAGAATCAGCTGATTATCCCACAACAGGCATTGGTGTAACACACCCGAGCTCCCAGAAACCCTTCAGAGGAGCATGCTGGAACCAGACCATTGTGTTCAGGAGGTTTTTTGTTTAGTGCAATGGAGAAGAAGAGTGAAATTGTCAGAAAGCCAAACCAAGAGGCAAGGTACTCAGAAAAATTGGAAGTTTTGATGTTCAATTGATCCTTTTCTTCTTGCTGTGGCAAAGTGAAAGCCAAAGACCTGATTTAAAAAGTACTTTAGTAATGGTTTCAGTAACTAAGTGGCATAATGTCCTACTTCATGTCTGTGATTTTGTTATACCCTATGCAAAGATGAAGTTAAACTATTTAGTCACAACCTACTAATTACCTTGTACTTAACCAATTACCTTGTACTTCCATTTTGTGTTAATAAGTATATAGTTAGAGACTGAAAACTTCTGAATCCATTTGGTTGGTTTGCCAAGTTTCTGATACAGTTACTGCATCTGAAAGCATTAGTGAGCTGTGGTTAATTTTTACTAAAGGGAAAAAAAGGAAAAAGGAAAAGCACATGCCTATCCATGCTGACTGTACTTCAGTTCTGCTCTTACAAGCTTGGCTCTCCTATTTTATTCTGAAAAAAATATGTCTAAAAATAGTGAGGGGAACTTCTGGATAAGATTCCAAAAAACCATATAATTTTCATTTAAGATGAAAAAAATATTTCAAAGCTCATCTATTGCATATGAAGTACTTTTTAAAAGTTAATAGATATCAAAGTGAGATTTTCTTGTAAAGCTGGGAATTGAATACAAGCCAGAACATGCCCTTCATTCATTATATCCTGAACTTTGGGAGGTACAAAATCCCTGAAATGAAGTTTTCATGAAATATGAGAAATGCAGTGCTAAAGATGTAACAAAACCACAAGCACAGATCAACTGCCTTCAGCACATTCCTAGTAAAAGATCTGCTTGAGCTGAAACTAAAAGAGTGTTCAAGGACCAAAATATATTATGATGAAAGAGTAATGGAGAGCAGCTCAATATCTGAAAATGTATAGTAAGAAAATATTAGAAATAAGATTTGAGTAACACTCAAGCATTAGACAAAAAATTCTGAGCAAATTGAGCATTATTTGTATTTCAATAGAGTTAAAAGTCTAATATACAACTAATACTAGGAGAAAATGAGGCAATTATTAATCTTTCTGTGACAATTTCACTTTGAAGATGCTAATGAATGCAAACAAACATTCAAGGAGTATGTACAGGATTTTTGTTTTACTTACATATCTTTGTGATCCATCGTATTCACACCTCTCAATTTTTCCCAAGCTGCCATCTGAAAAGTAAAGTTTCTCTGCCCTGTGATCAATGGTGAGTCCATTTGGAGTCAGAATATCAGTGCTAATGATAACCTGGGCGTTTTTCCCTGAGAGGGTGGATCTCATGATGCTCGGGAGCTGCTCATTCCAGTTAGTCCAAAACATTAAGCTGTATTAAAATCAAAATATCAAACAAAACCATAAGATACATTTTATAATTTAATTCTCTATGAAATGAGCAACAAAGAAAAAAAAAAACACCCAAATGCCTTCATAAACAATTCTGAATGGCATCTATAAATAATTGTGGTAATTCAATAGTGAATAAGAAAATGTAATAGCCTATAAATTATTTATATAAATTATACCAGTTTCCTAGTTCATTAATTTGTACAGGAACACAATTTTTTTTTCTTACAGATCTGTTCAATCCTGATCTTGTCTCTGTAGTAATTTACCATTAGAGAGAGATACAAGCTGTGTAATGACATAAACTTAATTCTGCTAATGTGCGTATTAGTAATATTTAACAGTGAAATTAATCTGCAGCTTCTCCCATGTTAGAGCTGTAACAGAGACCCAAGGATTGGTGTGCAGAGAGTTGAAAATGGGAAGAAAATGTGCTCTACAGGAGGCTCAGTCAGCCCCTTGTTGCTGTCAACAATGACAGAAAATGTTGTGGACTGGGCTGCTGGTGGAATTCTAATTCATGGACTGACAGAACCTGCCCCTCCTCTCACTGCAATCTCCATCAGAGCTTTGGGGGTTTATTGATAATTGGTAATTGTATTTTAAAATGCAGCATAAACTCTTGATTTGTGTTAACGGGACATGAAGTCACACATTGAAATATGCTCCACTATTCATGAAGCTTTGTACATTCAGCTAACACAAATTAAAAATAGAATTTAATATGGCAGAAATGTTCCCCAACTTCCTCAAAAGACAGAGACAGTTACAAGAAGCAGAAAAAGCAGGTTGCCTTTCTCCTAGAATTAACAGAGAAAGTTTAAAGTACCTCAAATGCATAAGACACTGAAATAAAAATAAAAATCCTCTCACTAACACAATATTTTTGAGAGTGGTGGGAAGGAACTAAGTCAGACTTCTTTGCAGAGCTTTGTCCCATGTTACGTACTTTTATACAACACTGATTTCTGTGATAAACACGTGGGCCTCTATTTTGCACACAAGAAACTCAGACTTCTTTTCACAAGTGCTTAAATTAATTTTAGATTTTTTTTCAACTTAAGCAGTAAGAGTGACATGTCTGACAAAACAACCACTCAATAATTTCCATTTAGCTCACTCTTAAGAAAAGCATCTTGAATTCTTTCAACATTCCATGAAAATGCAATGATTATTTGATCTGAAACATAAAAACATATAAAATATTGAATCTTCCTTCTGAAACTCCTTTATAAGAGTAAGACAATAAAATACACCAACAACAAAACGTGTTAATATTTGTTTCCCAAGCGGAGAAATCCAATCAACCTTCGTAGGGTTCAGCGATATTGGTTGACTAAAAAGGAAGAAGCGTTGCTTGACACCAGGCAAGAACTGGGGTTTGTAGGAGAGATGTAACACCTACTTTTGGCATTCATCCAGGGCCAGCACGTGGGGGTGGTCGTCCTCGGCCATGGTGATCACGGCCTCGCGGCTGAACGCCCCGCGGCGCCGCTGGTCCACGGTGTGCCTGGTGATGGAGGACGTGGTGGAGCTGGTCCAGTACAGGGTGTCCCAAGCTCTGTGATAAGCCAGGCCCTCCACCGACCCGACATCTGCAAGGCACGGTGACAGACAGAGCAAATCAAACTCCTGCGAGCGGGACGGGTGGTTTTGTTTTTCCTCAGAGCTGATCCTGCAGACTCGCAGGGTTCGCTTATTTCCGCTGACTGACTCTTCAATTATTTTTATAATTTCTGCTGTTTATTTTTATTGCAATAAAAATCTTATAATTTTCTTTTCATAAGTTTAAATTAAAACAACACAGAGGGCAAGACCACTGTTAATAACACTTTACTACATTAACCAATTCTAACAACCATTACGCTGATATTACCACCGCAGTGTCCCCAGGTAACACATGAGAAAAACAAACATTTATTCAAGACAATAATTATTTAGTCTCATCTTCAAATATCATTTAAACCAGGTCTTGGCATTTTTTCAATAGTTACTTCTATTATTTAGCACCATCCCTCAACGTATTTTGTAGCACTGACAAGTTACATTAATAGGGATCAAAGTACCATGTTGTTAACAACTGTATTGGCTTTTGCTAAACACCTGAAAATTACTGAGAAAATACCAACTCTGAAGGTCTCGCCATCAATATATAATTTTAATAAGCCATGACACCACACTCATTCATTCAACACAAAAAGCTGTGAGCTAGGAAAAAAAAAAAAAAAAAAGCAACTAAAACATATATTTAATGCCCTGAAAAGATAAACTGTATTTAGACCCAATATATAAAAGTGACAGACTGTGAGAAACAAGAATAATTATTTCCTACCACTATTTGTGAATTACTACAGAAATATGTATGTTGATAACTTCACCTATTATTTTGCTAGAAACAAATATTTTTAGACCAGAAGGTTCATGCAGCTTATTAATGAGCTACAGAAGGCAAAAATCCAGAAATATAATTAGGATTACATTATGTTGGCTATTACAATTTACATTCAACTTGCTGAAAGATGTAATTTTTACTATGCAATTCATACATACAGAACAAAAAGTCCCAACAAGAGTTTAATTGCTTTGAAAGAGCAAACACTGAATCAAAACTTCAGGGCAAATAAATCAAAACTATGAGACCAGTAATGATTTATCTTTTTTTTTTGTATTTTTCTTGTTAAAGCATTTGGCCATCTTCTGATGTCACATTCAAGAAGAAGGAACAGAAAAAATAAATGAGATGGCACTCCCTAAAGGGAGGTGAATATGTGTAAAAAGTTTGCCTACTTTTGAAACAGAATTTATGAAACAAACCCCATGTACCATTAGCTCACCAACAAGTAACTCAAAATATTGAAATATAGTGAAGGTTTTAGAAATCACTGAATGAAATTCAAAGATAATCAGTTCTTCCAAATATCATGACAGAGACTTCCATTTAAGTTATATGCTGAATTCAAATTCAAAACTACATACAATTCCCTAGACTAAAACAAATGTTCTTAGAGATATGATTTAACTATTAGGTTTCCTTGTGTGGAATAAAAACATGGTCTTGATGGTCCTTGTGGATCCCTTCCAACTCAGATATTCTGTGATTCTATTAAAAAATAACAGCTGTATTGACATTTTCTGACCAATTCTACACTGTATTTGTAATGAACAGACCATCAAACCATTTATTGCTCTTCATTTGTAAGATGACAGAAAAAATAAAAAAATAATTTTCCTGGGTAACCTCTTGAATTTCTATCAACTTTAGCTTTGTTTCCTGTCTGAATCTGTCAAGAAATTTGAGAGCAAACTGATTACAGGACAAATTCCAAACCGCTTTTGTAGCAGGCAAAAAATAATGATGTTGTTCCTGTCACAGCGAGATGTGGTCAACGAAAATACAACTACAGGGATGAAAGTGCTCTCTAGGACCAGATTTGTTGTTTTATGAGTCATTTCTGTCCTAAAGAGGAAAACTCAATTTTCCCACAGGTATCAGAAAGCAAAGTTTTCCCTTCTTACATCATGCTGCAGTTCCATGTTTAGGCCTGTGAATGGTGACAGAAGAAGGTTTCATTCCAAGCTCCTGCTTATAAAATGGTAATTTCTAAATTTTTAGACAACAGCTACACGTAAGGTTATGGCATGTATGGAGACAAGCAAACATTTAGCACACTAATAAAAAATGTTTTAATAAAATATCTAAAAATAAGTTTGCAAAAAAACCTTTGCCATACATACATGTGTTCTCAGGGGAGCAGAGCTAAAAGAAAGCAAACTATGAAACAATATTTCAAAGATAAGGTTCAGGTGAAAGACCTTCAGATGACAATTGTTTCATAAATAATTGAAACAGAAAAACTCAGAGTAAAAAATATGCTCTTACAAAAAAATTAATCAGAGGAATTCAATTGCTACAAGACAAGAAAAAAAAAATTAATTAAAAAGAAAACTAACTGCTGCAAACACATACCAAGTCCATTTTCTTAACTCCACCAAAAGCATTAATTCTGAAGGATTTACACCTGGCACACTCTTTTATTTGCTAATAAACATTTAGTTTTATCATGTTCTGTACTTATGGAATTGAGAACTCAACCAATATAGAAGTGACTCATTTAATAGCTTTAGAATCTTTAATAAGGTGGTTTTAAAGCCATGGGCAGAAGATTTAGAGAGTGATATAACTTTTAGATAAATTCTTACAATGGATAACACAAGTAACTTTGTTCTTGCTAGCATGTGGGGTGAGCTGGATGCGACAGCAGTGCACTTTTTTGCTAATTTATATGTTTCTAGCTTAAATTTTGTTTGTTTGTTGGATTTTTTTGTGTGCTTGGATTTTTTTGTTTGTTTCTTTAGTTGTTGATGACTCTCCAAATTCCTGTAAATCTTTTTATCAGTGATAAAACAGTGACCAAGGACAGATTTATCCTTGAAATGGTTGTCTAGGCTTTAGGCTGTTCCTTAAAACTAAAACATTTCAGCAACTTTATATTTCTAAAAACAGGATGCTGGAGAAGATTCCTAAGCAGTGCTATATCATTACTCATTTGCATAGGTATTATTTTATATTTACTTATTTCATACTCCTTTAAAGAATATTCTAGAGCACTTTTTTCCTTAAATTTAATTTATCATTATATACTCAGTTACTAGAAAATGCATCAGAAATATGTACTTATCCTCTCTGGTGCTACAGCTGGGGGATTTAGTCCCAAAAGCCACCGACAGGTTGAAAATTAGCAATTTGTTTACTCTAAGCTTCATATTTCTGCAGCATCATGTAATATTCTGAATTGGTAAAGCATAAAGAAACTGGAAATGAAAAGAATCCCATTTGTTTCACTGACATATTGAATTAAAACACTGATGGCATTAGATGCCTACAGCACTGATTAAATTTATTCTAGCCATGAAGCAACAGTTTATGATTTTCACATGAATAGCATACTTAAATGAAAAGAACATTAATACAATATGATATTAATATACAAATACTCACATTATTCACCTGCCACTGACGTTCTGAATTAAATCAGTAATGGGGTGTATAACTGATTAAATATCTACACAAGAGAATGCAACAGCCTATGATTTACAAAGGCAATGCCAGAGTGATCACATCATTACGTTGCCAAATGCTATCTATCACTTTTACTGGAGTTAACGAAGATAGATTGCATCCCACAGATGAGATGCAGCCTATAAATACTGCCATGCTGATCTTCATCTGACTTTCTTGGGGAACAGACAAGCAACAAATCAATAACTGAACAACGGAGAATACACTCCCTTATTAATGCAACCAGAAAATAAAAATACTAAAGGGCAAAGTTTAAATGATCCAATAATAGTTGAGTTTGCTTATATATATATATACCTATACACTAGTTCTCCATTTCCTAGATTTTTACCTCTTATCTTCTGTTTTAAAACCATCTAGAAAGTTTACAGTCAAAACTTTTCCAGTTGCACCACTTCAATTACCTTGTTCCTTCAATCTCCTATTTTAAACAACTCCTTTTCTTTAACAATGATGGAAAGCAAGCACAACTGTCAACATCATCATTTTCTTAACACTGAGAAGCCATCAAAGTAATAAAGTTGAGCGTAAACAGCACTTTGCTCTGAGAACACTGGAGATGGCTTTAATGATCAGTACTCATTCTCTGACTCGGCTTTTGCCATTCCCCTCTCAGGACCCAGCCTGGGGGCTGCTCCAGCAGACTGGCCACAGGAGAGGCCGTGGCTTCTGTCACTCTCTTGGTGCAGGACCATGGTGACAGGTAACGGGGTCACCGTTTTATCTGGGGTGACAGCAAAGCCTCATGGCAAGGCACTGAAGGAAAGTGTTTGTTTTCACAGCTCTCACTGACTGCACAACCACAACTTTACATAATTCTCACCCTCACTTTGCTCTTCGAGTACCAGAAAGCCTTTTGTTAAAGATTAGTTCTAAGACAGAACTAAGTTTATAATAAACTGCAATAATCAATTATGACATCGTTCTATTTAGCCTGAGAATATGATTTAGTTTCAGAGCAGATGTAAAGTTTGATAAAATTATACCAAGAATGAGCAAACATCTGTACCATTTTTCTCTATCTTGAAAAAATAAACCTGTGCTATGAGCTATCCCACATAAAAGATTTTAAATGCAGTAAAGCATGAACAAAGGCTTTGGGTTCTTCAAGGTAACAATTTGTTTAAGTCCAAGACACTACAAATATCTCCATGGATGCGACCTTATTACTCCTTCAAACTTCCTGAGACAGTGTTGGAAAGAATGAACATTTATTGGGAGTGATATAAAGAAATATAAGACCATTCTAAAAGCAGAGAAATCCCTCACTCTTTGGTTTTTTTCTTTTTGTTTTGTTTTTGTTTTTTTTTTTTTTTTTTGTGGAAGGTGTAATACTGAAATCTTGTATCTAGAAAAATATTTGGTGTCTGCCAAAACAATCAGTAGATTTTTATGATAAAATCTATACCTACCTCCAATTAATTTCTTCCAGACAATGGATATAGCCCTTCCACAAACGTTCCCTGATTATTTACCAAGGAAAATCACAACAGAGATGCAAACCTGCAATACTCTGTCCTTCATTATCTGAGATATAACTTACTCCTTTAATAAATTTAGGGATTGTCTTAGGGTTGGCAGGAAAAATGTAGCAAAGGACTAATGATACAACACAAACTTAAGAAAATGCAGGGAACTCAAGAATTTAGAAAACCAATAATATTTTGTATAACTGGAACCCTCCCAGGATGTTTCAACAAATCATTACTAGTTAGTAAGTGCTATGATATCCTAACTTCAATGTAGTTAAACATAACCATATAAAAGAAGTTTTAAAAGCAGAAAGAGATCTGGAATGGAAAGCTAACACATAGAAATGGAAGTGTTTTACTAGATTATTAAAAATCTCAACAATTTTCATGGAAGAAATGTTTTCCTAACTACAGGAGCGAACATTATCTTTTTATGCATTACATGTGCACTCTAAAAAAACCCCCAAAACTCTTTACCCTTGCCACCTTCAAAACAATATCATGACTGTCCTAATAAGCTTTCTGACAGATATGTATAATCACACATTTTTATTGTTGCTGTTGAAAAAGATCTATTTGAGGCATTAATGACAGAATAGCCTAGTAAAGCCTCATGATCTAATAATATTTGCCAGATCACATTACCCTTTAGAAAAAACCCAATAAAATTAAAGGGATGTTCCTCTGCAGCTTTTTCCTGACAATTCACCAAACACAGTTTTACATTTTATGCTACTAAATCACATCTGCTGATGGAAAAAAATAGCAAATGTGTACATCAATATAAATTTAAAGGCAATGTTTAAAGTTGAATAAGTCACAAACACTGTTAGTTCTTCATGAACAATCTCGACTGCAATAGGCAGGAACACCTTTTCTCAGTAATGAGCTTGGCAATGCTCAGGACATACCAAACAAAAAGATCAGTGAGAGTCAGCTCCCATCATGACTATATTTCAGAGTTTCTTACCAGGAACACCTAAACAAAGCATGAAATGTGCAGGAATACACACTTCTTAAATAATTTCTTTTTTTTTAAAAGCTTGAGATAAAATTAGTAAACTTCCTCCACTTACAACAGCAACTCATAGATTTTACCCAAAAATCTTAATCTAGTGGAAGGTATCCCTGCCCTAGCAGCATCTTGGAACAAGATGATCTTAAAGGTCCCTTCCAACCAAAACATGTTGTGATTGTCTCATTCCCTAATACAGCAACATACAGAAACAAATTACATTGACAAACCAGACACTTTGTTTTCATCTAACAATGTTGGCATTATAATAATATTATGTTTTACTATTTAAATATCCTAGAGTTAACAACAGCCTCTCACTTTCCCCCCTTTAAAAAGTGAAAATCACTGGACCTCTATTCCAACACACACAGTTACCATGAATCCCATTCATTTATGAAATAAGAAATGACAATATTCAAGTCTTTATTTTTAACAGATTAAAAAGTTCTTTCCTGGAGGAGAAAGCTCCAAAACTAAAGGGATCTCATACAATGTACAAAATACAATGCTCTGTAAGAGAAATGGGAACATAAATGCCTTTTTGACAGTTAAATTGGACCCATTTAGTTGGGAAGAACAGTGGCACACATTGGAACATCTTTAAAAGATTCAGACTGTAAAAAGCCTTAAAATACATCACAGGATCTGACACTTTATGTTAGCAGCAAAACAATTTTTGCATTCCTTGGGCATGAGCGCCTCAGGTCCCAAACAGGAGCATTTTTCTCACATAACATTTCCTTTTTGTGCTGTGAAAGACACTACACAGGCAAAATGTCTCAGTGCCATTGTTTATACAGGCAGGAGAAAAAACAGCTCACTGAATGTATCTCATCTCATTACTTTTCCCTCTTTCTCATTTGATTTTTTGTTTGTTTTTCCTTGCCTCCACCTCTTTTCTGTAATTTTTTTAACTTGTTCATTGGTCTTCTGTCTACTGTTGTACCACTGTATAAACCTATTGGATCACTGCATTGCTTTTCTACAGATACGCTGAGGCAGGCTTTGGTTAGTGAATATATTACTTCAAACTTCTCCCTATGATAAATAAACAAAAAAAGCACAAATAACCTAGAAACTTTAACTTCTAAAAAATCTTCTTTGTATAAACATAAGCTTTGAAACAGCTTAGATCAGCAAAAAGATCATCTGTGGGAAATCAGAGGCAAGAACGAGGTAAATTTTTAAAAAGTGAAAATAAGATTAACCTGATAGAGTTACTTAGAAAAAAAAAGAAAGAGAAAGCCACTGCTGATTGAGTGAAGGAGAGTTTAGAGATATGAAAGAATCCCCTCATAAAACCCCCTACATTGCACAAACAATAAAGGTGTTAGGGCATGGAACTCTGTGCACATCCTGGACTGGTTTATTGTTGTTGTTGTCATTATTTCTTCCTGCTGAAGACAGGACCCAGCCAGGTACAGGAATCTCGGTGAGTTTTGAATCTGTTTTTAGTGAACTGGAACAAGTTAGATAAAGTTGTTTATATGCTGTAAATCTACTTTCCCTGAGCCGAAAACGTGTTAGCTAATGGGTTGTTTATGAGTTGCAAATCTGTTCAGTGAGGTGAAAATTTGTCAGATAATGGGTTGTTTATGAATTCTAAATCAATATTCAGTGAGTCGGAACTATGTTAGATAATAGCTTGCGTATGGGTTGTAAATCTGTTTTCAGTGAACTGGAAACATGTTAGATAATGGGTTGTTTCTGGGTACTAAATCTGTTCTCAGTGAGCTAAAAACACGTTAGATAATGGGTTGCTCGTGAGTTGTAAATCTGTTTTTAGTGAGCTGGGAACCTGTTTAACAAAGAGCTCTAAGTGTCTTAAGTGTTTTTGGTGTGCAGAAATGTTCACGGATCTATTAGATTTGAGGGCCATATCTGATTTCAGGGAGGGAGGGATCCATCTGATACTTTAAGAGCAGATTTATATTCAGGGAACAAAAAATCTGGGACAACAGTATCTTGGATGTATCACACTCTATTTTCTCTGTTAAAGTCAATTACCGAGTAAAGGTTGGCATTATTTGTAGACTTCAACTTAATGAAGCAGAAAAAGGGTGTAGAACTGATATAACCATACTGGGTATTTCCAGTGTGGTTTTGAATATCTTCTGAGTAAAGGAAAACTTCTTATAGATGCATTCTAATAATTTTGGAGAAAAAATAGCAAAATTAATGTCAAATACATTATTTTTCAATCCTGAAATGAAACATTATTGCTAGAATATCTCAGCAGGATACCATTTAATAATTTCTAGGTCACAGATTCTTAACATGGAAATAGGAAAATGTTGGAATTTTACATCTTCCAATGAATGGAATTAGCGGTGTCAACCACTCTTACCACTGCTTTTCTCCTTATAGGTGGAGGTTGAACAAATACCTCCACTATATCAAGCAGCATCATGAACTGTCTGCTGCTTACAGTGAGAGAAAAATCACGTGCAGACTGTGGGATGGAAGGCTACAAAAATACCAGCTGAAAAATAATGACTCAACACAAACTGAAGAGGTTTGAAACATGTGAAAGAGAGCAATAAACATATTTGTGTGTGTTATATCCCTTCTCACTTACAAAGAAGCATTTCTACAGAAGTATTTCTACAAAATGCCATAGTTCACATGTACATGCCAAGCATGTAGAGTGAAGGCTTTTGCAAGGATACAAAATTTCATCTGACATTCAGTTATTCAGAGTGCTGACTCTGCTAATGAAAAATGAAATCTGGCATATTAAGCTACAAGTAGA
Source organism: Promerops cafer (assembly GCA_013398275.1). Taxonomy (NCBI): domain Eukaryota; kingdom Metazoa; phylum Chordata; class Aves; order Passeriformes; family Nectariniidae; genus Promerops; species Promerops cafer. The sequence continues at coordinate 2,481,133 of VZSE01009345.1, read as the reverse complement.
AATACTTCCTAACAATTTCTTAAAACTATAATTCCCAGCTATGCTTTATGGAATGTCTTTTCCTCTGTAGGGCAACCTATTATGAAGTAATGAGGAATACTTTATTGTTCTTTTAAAAACCAATTTCTATCTGCATTAGTGCTTCACCAGTATTTATTTCTCCTCTTTGTCTGTTTTAAATGTTGAAAATTCCATTGGCTTTTCATATAATACTTTTAATCTCTTCTTATAAAACCAGAGTTAAAATTGTCCTTGCACGTCATCACTGCACCTTTCTATGTCTCATGCAGCTAAGCTCAGCTCTGAACCCCTGGGTTTAATGCTTTCCTGGGAGTAATCCTGACAACACTGCTTAGTTTATCTTCAACATATCTCAGTACAGATGTAATAAATTCCTCTAAGATATCCACACATAGGAGATCAATGGGAAAAAACCTAAACACCTTGCATCATACATAATAACAGGATGGTTTGTGTTGGAAGAGGCCTTAAAACTTCATCTCATTCCACCCCCTGCCATGGGCAGGGACACCTTCCACTATCCCTGGATGCTCCAAGCTTTGTCCAGCCTGGCCTTGGACATTTCAGGGATGGGGCAACCACAGCTTCTCTGGGCAACCTGTGCCAGGGCCTCACTGCCCTTGCAGGGAAGAATTTCTTCCTTACATCTCATCTAAATCTGTCCTCTTTCAATTTAAAAATATTTAAAATGCTTTTCCATGCATTAGTGCCAACTGTCTTCATAACCACAAAGGACTCCACAGAACCTCAGTGCAGGGGTAGAATATACAACAACTATCCAATGTCACTTGTGGAAGAATATTTTGTCAGTTTGCAGCTGTTTAACTTTTTCTTTTCTAAAATATATTCCCATTAACATGCAACAGCAAAAGTTGATACATCAAACAAACTTCCATTTTTCCTCACCGGTCTTTGGTCTTGTTGTTGAACTGACACAAGAAAATAGCTGAATTTAGGCAACATAGCATAAATAGAAATTTTTATGAGATTTATCCATATCTTAAGGAACAAATACTACATAGCACTTTGGACATTTTGGAAAACAATTACTGAAATTGCAGCCTTCAAACAAAACAGACAGTAATAAAAAAGGACAAGAGAAAAAACAAATTAAGTATTTGCATCTGATAGGTAACCACAGATGGATGTGGTTTGTTGTATATTTTAGAAAAAATTAAGTAGAACAGAAATGAAAAGGAGCAGAAGTTTTTACAATTAACACTTTTGTCATATGGATTTATGGGTATTTAGCATTAAGGATGTATTCCTTATGTATTCACATTCAGATTTTCCTCAAATTCAGATTTTCCCATGGCAAACCTGGTACCTTCCTACATACACCTCATACTACAGTTGTGTCAGACTTGGTTGATAAACATTTTATTACCAGATAGTCAGATTTTTTTGAAACCTCAGATGTAAAATATGGTTTGTCTTATCCTGAAGACTTTGGTAAATATGCTTGCAGAAATTTCTTGATAATAGTGCCAAGCTTCAAGCTTCAAAGGTTAGAAACAGGTCACATTTCATGAAATTTCTCCTGCTACTGTGGTGAGTGAGGGCATAACTATCAGGAGGAGGGAATAAGTTCATTGCCAAGTAAGCCTCTGTTAAAACCAAACAGTTCTGTTGGTTGGAATTTGCCTCTGATTATCAGTGAGAACACAAATCCCTTTCTTGGGCTTCACTTCAAGGAGGGTGAATCAACTGAACACACTGACCTAGATCTTAATATTTTATACTGGGAAATAGCTACAACAGGGACTTCACCCTCACTAACTAGAAAAAAAAACAACCAAATAGTTTCATTTCCAAGCAATGCACAGGAAGGTTTTGCTTCAACAGCAAAGCTCCTAAAATCACAGTAATATAAATTAAGCATTGCCACCATTACTTCTGTTTTCTAGTAATATGCGTCACATCTCATAAGCCCGTTTTAAAGCAAATTATTTTGAAGTAGTTAATGTTTAAATGTATCTTACAGGGATAAAATATAATAAACTATTATGGTAAAATTTCGTTGGTTTTTTACTCTATAAAGCCAAGTTAATCACTAACTTTTCACTCAAAAAATTTTATTGAAATAAAACAGGCATTTTGGGAAATATGTGGGGTTTTTTTTTACTTACTTTCAATCAGCACTTTTCTTCCAGTCCAGTTGTCTTTGATAACTTGGATGTTTCCATAGTGGGCATCACTGAAGAATATGCGATTGGTGCCCCTTCCCTTCAGGCTGTAGTCGAAGGCCAGCGCTATCACATTTTTGAAGTACTCTGGGTTTTCATAGGGCCTCACTGGAGAATTCAGGTTGGTCTCATCCGAAAGGTGGATGCTTTTCAGTATGGTCCTCCCGGAGTACAGCAGGTAGCCCTCGTGCCTGAGGCAGCTGATTCCATCCTCTGCCAGGTAGCCGTGAGCGCAGGCGCAAGCTCTCCGCGCATTCCCGCGGTAAAGGCAGAGCTGGTGGCATCCGCCGTTGTTCCTGGCACAGACGTTGGTACCTGGGAAAAAGCATAATAAAACCTGTCATAAATATACTTCATTTAAGTAAATAGAAATGAATTTTTATTTGTTCTGGGAGTTCTTCTATTAAAATTTATTTGGATTATGTTCACAACGAAAACAAAAGGCCAATATAGTAAATAATGCAAATTTAACCACACCGAAAGACAATTTTAAAGAATACAATTAATGAGCAAATAAAATTAATGTCCTTTTACACTCACAACAGTATATATTTTATTAGAAAAAGATAAAATGGGTTACTCTTCAAAACCAGCTGAAGACTTAGAAAATGTTTCAAGTGCTTTGAGCTTTAATTTTTTTTTAAAACACTTGTTACTGGCAAAAAGTCAATTTTCACTACCATCAGAATACAGTACTGCTTTAAATATGCATGTATTGACTGGTAAAAAACTGTGTGACTCCAGTTCCCTGTTTTTAATTAAGACATTTCCTAACATTTTGTTCTAATTTAAAACTTACTTCCTGACAATTGCATACCATTAAAGAATCACTGTCAAATTAGTAGCTACACTTGTTGCAAGTAATATTTAAAATAACAGTAATCATCAATAATTGGGAATTATTTGTCTTTTTCTATTTTATTTTGGACTATCTATTAATTACTATTATAGCTAGTTGAGATAATTCAGTTTCTGTTTCTGACAGCCCTTTCCACCTACCAACACAGCTCTTTCAGTGTAGTAGTTTTCTTATTTCTGAAAGTTTTCCACAAAATGAAGGTGAATAAAACATTTTAATAGAATGTTTTCAGATATAAAACCATAATTGTTGGGGAAGATGTAGTGTCCAAAACTACTTTTGATTGAATTCTTTAACTGATACGTTTCAAGCTGAAAATCCTTTGAAGAAAAAAATCATGGCAAATGAGTGGCAACTTGTTCTTTAAAGCAGAAATATCTAATTTTGTTCTCCTAGTAAAAATTCCATAGGATAGTCCTCTGGAGTTATGTAAAACATGTGGAGATACAGCTATATACATTTTTACATTCCGTTTGCTTAAAAGATGCTTTAAAAGTTTTATTAGGCTAGAAAAGTTAATATCTGTTTGGAAGGATGAGAGGTCACAAACAAAAAAAAAGAAAATATATGAAAAGCTTCTAAAATCTCTTGGAAAACTTCAATGCTTCCATGGTTCACCAGCTGTAAACATCTTTAAAAATGTCCAGTTCTGAAGCCGGGGTAGTCAGGCCGTGTCCTTGCACACCTGTAAAACTGCACTGAAGGATGGGAATCTTTGCAAGTCCCACTGCAGGACAGACTCATCAGAAAGGGTAAAACAGGTGTTTGAAAATATCATTAATGACAGCCAGCACAGCTCATGGGGTGTGGGGGTTCTGGTTCGTTTTGGGGGGTTGTTTTAATAACAAAAGTCAGGAAACCATTTAATTACGTGGGTTTTTTTTAAACAGTTAACTACTTCTAGTTCAGTAAACTTAAAAAATAGATATATAATAGTGTGAGATAGAAAAACATTCCAAAAACATTTTTCACCTGTGTTTTTCCCTTTTGTCCTTCTGGCTCACTGACATCCCCTCCCAATGACATTAACCATTTGTAGCCTAGTAAAATTTGAAAAATGTATTAAAAAATCATTCGTGTATGTTTTTCAAACTAACATCAGTAGATTTTTAGCCTCAATAACAATTTCTCCTATTCCTCATGTGATCAAGTCTATAAATCCATCAATAAAAATTACACATAAAGAAGCATTGTTTTATCCCACTGTTTTATTTCCCTAATTCTATAATACAAAGCCCTTCCAAGCCAGCAGACATTAACAATTTCTAGCCTAGTTAAAAGAAATGGGTTTTGGTGTGGATTTATTTTTTTATCCACAAAATATGATGCTCTGAAATTGCATGCAGAAATCCATAGTAAAATTATTATGCATATATGTTTTCAAATTATTTGTTCTCAAAAAATATTTAAAATTTTTAAGAAAGAGTTTTATTAATTCATAAATATGTTTCCTTTCAAAATGTAGATTTATTTAACATGTCATGTTTAATGCAGCTATTTAGGAGAGATTTATGTAAAAGAAACAGAATGTTTGGATATCTAATGCTGTGATTAAAGCAAATTTTGAGTGTTACCAACACTAGAAATATATTTGTATTAAAAGCTTTATATATAATGCTGTTAACATTATTTTTTTTCCTCTCTTTTTGAGTATATTTCTAGAGTACTTTGTCTGGATGACCTGGTAGCAGGTTTTGCTGAGGAAATCATCATCATTTTTGGTAGAGATCGAACCAATTTTCCTCAGGAAAACAAGTTTTTCAAGGTCTTGTCAAAACCAGAATTTTAGAAGTACAAAGACAGTTAAATAGCCAGATTATTCTTAGTCAGGTAGTGGAGAATAAAGTTTAACCATCAGTATCATAAATCACAGAGAGTGTACAACAACTTTTGTCTCTTGAGTTTGCTAAACTGATTGAATATTAAAAAAATCTGATTATTTACAAGGTCACTTTTCACATAAAAAAAAAAAAAATAAAAGAGACACAAACCCAAGTAATGTCAGGAAACAAATATTGAGACACAGAGGATGGGAATTTCTAGTAAGAAAAAATTCTGGTTTGCTTTCCAATAGAAATCTGAAACTGCTCTGTAAAGCACAGGTCAAGGTCTCTCAATCTAAGAGTTCAAGGTCTCTCAGTCCTAAGTGTGACTTTTAAGAAAAACAAGACAAAAACAATCAAACCTGGAATGATAGGAAGTGTTTCAGTTTTAGGTTTTCTCTTTGAAACACTGAAGAATTTTAGTAGGATTTGTACTATATGTTTTCTTTAGAACATTAATTTTAGTTAAAAAAAATACTTCAAGAATAAAAAGTGGTGATAAAATCATTGATTATTTAATTTTTGGTATGCTTTAATATACAGAAGAAGTAGCAGGTGATATTAAAACAATCAATAGCATCCTTAAGAACAGCCAACCTTTCTCTCGTGCTCTATTAAAGACTTTCACTTCCTTCAGGTTTATTCCAAGGCCAGTCCTCATGGTCACAGCATCCGTGGCCTCATTCTTGTGGCCTCTTCTAATAGAGCCATTTGCATGTGCTCTGCCAAAAAAGTTGAAGATGTCTCATCAACAATCCTCAACTAATTCACACCGAACAAATGACTGAAGAGCAGTGGAGAGTTCACTTAAGAGGAGGTGGAGGAGCCTGTTCTCATCTACGGCACGGAGGCACTTTTTATCTTTCAGAACTCCCTCTCCTGGGAAGCTGCGCGGGATTCCGCGATGCCGCCTGTGACCTTGCTAGGGAACGGCTGGTCCTACAAAGGTGAGGCACCTGGCACCGAAATGACGTTTTGAGATTTGAAATACTTATGAAAAATAAATTACCTGTCAGACCAGTAGATGTAAGCTCCGAACACAGCAACTGAAAACATATCCACATTGCTCCCTGACAGCACAATCTCCCGACTCCCTCCACTCTCAAGGTCAATCCTTTCTATCTTGTCCGTACGAGCATCACACCAATACAATTTATTTTCCTAAAGATTAATTTCAAAGGAAACGTCAACAGGCTTGTCCAAGCATTTAATTAAGAGTTATTAAGATTACATCGAGGTGGAACGCCAGCTGGCTTTAATGAAACATAACAAATACTGCACATTTTAAGGTATGCAGGAAGACAGAGGAACCAACCTCGTAATCGATGGAAATCCCGTTAGGCCATGCAATCCCCAGGCTCACAAGGACGACCTTCTCAGAGCCATCCAAGTGTGCTCTGCCTATGCAAGGGCTCTGTCCCCACTCTGTCCAAAATAAATACCTAGAATGTTGTAGAAATCACCAATTAAAATTGCAAACAAAATGCACTATTATCATTAAATGGATACCTGAAAACCACGTGGTGTCTCATGTCTCTAGATAGTCTTAAGAAATTAAATGCGTCATAATACTTGTTTATTGGGCACTGTTAAGATAGTGTTTTCAAATTATAGATATGAAAAATTCTAAAAAAATTATTCTATTAGTCCATATGCAATTCTATTCCTTAAGGAATTCAGCTTTGCGCTTGGAAAAAAAAAGCAAGTTAAAAAAATAAAAATAAATTCTGGAACAGAAGCTCTTGCATCTAATCACTAACAAATGCTGTGATAATACAAGGGATGCTTAATCTAAAAATGTTTGAGATGTGAAGTAGTGAGAAACTCTGTGGGAAATGGTAGAGAAACGTGACCTTATTTGAGAAGAAAGTATTTTTCAAAATCTGCCAAATGCTTAATAGGAACAATCTGAATCTTATCTAATTTCATGTTCCTGTACACTCACTGCCACAGTTGCATCACTAGTTTGGGATAAGATGCTTTGCAATCTTCTACCTTGATAAACTTCTCAGTCTGTTGCTTCAGGTATAGCAAAATGAGGCCAAAAAATTTACACAGAGCATTTCCTTGATGAACAGTGACCTATGGAACAGCTTTGTGAGAATATCTCTGTGTCCAGAAATATAAATGTATGTGTGTGTATCTGTGTTAAAATATATTATAAACACACAAATTAACATATATTCGGAGGAAGAAATAGCTAATATAACAATTGAGGCCAAAAATATTACTACTTTCCTAAAGAGAAGGATTTTCATAGAAAATATTCATAGAACACTAAAACTTTTTTTTAATAAAATGCTGCACATAAATTGAATAGAACACACAAAACCATTCTCCAATACTTTAATCTGTGTGGAATGTATGTGTTTTTAAAGGTTTTAAAGACTACAAAATCTGGGCATTACTAAACAGTTCTCCCCTGTGGATGGTGACATCATTTCACCAATCTGCTGTTAAGCAGCTGTATTTGACTAGATGACTACAGATATGTGAAATAATGAGGGATAATAATGTGATAAGGGTGAAAAAAACATGAATCCTATCATTTGCTCATCAAATTCAGCTTCTGAAATAGCCCACTTTGGCTCTCATTGTAGAGCTTTCTGGCTCCAGGAAAAATGAATCTGCTCTCATACTTCTTGATATAACAAACAATACCATTTATACTAATGACAAAACTCATGCAGACTAGGAAATGGAACAGCAACATGAGTTAAATTAAAAATATGTTGAGGAATGCCAAAATAGGCAGTATTAATCAGCTGGATTTTAACAACCACTACATAAGTTTAATGCAATTTTAAGCAGATCATTAACAGCACCTCTAAACAGAACAGAAATTGCTTTCAGGCATCTGGTCAGAGGTCAGAAAGTTGAGACCTTCTTAATAGAGGATATGAACTAAATGTTGACCACAGGAAAGCAGACATTCAATATACTCAAATATTCCTTAAACCAACCTATAATCAGCAGGTTAAATGAATCTAAAATCCTCCAAGGAAAATCATAAACAGCTGCCAGAAAATATTATATGAATAAATATACCTGATGGGGGACAAAGACACTCTTTTGTAGGGCTACACATTCCTCACTTTTTCCTCAGTGACAATAAATAATGTCACCAGCTAGCTGAATGCTGCCTGCTTCCCATCTTGGCATAACTGGCAGATTCAACGAGTTCTAATAACTGCTATTTTCTTCTCTATTCTTACAGCTGTCAACTCCAGCTTCCAGACAAATGCAGAATGTAAAGTCAGGGCGAGGGGAGGGAAGAACACCTTTGAAAGTTTTACCTCGAAAAGGGGAAGAGATTTAGCAATAATGCAAAGGGCAAAAAGGCCTTAATCTATGCACAGAGAGGCAGCCCTGTACTTCCCTTGCAAAATGCTGTTGTGCTTCTCCTGGAGGAACTGAGGGGAGACATCTCAAGTTATCATTTTGTGGCACAATATTATAAAACAGATGAAACTTTCCTTCCTTTGCAGAAGATACACTGTTCTACCAGACATGTAAAACAGTAATCTGTGGTCCTCTAATTCTCCTTAAGTATCCTAAATAACCCCTGTGCCACGGGCAGGGACACCTTCCACTAGGCCAGGTTACCCAGAGCCCCGTGAGCCTGGCCTTGAACAGCTCCAGGGATGGGGATTCCACAAGGAGCTCTGGAGGTGGAAGGGGATGGTACATCCCCTATTTCTGTCAGTGCTGCAGGGTAGTCCCTGCCCTCAAAAATCAGCTGGGTGAATACAGATGTCCCTTTTTCCAGCCCTTACTCTCCAATCTGCTACCTTCATGTCACAGGACTCTCAGCTGCCCTGGCCACTCTCCCTGGTTGTTGCACTGGGGTGTTACACGATCCTGGAGTTTTTAACCACCAGGGATTACGCTGCTCTGCCATTCCATCATGAAGCCCTTCATCAGCTGATGTGGCTTCCTTGGGTTTGCTGGGCCCTTCAGATTGAAGCATGCCTCCAAGCAAGGTCGAACCTTCAGGTGAAACGGGCTCCTTGGAAAACTGAAACTATTTTGCAGGGAGCTCAGAGGATGCCACGAATACAGCGAGCGAGGCACAGGCTCTGTGTAGGTTAGGAATGAGGTGTTACCCTTTCTCTGGGTGTACCGCGATAGAGCGTGGCTGGTCCAGCCCCTGGGAGATCACCACGTAGCGGAAGGAGCCGTTCAGCCGCGCCACCTCGATCAGGCTGAAGCCGTGGTCCGCCCAGTATATGTTACCTGCAAAAAATACCCTGAAGTCACTGCGCGAAGGAAGGACTACTTGAAAAGGGTTTAAGTCAGGACCAGAAGCTAACTGCTATATCTTCATTGGCATAGGTGTTTTATTTGTAATTTATAGCCCTATCCAGCCTTTTTATAGCATAAACTGGTATTGAAACTGTTCATCTAGGAAGTGCCATCCAATATATCTATAATTTCCAGACATTTACGATACTAGAAAGTAGAGCTGAAAGGAATCAAAGTTATTTAACCTTGGGCTGAAGAGGCAAGTGTTGTGTACTCTCAGAAATGATGACAAACGATGACCTACCTGCTATCCAGTCCACTGCAATGCCTTCAACTCGCCCCAAACCATTTGTGACAATGTCTTCTTTCCAGGTTTGGTCTCGCTTAGCTCTGCTGATCTTGTTGAAACCCATGTCTGTCCAATAGATTGTATCATTTCCTATAAAACATGTGCCAGTGATTCTCAGAGTAATTCACTTACTTCAGTCCAAGTTTCTGCATTAACAACTGTAAATATTTCCACTTATAGTTTTAACATGTTATTAAGTATCAAAATTATCAGATTTAATTTCTCATTCTTTGCCTTTTCTTAAATTTTGTTTAAAATAATTCTGTCAGATTTCTAGGTTGTTTAGTACAGCACATGTAACACAATAGAGCTATGACAAGAAGCTACCTCTGTTAAAAATCACAATGAATACGCTGTCTTTACCTTTTCCCTAATGGAATAAATGCTTCAAAACCATACTATTTTGTTTGTCACCATTCCAAAATATTTAGGAAAAGCTACAATGTAAAACTGCTTATACAGTCTTTTCCTTCAGTAATCAGACACATTGAATTTTAACAGTGTAAGGAAAAAAGTAACTAGGGAAATAAAAAGTGACATTTGAGAGTGATATGCTGACAAAATAATAAAAAAAAAATATATTCCATCCACAATTCAGCTTTTATTTTAAATATCCTGACAAGCTTCCACTAACAGCCTTTTTGTTTGGTGTTTCAAGACACCTCAGCTGTCTTCCCAGCTTTTCTGCTGCAGTGATTGTCCAAAAAGTAGAAAAAAAGGGACAACTTTGACCATTTGAACTCAACAGCCAGATGGAGAATTTGAAGTGGCCCAAACACAGACACAAACTCCCCTCTGTGGCACAAAATAACCTCAAAAAAGAGGTGGGGCAAACAAAGCGAGAACATCCCTCAAGCAGAATTATCTCTATTTTCACTGTCAGGATTCTGTAAATAAGCTGCAACCAATATTCTGCTTGCAAAGTAATGAGCTGATGACGTCCTGAGTGAGTTGTTTTGCAGAGAGATATTAAATAATATTTGTTCCTTCATTATTTTTTTCATGCTTTGTAAATCTGCTTTTAATTCCATAATAGTGTGAGTGTATTTATAGAATATATACTTCTGTATACAGCATAGAAACATTACCTATATAAATAGATATCAATATTTTATATCTACATATACACACATGCATCTATATGTATGTATGTGTGTGTGAACATTTGTGTAGATCAATAGATATGTTTATAAAATAAGAGAGTTATTTGTGACCAAACAATATTGGTATGCTCAAGAATCTTACCCCAACACCAATTAAACAAATGACAATTCTGACCTCAGGTAGTCAAAACAAATATGAGAGTCAGGCATTTTGCTACTTATTTGCTAATTTAGAATTTATTTAGAAGTATCAAAACACAGGCAGAAAAAAGGTGTATGCATCTTCTAGCTTGTTCATCTCCACAAAAAACATTGTCATTAGACTATTAATTATGACACGCTGCACTACTAGTGCATGTAGGTATATTTTATTTATAATATTTATATTTTTAAATTACTGAGATAACAGCAAAATTTGGGAATCCTTCCCAATAAAGAGTGAAATGAAAGCAACACTCACTAAGTGGAAAATAAAAAAAAAAAAAGAAATCTGAAACTATCTCCACTTGCTTTCTGAATCATATTTGATGTATGTAGATTTTAATGAATTTATAAAATTCAGTGTAAGGTACCAAAATGAGAAAAACAGATGTTTTTGAAGCTGAAATGCAGTTGAAAGATGTAACATGCTATCACCTTGTGATTTCACTGCTGTACAGCATTTACATTTATCTTTGCAATGTATTTGTCACTGCCAATTCTATTCATGTTCCCTGCACGGTGACTTCATTAAGCCAAGTTGGAGAACCTCACTTAATTTCATCCAGCCTCAAATTTCATTTTTCCAAAAGGTCAAAAATCTCATTCTTCCAAAATTAATAATTTGATATTTATTAGTTAAGTCCACAAAACCTCTCTAAAGCAGGAGTTAGCATATCTTCTGACTGTGGTAAAAAAAAAAAAAAAATCCCAAACCAAGAAACATGAGATGCAAAACAGCCCATAGAACCCTAGTATTGATATTTTAAATTGAAAAGGCCAAATTTTAGTCTTCTGTGTTAGACATAATATTTTTGTAAAATTTGCATAATTTAAATTAAAAAAAAAAAAACAAAACAAAAAAACAAACAAACCTAGAAAACCCAATTGCATTGCCTTAGCACTCTCTGTCAGGAACAGGTGTGGTCACCACTTGTCTCTCCTCCCGTGTCTCTCCAGGAATAGATTAAATCTCTGTAACAGAGTCTTTCCCATCTCAGGTGTGTGTATAGAGGTTCTGGCTTTAAAGTGATTTTTATGTCTCTGGAGACTATAACTGAACTATACCCCTGTATGAGAAAAGCTCTGAACATCAGCTGCCGCTCATTTGAAAGCAAAATATGCAACAATAAGGGTGCTGTAAAATGTTGAGAGAATGTGAAATTTTGCTACGCAGAGCTGCAAGAGCAGCAGTGAAGAAGCAAGTCAAAAAAGTGAAGATCCAAAGAATTTAACTTCCAACCTGGTAAAAAAAGTTTAGTGATATTTGTGTGATGAAGTAGTCCAACAGAGCCAACAGAAATAGGTCTCAATTCAAAACGAAGGCAAATATTAACATACAATTAAGAAAAAATTAGGACCTCTGAATGCTGAATTCCCAGGCAGAATCTATGTCAAAATAAAAAACAGTGGAGTATGACAAAATAATTGTATGTTGCAAGAACGTAATGTCTGCGTTTATGTAACATAGGTAACTTAAGATTTTATTTCTAGACTGCCAGTTTGTAAACTCGATGGATAACAAAATGAGTCTCGAAGGAAGGCTGATGGGTTAAAAATACAAAGACACAGGATATTTCTCAGGTCACTATGTGGTCACAGATTATTCATTTTCCAAAAAATAATCAAAACTTGCTAACATATTTGAAGATATCCAAACACCACTGGGTGATGTATCCAATCACTTTTAGAATCTGATCTTTAATTTTTTCCCACTTTTGTTCACATGCATGCAGAACTGAAACTTCCTAATTTCATAGGAAGTTTGTTGGGCTGTGAAAATAAAAAACTATTTCTGTATATACAGTGGAAAGGTATGTAGTGTCCTCCAGGAGGAAATTCCTGCTCTTCAGGCTGTCAGAGCTCCTTCCAGAAGGATGAAACAGATCCAGACTTGGCTTGTGCCGTGTAGGAACGTGGGTGAGCTGGGCTGCACAGGGAGACAACCTTCCCACTCAGCTGTCAAAGCCACCTGCTAGGTACAACACCTCACAGGACTGAGAAAATTCCATGGAAAAGTGTCACAGCAGGAACAAGCCTTTTCCCTTGATGCACGCTTCCTGTAGAACCACCAGTTTCCTACTCAAGGTCTCAGTGATGACCCCGCCAAACGAGAGCAGCTGCTGCTGCCAGGACTATTGGCACGTGCACAGTATTTCCTATTTGCTCTAAGTATTAAAGGTAGAGCCTAACTCTGTAGTATGATCCGTTTCTAACTCCTTTAAATGCAGTTGTAATTTCTTAGAAGGTTTGAAAACAAGGGGTTATTTCATTTATCAGAAGAATTTACAATTTTAAGCACACGTACAATGAATTATACATAATATTTACCTGCATGGAAGTCTATGCCCACAGCAAATGAAGCCCCAGATATAGGCATTAAAGCATCCATTTTATCATTTGGATCAAGAGGAATTCCTCTGATTCCCTCATGAACAGAGTACATGAGAAATGATTCAATACCTAAGGGAAAGATGAAGCAGCCAATGAGAGCAAAGTGGAAACTTTCCAAATAACCAAGATTAGAGGAGCTAACATACATTAGACATAATTTTCCAATAGCTCTCCATGGTTTTTCAGAGCTCTTTGAAAAGATATCCATGAGTTATTACAGTTAATTTCTAATTAAATTACAAATGTGGTCCCATCAAGAGAAGGGAATCACTGTCCATTTCAAACACCACCTTATAATCAGGTAATTAGCAGAAATGAAAATTAAAATTTAATAAAAAATTGGGTTTGAATTATGAGCAATTTCAGAATATTTTCAGTGCACATCTGCACTTTGTGAACATATTCAGCAAGAGATAATTTTAAAGAACTTGTGGAAAACAGGACAGTAAATTTTCTTTTGAGGTACAGGATTCATCTCACTTCAGTAGTGCACATTTCCTTCACAGAGAGAGAGAATCACGTAGTTTTGGTGATGCATTTTAAATGCCTACTTTTGTGTTAGATTAATCAAATTCCAAATGCACCTATTTCTGTTAGGTAGGAATGAATTCTACGGTGTAGAGTTCTTCTTACATAGTAATTCTCAGGAATTATTTAGTATTAATAGTAATAAATAATATAGAGTTTATAAAACTATAAGGCACCTTGGCCATAAAGCTGTTTTGCATTATTCAGGCAAAGGGTAAGACTTTGGCTGTGAGCAATGTTCTGACTTCTGCCAACTCAAAAGATTTAAGGAAAAACTGGTTTTATTTTATTTTAAGAGCAATACAATAGGATGAGATACTCAACCACTCAGATACTTGTAGCCTATAATTTAGTTTAAAACAAGTTCTGTGACCTTGAACAAATATTTATTAATGATGGTTTGTACGGTCTGCTTTTCTGTCTACATAAAAAAAAATTAATCAGCGTTATCACAGAAATTTATTTATTTGAATAATTTAATAAAAAGCTAAATTTAATTCATTCCTAACCACAATAGACATTTCTCTGTTACTTCTTCAATCAAGCATATTAAGTATAATTATTTAACTAAAAATGACTAAAGTAAGTTTATTTACACATTGGAATGTTCCCCTAGAAATTAAGTTGGTTAAAATAAATGCTGAAAGTCACTTCACCTTTGCAGGCCATGCGGTTTTTTTGGAGGTTGTAGCCTACTGTGCACACACAAGTTCTGGTGGTTTCTGATGTTGGCAAACAAAGCTGGGAGCATCCCCCGTTGTTTAACTGACAGGAATTGCTGCCTAAGACATGACAGGACAAGAGACAAGAGAAATCAAAACCTGGGCAATGCAACCCTTGCTAAAAAGTGTTGTTATTGAGATATTATTATTATTTCCAATTTTTGTTCAGGTAACTTATTTGAAAAATTGAGATATGCATAAAATATTTCATAAATTCATGTACCTTTCCATGCTTCACTTGTGCAGAATTTCAACCCCACATTTCCCCTCAGAATATAAATAATTCTGTTTTCTGAAAAATCTGCCTATTTGAAAGTAAAAGCATATGAAAATCCTGAACATTCTATGTTGAGTTAATGATGAAAGCTCACTGACATTACCGTATCTTAATCTAGACCTTGAACAAATCATTGATTATATCCTATCCATCCATCAAATTTTATATTAGCCTCGTTATCTTTATGAACGAGCCATTTTTAGGATATTTTAGACATACTCCAAAGTGATCTCACAAATCCATGCTCCTAATGCATAATTATTACAATATTTACATAATAGAAAAATATATTTTAATAAGATTTATAATAGACATACACAGTAAACTAAACACATCTCAGAAATCTGAAGCTTCATAAAGAAAAAAATTTAATTTCACTAAGATAGTCAAGGAATTAGTTGATTACAAGTTATTATTTTCTTCACAATAGGAGAACTGCATGAGAAAAGATGCTGTGCACTCTAAAAGCTGGTTAAACATACTTCAAATGTGACTTACCTTGCTGTGCTGCTTTATCATACACTTTCATATGAACAACACCTGCAGTTTTGTTTCGCAGGACAGTTGGGTTTCTTCCATCTTTTTTATTACAGGTGCCGATCTGAGCCAAGTTCTGGTCTGCCCACCAAAGCTTTTTATCTGTAAAATTTAGTTTTTGAAATTAGGATTACTATCAAAATATGTATGGTTGAGACCTAAGGTGGGAAAAAGCTTTGGAAGTTAATTCTGAGATCAGTTTTAAGGGAAAATGCCTAAAGAGGTTATGGAGAAAATCTGAAGAAATTGTGTTATTAAGATTCTGCAGACATGAAAACAGTTTTGAGCAGCTTCACTTTTGCTGAGACAACTGCTGATTTAAGGCTACCTGCATAGAAAAAATGCCTCATTTTTCATATATATGTGGAAATCCTAGTGTTAACATAGGGAAGAAATTCATTTTCACAAGCAAACAAAATTGCTTGAAATGTTAAACCAAGTCTTTAATTAAAAATATTTACAATCAGTGACTAAGAAATCATGAAAAAATTGAAAAGCAGGCACTGCCAAAGTTTCAGAATTAAAATTTTAACAGCTTTGATTTCAAGCTCAAACTTCACAGAACTAATGGTTGAAGACTGTAACCAATCTTCTGGTTGTCTGCCATGAGTCCTCACTCCTTGAGTCCCCACAGGTCAATGATGAAATGATCTCAGGGCTCTGCATTTCAGACAGAAAAGGTTATTACTGTAGAGGAACTAAAAGTAAAACCTTGAACTGAAAACCTTTAAACTTCAGGAACACTGCCTACCCAGCAAATATTGTGTCCTAACTTCACTTTTAGTTAATTCTCTTTTCAGTTAAAAGAATTTCTGCCTATGCTACAGTTTTAATATTTAAATCACAAATTTATAGAGCCACACAGTTGAGTGATTTATGATAGAAAGTGCAGATCTAAAATATAATTTCCACTGTGGTAACTGTAAAAAGTTACAGCACTAAATAAAATATCCAGGAAAAATCCAAAACATGCTCTCCACAGGTATATGATAAGACCAGAATCTGTGGAATGAAAAATATTCTAAATATCAAGATTTGAAGACACAAGTGGAACTCTCTATTTAAATTTGGATAAAATTTAAAGAAAACCTATAATTTTATGCATTGACTAGTTAGTCTAGAATTGACTGATTCAAAACATCATCATGCAATAGTGATCAATTAACAATAGCTTGCATCTGAAGACACTTTTATCAGAAAATCCTTAGAACAAGAAGTGCCTGTGCTCAATTTTGATTATGACAATTATAAGAAAAAGGCACAAAAAAGCTAAAAAAAACCAACCAAAAAACCATGTCTGTGTGTTATAATCCGTATATGAAATATTGGGAATTGGACTTATTTTTTTTTCCTGTTAGATAATGACCCACAATCCTAAAGGTTAGGTTAACTTTTTCAATGAAAATTTGTATGTGAAGAAGAGTTTTTGTTCTTCATGTCCTTTATGTGACCACAAATCAGAACAGGCCATTAAATAGTTTTGGTAATGACTGGTGTTTGGTGCATAGTAACATGAACTTACTGTTTTACACATCCAAACCCATCTGTAGCAACAAGTTGTTTTGTAAGACTGGGGTACAGGAAGAAAGTAAATTACATAAGGTTTTGGTGTTTTCATCCTTTATTTCAAAGAAGCAATCAAACTGTTTTAGGCATTTCTTTAATATTTTGTGCAAAACCTCAGCTTTGGCTGTGGTTTCAACAACCTCCCAGACACGCCCTTGGCTGACCTGCCTGTCTCCTTAGGAAAAAGAAACAAAAAACCCAAATAACCAACATTTACCAAGAGATGAATGCATGGCATGTACTTAACCAAGAAGTTTAATTACCAGTGAATATCTACACCACAAATATTTTCATTTCTCCCTTTTGGTAGTACAGAGCCAAACCCATTTCTACACGAGCAGCTGAACGTTCTACCAGGTACCTTTTGTTTACTGAGCTACTCAACGAGACCACATCTGCTTCCCTGCACAGTTAAGAAAGTCTAAACAATTTCCATCAATGGTGTCAGACACGTCAGATCACGGAGTTGTTCTCTGATGACAAAAGCAGCACTTCATAAACTCATTACTAATCCTAAGGTACTTGACTGTCACTGCAGAGGTTGAGGAGTCTCCTACATCCCCTACACCAATAAAAAGGACAAATCACAACAATTCACAAGTGAAGTATCACAAGACTCTTCAAAATGATTCTTTTACCTTCCGCTTTCATTCTTGTTAACGTGAAACTTGGATAAACCTTTACATGAAAATGTAACTTACGAAATCTTACTGAACTAGTGTTTATTCTTTTCTTACATGGAATGACGCACAACGATTTTTAGAAGATAAGGATAGAGTAGGGGGATTTAAATGAGAAAGGTCATACAAATCCTGTATAGTTAAAAAAAAAAAGTAAAAGGTATCATAAAATCAAAAAACCCCACCAATCAAAAAAATAAACCAAACCAAAATGTCTGAACAGCACACTACCTGCTCAAAAACTTGCCAGTTATGCCCTAAAACCTAAGAAATAAATGTTTTGATTCTTCAGAAACTGCTAGGTGACCAACAAACACCACTGTAGTCTCAAACAAACAAACAAAAAACCAAAACAAATACACAAGTAATTTTTTTACCATAATTCTATGTTATATTTGGACTATTTCTCTCTGCATTACTGCTATTCTGTCAGCAGACAGCTCATCTATGATGTCTAGTATTCAGGATTAACTAATTATTTCCATATTAATTTTAAAATACAGTAGATGATTTTACAAAAAAATACACTTTAGCATAAAGACAACTTGCTTTCACACACAGGGGAAGAAAAAAAGCTGTTTTGGACCTTTAAACATCAAACTGAAGTGATTTATTTGCTTGAGTATGCTAACAAGAATGCTGCTCGATCGCTAATTACAATCTTGTTGCTGAAACTGGGTTATAATATATATTAAAATTGTTGTATTTATCCATTCTGTTGGGTAATTAGCATTAAGCGCAGCAACATATTGGGAAACAGCAACTTCAAATGCCAAAAATTGCTACCCTGGCTTTGTGGACAGTTCTCTGGAGATTTCAAGTAGTACTCCGAATGCAAATTTTGATGGGCCATTAGTTTTCATTAATGGTGGTTTGAGTATTTATGGAAGACAACTATGTACTGCACTTAGAACCAGGCAAATTGCCTAGATGTATTTCATATATTAATGCTAACGTAATGAATGGCGTTACGGCAATTAGCAGACTGATGACTTGGAAAATTAAGGTGTGTGTGTTTGCAGTCTCCTGATCTAAGTAGCCCCTTCCACTTTGCAAACAGAACCAGCAAAGTCACAGCTCCCACCATCTGAGCTACTGGGAAAGCACTCTGGTGTTAGTTTTGAAACTTTACTTAGGATGAAACAAAAATCAAATAACCAATATATCTAATGCAGGATGAAAGTAAACGGGAGCAGAAATATATTTTGGTAATATTAACCTACATTTTCTGTCTAAAATGAAATACTATAATTGTTCCTTTCTGTTTTGATGGCTTGATAATGCAACTTGATTGCTATATTTATATACAGTTTTTGTTCAAAAGACATTCTTCTAATATCTGCATGCCCATTGAAAAGCTATTATATATATCTGATTTTGTTGTATTGCTGATTGAATTTTTTTAATATGAATTTCAACATAAATAGCACTTACACATAAAATCATTCACTACATGGAGTTACTCTATTTTATACCAAAAAAAGACCAAATGCAGAACAAATTATACCCTTATTATACAATTTACATTATATTCCTATTTTGTAGAGACATTGAGGTTTTTGTAGAATTTTGTGGTTTTGAGTAAATTGTATTTCTGCGAGGACCTGATACAAAATCCAATCAAATGCCTCCACCAAAACTGCTGACAGAAGCCTTCAGCATCCCTTTCTTCTCAGCCACAGAGTTACAGTAACTAATCAATTCTTTTCTAGCAATGCTCAGTTTCTCATTCAGAGTCATTTGTCATTCAAGAAACAGCACACCCGTTTGGAGACACGTCAGATATTGCTGCGAGCTCCTCTGCAGCTCAGATCCTGTGAGATAATGACTGCTCACCAATCCAGAAACACACCTCTCACATCAAAGGAAAATTTCTAACCTGTTTCAATAACAGTCAAGGAATCATTTTCACTAAATAACTTGGAAGGCAGGAAATGAGACTGTATGCAGAATTCCAAATACATCTTTAACATTTGATCCCATTCAAAACATTGGCTACCAGGAAAACGGCTAAAATCGGATATTGAATGGTAGATTAAACTCAAACCTTAAGACAAATAGAGAAAGTATTTTATTATTGTTAAAAAGATTTTTGCTGTACTGTATAAGACATTCAGAGATTCTTTCACATGGAACATGCTGAATATCAGAACAGGGGATATGTTTGATATCAACTTATAAATGCTACCAGCAGCAGGTGTTGAAAATTATGTAGGGCACAGGGTGCTGTGAATCAGATAAACTTCTAATGACTAGAAAAACCAGCAGAGGTCTTTGAAGAAAATAAAATGTCAAGTTTACACAGAAATAGAAGAAAATTACTATGACCAAATGAAAGACAACAACCAGTGGGAGGTACTAGACAAAGCATTCATGTAGTTTTGACTGATAGAACTGGTAGATTAATTAAAAATGGCTGATGTTGCATACACTGACATCTCACAGAGTGAATATGGATTTGATGAAAAAGTGGTAGGAGTAGAAAAGCACGTATGACTTCATAGATTTACAGAAACTTTTTTGTAATACAGAATGGCAACAGGAAAGATACTTTTTTTTTGGTAAGCTTAAAGGCATGGAGAAAATAGCCATTTTGTACATATTCAAATGTTTTACTTTCAAATGGAATATGATTTTCATCCCATCTCTATCATGCTTAAGAAGATTTAGCAAAAGCAGGCTAGGAAGACCAAAAGACTAGGAATTTTGCTCAGCATATTGAAAAAGAAAGATGACTGACACTGCTGAGTAGAAAACCAATAAATGAAAGACCCAAAATACAGAAAGATGTGAACTATATATTGTTCCCATTTCCCTCAAGGATAAAACTGACAGTTACCTTGGCACCAGCTTGTTTGCTAACATCATTTTTTGTGTCTTATCATTACCTTCTATAAGCTTCCACTAAAGAATGCAATAGTAGGAAAAATGTTAAACAGAGCCTGGAAAGGACCAAACAACAGCAAACATCTGAAACAGTAGTGGTGACTTCCAAATGGTTACCAACAGCTAAACTGCAATGCTAAAATAGAGGAATTGAAAGCAATAAAAACAATGTGGAGATTGAGGGGTCGTGCTAAAGGAGAATCCTCATTGCTGGTGAAGCTCTGAACCACTCCATAAATTCTATTATGAAGCAAACCAAAACTTCACTGACTTCACTTAGCAGTGTCTGTTGAGCTCTAATCATAGAACACGACCATGGAGTGTCTAACTGCTTCTCTTTTCCAGTGTTGAAACTAAGAGAATCAAAGATCAAGAAACTCCAGCTATCAGAACAGCACAGAGCTTACCAAGGCAAACTAAAGAAGTCTTGGTTGGACCAAGCCTCTCCCAGTCATCGCTTTTTTATAGCTCTGAAAAGTCTTCTGCAACATGAACTGTAAGAGACAGTAAAAGCCACTGGGAACTGTCAGATCTGTGAGTTTTCTGTGCAAAAAGCTGTCCAGACACGGGATGGAAGGCATCAGCTCTTTGCACAGGCTGTGGGATTCTCTCTGGGTGTCTCTGAGGTCACGTTTTCTCACAAGGAGACTGATGGCTGGGGAAGATGCTTCCCAAACGGCTAAAGAAATTTTCAAAATCATTAACTGAGGTGCTTGAAGAGACATCACGGGTGTAGTAAATTTATTAGAAATTCAGCAATTTTTCTGAAGATCCTTTCTCCTTCAGAGCACCTAGCCCTGGCAGGGAAGGGGTGCATGGCAGCCAGGGCTCTCTCAGACCACATCACCCATCCCCTCAATCCGCTGAGGTGCCCTCCACTGTTTCCTTGTTTCAGCTCCCAGTCCAATAAAGGATCTGCTGATCAACAAGTGACCAACCCTGTGACCTGGTGACACAACTGTACAAAGGGAGTTTCAAAATACCAAACTCCATCTCCTCTTTCTGTCTCACTGGAAACATAATCCAACAATATGACAAGATCATGTATTAAAATCGACCAACAAAGAACATTAACTGTCCAAAACACTGCTTTTAGCTGGGGACACACGACATGCAGAGGGCAGAATAATGCAAAAGAGAGCTGAAGATTACAGGACTCTTCAGCATTGAGTAGAACTTAAATCCCACAAAACAGTTAAGGGTTTGGGCACAGGTATCATCTCTCTTCAGTCACTGATGAATTCAAACGGTACAAAAAAAGATAGCTCAGTATATTCACAGAGGAGAAATGTTTCATTCATGCTTTATCGTGTTTACTGTGTTTTTAGAGACAAGCAGTCAAGAAAACTTAGGAAAAGGAGAAAAAATGATGCAATAAACACTGCAATTACTGTGATTCACCTGCTAAAACCTCTGATTAAACTTGTAGGCAAACAAATCAGCAGGGGTAGTAAATTTTCATACGCTATCATGTTAAATCTTACATTAGAACAAATTAGTCATTCTTCTTTGCTTATATATTATTAGTTATGACCATTTATCAGTTAGAGTTCCCTTATCTTGCTTCATATGGCATTGGATTTTTTGTTCTGACCCACCTTACGTGAACAAAAGCCTGCTTGTAAGAAGCTGATGCACAGCCACTCTCTGTAGGAAAATAAATGGCATTTGTATTACCATGGTATGCTCCACAGTACAGAAACTTACAGGAGAAATGAATGCAGAAACTTTTCATGTTTTCCAGTCAGCACACACAATGCTGCTGGTAAAACTGTGTGTGTTTGTACTTTTCTTCAGCAGAGATTTATGGGGAATCTCACTGCAATGCCAAGATGCAGTTTAGCACAACTGTGACTCTAAAACCCCAAAGCAAACCAAACAGAAAGTCCCAAACTCTGTAAGTTTTGTTCACCATTTCTGAGTAGGATGAATTGTCATCACCCATAAAAACAAAGCGTCCCGAACTATGAATATTAGAGGTACACGTGATAAAACCTACTCAGCAGATATCCTTCCATCTCCAGATGTGCAAAAATCCAGCTACTTTCACACACTCTTTCTTACATGGCAGCTATAAACTCTGTTCCCTGTCCCAGAGGGATCATCACTCTTGTAGCTTCTGTGAGTCACAGGTGAAGAGCTGACACCCCCACCAGCTCAGTGACAGCAGGAACAAACACTCTTTACACCTCCTGGAAAAGACTTCCAACAGCTCCCCAGAGTAAAGGTCATTTATTCAGCCTCTTTCTAGTCACAGTCCAATCAATGAAAAACAATTTGTCCAAATTAACATTCATGATTCCTTCTGACACCCAGCCTGCTCGTGTTTATGGATGCACATATAAAAGCATAACATTTTCAACAGATACTGACAGCATTTAGAGTTCAGTACTGGCCAAATGGGTGTATAATAAATCTAATTTAGTAATTACCACTTTAAATATTACATAATTTACACCATGTGCATAAAAATAATTACTTATTTAATTTTCACTACACACCATCTATATGTACATAATTGTTATTTAATTAATCAATCAAATAAAATATTTCTTAAAAAGACTAGCAGTTGATAACTCACTCATCCCAACAAAAGTCTCTTTATCAGTTGAATTTTTTTTTTTTTTTTAATATCCAAGATAAATATAAGTGATTTTTAAGTGAACCAGAATAGAGGTCAGTAATTTGTAGGAAATATAGAAAGCCCTAAAGTCATCTCTAAAAAAGCAGAAGCATAAACATAAATTCGGAGTCAAACTGGAATTTCTTACTACACTCTGTACCAGCTACAAGGACCAAGAGCTGAAGGTGCATATGAGAAAAAGTCAATTTGAAGCAATATTTTTATAATATTCAGTGATCAGCAATTGGCTGATTGTTTTTAGGAATTTTTCGTTACGCTACTGTTATTTTGATTTTTCTGATAGATGCTTTTGAACATTCTAAATATTTCTTGGATAATTCTGTGTAATAAACAGCGTAACAGCTCCTTCCCCTTTCAAAATTCCTTACATGTGACTGTAGTAAGTATAAGCCATCAATCTGTTACCTTCATTTCATATATATATATATATGTATATGCAAGTCTACATTTAGAAATATCCTTGTAATAGAGATTGCAAACTGTTCAACTGAATGTAAAGAACTTTTCATGTACAACACAGTCTGACTCGTGAATGTACTGTAGATATTATTTACATAAAACCAACAATAACTTCCCTAAGCTTTTTATATTTCAATATTAATTAGCTTTGAATAATTAAAAAAAAAAAAATCCCTGGACTTACCCATAATGGTTAAAGCTGTGGCTTTAGTTAAGTCTTCTTTCATTGATTCAATTATTTCAAGATTACCACCATCCAAATTGCATCTACTTATGGTTCCATTTCCTGAACTGATCCAGTAAAGCTTGTTCTCCCCATAATCTATTGATAAACCTGCAATTAATGCATACAACTTTAACTGTGGCTTTAATGTGTGATATACATTTATTGTTAAGCTGTTTTCATTAGGAAAGTGCATTTAAGAAATATATACACACACACACACAATTATATTATCTAGTCACTCATCTACTTACACATGAAAAAAAAAATTGAAAACCAAATTTGGTCATTTACAATGAAAAAAAATGGGCTTTTGGAAAGATTAGTGCCTTTTATTTCTTTCAGCAGTTACCAAAATCAGTGACTGACTGATGAAAGAGCATTATCTGGCAATGAAGAATTACTTGAATAAGCTGAGGTCCTAAGTGAGGTCATTAACAACTTTTAAATGCAAACCAGAAGCCATCATTTATATTCTAAAAAATTATGAATACACAGAGACTTGGTAAACAAGGTACTTTTTGTGATTCAGAACTATAAAAAGTCTGTTCTCTCCCTGCTTAGGATGATGAAATACCAAAATCTAATCCAAACTCCTGATAAATTTATAGTATTACTTTTCATTTTGATTCATAGTGAACTGACCTCATAAGCAGTTCTTTGGAGTTCAAAGCAAGAGAACTGTCAACAAAAAGATACTTGCAAAATAAGCTACTAAATGAATAAAGTATAGAGTGTTCTGAAAGCAGGAGCAAAGAACTAGCAGATAATGCATTTCAGACTTCTGTAATCCTTTAGAACTGTTCAAGAAGTGGTAGCAGGAGATTTTCCACAGTGAAATATTCTTGGCATGGTAACAATACCCGCCATAACAATTTGCTCCGGTGCTCCAGCTTTCCCAGAACTCACTCTAAGTATCCAGCAGCAAGTTGCCAAAAAATACTGTATTTCACTGCATGGGTCAAGCTCTGGATATTGTACTGTGGTCTTTCTCATCCTGTGGAAAGCTGTTTTGGAAACCCTGACAGGAGAAGCAGCGCCGTGAGCTGCAGCCTTTACAGCTGCTGTCGCGTCGCTCCCTCACTCACATTTGACACAGCAGGCCAAAAGGCAGCTGCTTTCTGAGCTTCTAAAGAACACCCTTCCAGCCCCTTGGCCCGAGCTGATGCTTCCTTCCACCTCTCTGCAAGTGTTTCCCCCAGGAGGAAACACCACGCGCTGGAGAGAGGATCTGGAGCAGTGCCCTCAGGAGGGACTCTCTGCACACACATCCTCACATTTGTACAGCCCCAGGAGGGACTCTCTGCACACACATCCTCACATTTGTAGGACCAGCTGCCCTCCACGCACAGAGCTCCAGGGATGCTGGAGACAAGCAGCACCTGCAGTGCTTGGCCCAGCACAGGGAGCTTCCCTGGGAGCACCAGCATGGGTGGAAAGGGAATACTTTCTGAGATGGGCAGCGTTTGGTACCTGCCACACCTCCTGCCCATGACCAGCTGCCCACAGATTGCCCCTGGATGGGATCTGTTTGTGAGGCTGCTGCCAACACCAGCTGTGCAGCAATCACACTCCTGTCCTGTCTGGTTTTATAGTTCAGGTATTCAACTGGCATTCCAATTACACAGCAGCAAACAGGAAAAACATCCCCATCTCCTTCCACACAAGTCTAGCATGTTGTTCTCCCCCAAATACTTTCCACCTATTACCAACCTTTGCAAAAATACATTATTTCTAATGTAGGCAGAGCACGTTTAATTAGATTTTTTTCAGGAATTGTCCTGCTTTACCAGTGAAAATAAGTGGTTTATCAGCCATAAGCATCACAGATATTCATGATGCATCCAAGTGTAGGTGACTGGCTTAAACCCTATGACCTGCTAAAGCGAATCTGAACACGAGGTTTGGACAATGTAAGTCTCAGGGAATTCAAAGGATCCAATGATTGCCCAATAAAATATAAAATTAAGCATGAATTCTGAATTCCTAGTTTATTGGCACTCCAATAACCAGTTATTTTATCAACAAATATATGTGTTAGCACTGGAGACTTTTAGAACTGCAGAATGGACCAGCAAACCATAACTAGTGTGTACTAGTTAAGATATAAATAAATGACACCATCTGTCATCCTGAGAGTATCAGTTCCCAAAATTTTCAAACTAAAAATACTCTTGGTAATAACTGAAAATACTGTAATTGAAAAATTGTCTCCTTGTTTTGATGGAAATCAAATAGGAAAAAATAAATCCATGAGCTTAATTCAGGTCATAGATTAGAAAATTCCCTGATTTTTCAAATTCTGAAATTTTCCATCAAGAAAACTAAACACCCCATCAATTACCAGGATATCCAACTCTAATAAACCAGATATTTGTCTTTTTCAGCAATCTACCTGAGAACTCCCCAGACACTCAAAATTAGCACTGCACGAATTAGAGCTTCACTTATAGACAAAGACAGTTTTCTCAGTGCACAAATAAAATATTAAATTAAGGTTTTAAGACTGCTACTTTCTAAATCTTTAGAAGGGTTTCCTTGTTCTTAGCATGGGACTGCCGTATGCTAATGGCAAAAAATCTTTTAAACCATTGAAACTGGCATTTTGCATATATTTTAATTCAGAGTTTAATATTGGAAACCCTAAGCATAGCAATTTAAGACCTTGTGACCTCTGATCACAAAATATTCAGTGAAAAGTGTTGCACACAACTGTCCTTAATATTGTCCTATTGCAATTAAATGTGCTTGTTCTTCACCTTAAAATTTGTGGATTTGCCACTCTTTTCTCTCCACATAAAGAGGTAATTGTCTCTTAAAGTGGATAGACAGATAATCTTACCAACAGTAGAACAGTTATCAAGTAATTTCTATAAAACTCATTGAATTTAGGGTGTAAAATGCATGTCATGTTGCTCTTATGTCAAATTTATTGAATTCTTTAAATCACTTTCACTTCTGCTTGCTTAATGCATTCAGTTAAAAAAAAATGCTTTAATATATAATCACTTTATTGGTGGGCCATTAATAAGACAGCAACGATTGACATAACCACTTTAACTCTCTAAAAAATGAAATTATCTACCAAAAGAAACTTGAACAAAACCAAAAAATATACATAGAAAGAGCTTTTTTTTGAAGGTGCCATAATTTATCATCAACTATGTGAATCCCCAAGTACTAAAACTGAGGCTAAGTCATGATATGGAATGCATGCTTCAACTGATGTTTTTTCTCTGTGTGAAAAGTTAAGGGCCAGTTTATCTTTTGATTATGCAGCTGAGATTCTGGTGAGGGAGGATCCACATCTGCAGTCAAAGCATCCTCTCACATACATCCATGAATTTTTAAAACCCTGACCCTCACATTTTTGTAACCATGATACAAAAATTGAGAAATATGGAAGGGTTCTCTTTCAGTCTACTGTAATCCTATAAATCAATAATACTCCCCTAAATCTACAGTAGATTTCAGTTAGAATGGGCCAAAAATATCTTAAATTGTGAAACATAACAGTAACATGAGTGTTGTTCATATCTTTATGCCTGTTCTTCTCACTGTAGATGAAAAACATCATTATACATTTAAAAATTAGTTAAAGACAACGCCCATAATAAATCACTGTCAGTTAAAACAGAAACAGGAAAATAAAGGTATTTACCAACAGGATCTTTTTGATTCTGAAAGAGAATTTTGCTGTTGCTGCCATCCATGTTTGCCATGTTGATTGTGTTACCATCCGTCCAGTACAGCTTACTGAAGAAGAGAATTAACATATTTACAATATTGCTTTGTGTACACAATGTTTTTATGAGTCAGTAGTGAAAACATTCTTCAGTTTAGGAGACAAAGTGCACAACTAATAGTTACATGACTTAATCAGCAGCTTTCGAAGGGAAGAAGTATTCAGTTAAGATATTTTCAGTAAAATCTTTAAAATTCATGCTTTTAAGTTTGAAAGAAAACAGAATGGCCAAACTTAAAATATAAATGAAGAGTCACCTTCTGATGAGCTTTACTGCAATTATTTATCACAGCCATGGATATCTTACCCTTTTACTGGGTGAACTGCAAGGCACTGAGGTTTATCGATTCCATGGATGATTGAAGTTTTCAAGGAACCATCCAAATGTGCCACGTTAATTTGTGTTTCATCAAATTCTGAGCTAATCCAATATAAATTACGTGATATCCAATCCACTGCAAGACCTCTGATACTCTGAATATCTGCAAAAAGGGAAAGCAGTTTGATTTTCTTTCTGGATTGTCAGCGTTAGGGAAAAAAAAAAAAAATTCTACAGTTTTTTAAAAATACTGTGCAATATTCTATTCAGATGGATTTATTAACTAGTTTCCAATAATCAATAGTCTTTATTTTTCTTTATGGGCCTGATACACTAACAATAAGAACATGAAAATCACACTGAATGTTCACAGCATGAAACCTATTGTCCCAAAAAATTAATCAGAGATGCTGAACTCCTATATTGTATTTTTCTACTTCAGAAAGTATTTATTGCTCAGTGGCATTCTAAAACAATGCTATGCTGAAATTTAAAAGTCTCCTTCCTTCTTCAGCTCCACAAAGGCTCAGGACAGAGGATCTGGATTAAAACCACTGGTCTATAGCATAGTTCTCTAGCTCATAAGTACTTGTGTCACAGGAGAAGTTTACTGGTTTTATTTTTTGAAGGCTTTGAAGACTCCAAGTTACTCCCCTCCCTTCTTGGAGATGGCAAAACACCTGTCAGCCAATGGGAAGCAGGGAATGAATTCTTTATTTTGCTTTCCTGGTGTTCATTGCTTTTACTTTTCCTGTCAAGTTGTTTTTTATACGAAACACAAGGCTTTTCTCACTTTCACCCTTCTGATTCTCCTCCCCATCCACTGTGGGGCATGAACGAGCAGCTGTGGGGGGCTGAGGGTTAACCTACAGCACCATTACTACCTGGGCAAAACAGGAATATGATCAGACTGATTTGGTAACTTGATGGTCTTCCTTTAGAAAGGTATTTAAAGAAATGTCAGTCTGTGTTAAAACCTGCCTGAAATACTGGGTGTAAAGTCACTGCTCCATCTCTAGGTACCAGCACACCCCTCTGCCCTGAGCTAATACTGGTTGGCATCCTTGTGGGGAAGCAAACAGGCCAAGGGTGATGCAATGATTCATTGCAGTTCATCGTGCATACACATCTGCTGTCAACCTCACATGGTAATTTCTGCTGAAAGGATAATTGCCCTTGACAAGCTGACATGGAGGTGGCTGAGGACTGGTTTGCATGTCCACAGGGCTGAGCAGTGATTGGGCGTTAGGAAGTTTGCCAGCCTCACAGAATGCAACGAAGGACACCAAACACACAGTCCTTGACCCATTTTAAATTGCTCCCCTGTCCTTGCGGGGTTTTTTTTGCTTGTAGGAACTAGAAAATAAGAATTTTATACTCTCAAAAAGATTAAAGTACGACTTGGCATCTTTGTGACACTGGCATAAGACTTCACCCAACGAGAATCCCACCAGGACGTGCTTACAAAGCTTCTTATGTTCTTATAAAAAGTATAAAAATATAACTGTAAGCAAATGAGATAGTTTACACATAATAAATAGTCTTTAAAATGTTTTGATGTGCCAGAACGTAGTAATTTTCTCGAACTTATTATACAGAAGTTACATCTGGAACAAACAAACTAAAAACCAAACAAAAACCCCACCTACAAAAAAACTCTACCACAGAAGCTATCATAATAAATAGAATATGAAAGAATAGTATATTTCTTTTGGTTTCATTAAGTTTCTTGACAAGTTCAGTGATTTTTCTATAATAAACAACATTTTTATTCTACTACTTTTTGGTAAAAAGCAAGAAGTCCCTCTGTTAGGCACCTGAATACCTGATATAAAGATCTCTAGGAGGCATTCTAAGCCTTGTTCTCATTACTGGGACTGAAAAACATAACTGATTGTTAATAGAGTTGTCTCTGAGATAGAAGGGGAAAAGAAAAAGTAGCCACACAAAATAAATGAATTCACAGTCTACAAAATGGGGAAAATTGCCATATTTGTCCAAACATTTCCCAAAATGTGCTAACACAGAAGTAATTTCTTCTGAAGTGACACAAGGGGCAGAGCTTGAACTATTTATTTTCTAAAATCTCCAGATAATCAACTATATGCCTTATTTGTTCTCCAAGTCAGAAAAGGTCTGATCCTACACAGCTGAGCCATTTCTTTTCTCTTCTTCCCCACCAAACACTCATTTAACTGTTGGGGAACCAGAGTCAGCAAAATTTGCTTTCAATTTTCCCTATTTTCAAGCAGGGAGGTATGTTACAAAGTAGAACAACAAGTGCTGCCAGGAGAGGAACTGACAGTGGTTGGAAACAAAAATCAAATGTTACCAAGGACAAAAAATGGTTTTCACTTCAGTACCAGGGCTACTGAAATAAAGTTGAAGCAATCAGATATAGACTTTATATTCATTAAGTTCCTGTACTTATGTACATATTCTGTACAGAAAAAAAACAACATTACATCAATATCAACAAAATTACCAGGCTGCCATGTTGTGGTTTCACCAAATGTGCCAAAGCTGAGAGATCTACATGGACTGGAAAGAGAAAATAACCCTGACAGGGCCAATTTCATTGCTAGGTCAACACACAAGCAAAGGACATAGGAAATTCTTCTGTGCAAACCTATGCCAGGATACTGTGATTCTCCTGCTTTTTATCTTTATTCTTTCTACCTTCAAGACATTAGTTTCCTTTTTTTACTACACATTTCAATCTTGTACAAAATCAATGCAAAATTAAATCCCGATTTGTTTACATAAAATTGAATTATCAATCAATAAAGTGAACTAGAATCCTAAAGAAAATTCTGTTTGCTTATTGTTTAGATCAATTATCCAATACCAGGGCAAGGTACACATATCAAGAACTTGCATGCTCCTATTTTACCACTACACATTTACCCAGAGGAATTATTTTTACTTCCCTGCTATGCTGTTTACCTCTTGAAATAATGGTTTCTAAGCCAGTCCCGTTGATGAAGGCACGTTTGATGGTCTGTGTTTTCACATCAGTCCAGTATAAACGTTCCTCAACAGCATCAAAATCGATGACTGTCACATCATCAATGTCAGGAACAGTGAAGGCTGTGATGAAGTTGAAATATGGGTTCTCTATGTCCACCCCTCTTATTTCTGAATGCCTTGCATAAAGAAGAAACTTCTTTCTTTCTGTTAGAAAAAGGGGAAACATCATTCTTCATCCTCTTCACAACATCTCTAACAGAAATCAAAGTAATTCCTTTGAGATCACTTTAAAAATCTGTAAATGATGTTTATGTGGGTGATTAAACATCTCCAGAAAACCTGCAGCCTAGTGACACTTGAGAAATAACGTTACAGAGCATAAAAATCACAGACAAAATATAAGAATTCTGTATATTGCACACTGTTACCACACCTCTAAATCAATATGGTCTTATGAGTGTGAAAAAAAAAAAAGGTTGAAAATGCTGTTTTAAACATTTTACCCTCTTTATTCCACTCAAACAAATCCTGTTTCACCCTCACTTCATAAGAGACATTAGCATTTGGTATCTCAGGATATCAGATTCACTGTAAAAGGGACGTTGTGCAAACAGCAAATGTGTGTAAGCAGTGAAAAGCAAACAGCTGGAACAAAAAGGGCAAGTTGGTTGTTCCAGTTTACACCTCCAGTAGTGAAAAAGAATGATAAATTAAAGGCAAAACAGAGCTCTCTTTTTAATCCCAAAACTCTGAATGACTGGAGGAAGTGCCTACAAATGAACAGTAAAGGCAACTTTTTTTCCCTGAAATATCCCTGACATCCCAAATTATTTTTTTTTCTATTTCTTGAATGTTATTAATCAACAGTAAAAAGGGTAATTTAGTACAAGGTTTTATAGATAACACACACAATTATTTGACATTTCAAGGGCTTTTAGAGCTTAAAAGTGTGTATTGCAGTTTTTTATAAAACTCCCCTGCAAGAATGCACTTCTAATATTTACTCTTTGTTTTTTAATCCTTGAAAATGAAACTAAGACAATTCTAGAGCAGGTAGAGATTTAAGCTATTAAGCATCTTTTTGTTATTCAGCTTACCTGACTGAGAATGTTGGGATGATGCACGTTTCAGTGTAAAGCTTCCTGTTTTGCAGAGATAAATTTAATGAACGCATCACACACACCAGCAGCACAAAGAAACAGCTGTGGCAGCAAATATCAAAGCACCACAGACCTCAACTATTAGAAAAAGCCATCGATTCTCAAAAAGCAGATTCTCCTTTAAAATATACCATTAAAAAGCACTGTAGAGATTTTATTTTTAACATTAATTTGTCCATTGATTCTGAAATCAATGCATTGCCAGGCTGTGGGAGGAAAACTTACCATAACATGTTTTTTTGTCTGAAGACAGTTTCATCAGGTGAGGACAGGCACAGGCAGCACTTCTGTTGTGATTGATCAGACACATGTGAGAGCAGGGACCCCTGCCCTCGTTAGCAGCACACGGGTTGGGAGCTAAAACACAGTAATTGAAACAAACAAAATGTAAGAACACTGTTAAAATTAAGGTTTGTCAAACAACTGTGAGAAGGTAGAAATTCTGTCTGAAGGCAAACCCAGTCTAAGTGATAAACTGAGCTTGTACTCGAATAATTTTTTATAGGCTAATATTCAAATCTAGTCCAAGAAAATATATATATATATAATTTTTGTTTTGTTAATGCAGCCACAGTTTATAATTGCAACTTTAAGAAGCAACTGGATATAATTTTCCCAGGGAGATATTAATTTTGCAGCCTTTTCATAAGATTTAAATCTTACACTCTGAATCAAGACACATGGGATTAAAAAAAAGTCAATATGATGAGGACCTGAAAAACAAATTTAATTGTGTGAAAGCAATAGTCAAAGCTTAGATTATGAGATGAACTATGGTAAATTCAATTTTCCTCTCAATTTGATTTCCCTATTAGAATATGAGTTGGAAATCTAACACACAAAGAGAACTTGAAATGGGGGAAAAAAATCCAAAACAAAACAGTAAAGTATTTCTGCTTTTCTCAAAGAAAACCTCTCCTAAGTGTGGGTTTTCACAAGTTGCTTCCTGTAGCTCAGTGGCTGAATAAGATGTGCTAAAATTTCTTTAAAGAGCAGGAAGAAAGCTGACCAGAGAAGACCCCCTTAGTCTTACAAAACCTGGAAATTGTTCTCATCATCTTCGTTCCTTGTTATAAACCCCAAAGCTCCAGAGCACTGCTGAAGAGACATTTCAAGCATAAACAGAAAGTAATGGTGACCCCTTGAAAATTAACATTGATGAAAGGGGAAGTGGAATTGAATGACTCATAATTAACAAAAGCAATTAGTGTAGAATATATTCCTCTAATGTTGTGCTAGGCTGCAATGCAAGTAATTAGATAACCACAGCAATCTAATGTAGGAATTTCCTTAAAAAAATAAATTTAGCTCAAACTCAAGCACTAAAATTTGAAGACAAAGTTTGCTTCATTGAACCATTCTTTTTTCCACCAGTGCATGCCTCCATAAATTTATCCAGCAGTTCCTCAATCCTTTAACTACTTGCTTGTCTGACCTCTACTGTGGGAATAAAGAAGTTTTCAAAATTTTGGAAAAACAGGTTAATTACAATTGTAGCCATCATTCTATTAAACACACACACACACCAAAAAAAAAAAAAAAAAAAAAAANNNNAAAAAAAAAAAAAAAAAAGAGAAAAACACACACACAAAAAAAAAAACAAAACAAAACAGGCTTTTACTATTCTCTGTAAAATCATCCCATCTCTCCCTTTTAAGCACTGGCAGCACTGGAGGCCACTCAGCCTTTCCCAGGTACTAAAAAAGAGAAATGTTTATTTAACATGACTTTTTCTGTATCAATAGGAACACTGAGAGAAAATCTGGGGTAATTTCTTGTTACAAGTTCACAACTTCATGTGGGAGACTAAAAAAATGTGAAGCTGAAGAAATGGCACTGAAGTTAGCAAGGCTCAGGGAGCCTTTCCAGTTATTAATGCACTATTAGTAAATAGAAGTCATCTATCCCTATGAAGTATACATCAGAAACAAAACACAACTTCGAGTTTTGAGAATATTGTGAAGGAGATCACAGAATCATTTATGTTGTAAAGGGATCTCAGGAGACCAACTAGAGATTCAACCTCCTGCAATTTTTTTGGCATTTTTTCCACAGGTGCTGTGAGACTGTAAAAATCTGGTCCTGTGTTTTGCAGAGAAGCATTTCCTTTCATTTATTTGCCAATACAGAGCAGCAGTTTCTGTGGAATTTCAGCCTCTGTATGCATACAACCTTGTCTGTGACAAGGATTTACTCTGGGCCTAAGAATTAATCCCTATTTTGTCTTTCCATTCAAGTAGTGCTTTGTGGAAAGGAATATATGGAATTTTAAAAGAACAGGAAGAAGAAAAAAAATAAAAGGCATGCTGGTTACTGATTATTTTAAAGAGAATGTTGTAGTTCAAGCGTGCTCCAAGCATCCACCAAGAGGAGTCAGTGCAATTCGTGCACCGTTCACACCACAGCTCCCTCCATATTGCAGAGAACACAAAATTGGTGGAAAAAGAAGTGTTACAAAGCAGATGTGTTTGTTTCCACATGAATGCACAACTCTAGGAGCAAAGTACCGTGATCTAAACATTACTTCTAGCAGCACATATTTATATATTCCTTTCATAGTCATACTGCTTGCACTGTATAACAGCTAAGCCTGCTCTTCATTTCCTAATAAAAACTAATTCTCCTGAGGGCACATTGTTATTGCTCTCACTCTCAAAAAATTTGGCTTTTTTTTACTTTCTTGTGCTCACTCTAACACTTCCATTTCTTTTGTGAACAAACTCATAAGCATTTGTTACTCACCTTTCCCGTGCCATGTATGATTTCACAGACTGCCACCATACTGAAACCTGTCTATAAATGGTATTTCCAGCAGCACCAGCCAACCTGTCCCCAGAGCAAAACCTGTCCCATACTCTTGATCAGCCTGTCAGGCTTTCTTGATGTGCTGTGTATGATCTGTATACAGTATTCCAGCTGTGGGAGTGATATGGATTTATACAGCATCACAGTTCACTACCTGTGCTCCCTTATTCCTTTCCTAATCATTTCCACCAATCTATTTTCCTTTTGATCACAGCAAACCCCAGAGCTGGCATTTCCCCCGACTGGACAGCCTTTTTCATTATTTGATTGATTCCCAGTGCTGATTGCTTGTCAATCTGTTTCTCTCACAGAGCTGTGCACAGGTGTGCCTGTCAGCGTTGTCACATTGCTTCTTGACTGCTCTCTAAAACTTCATTTTAACAAAATGTTTATGTCCCTTGACCAGTAACCCTTAAAAACAGCCCCCTCAGACATTCCATCACCAGCTGACAAATGAACACTTGCTCTGACAACCTCTCAATATGCATTTCCTACGGCCAACCTATCCCCTGCATTAACTTCATACTGAGCTTGTCCCTTCGTGGTGCCAGATTTTAGTGAGACAAAGTTTGATCTTACACCTCAACGGTGCTCAAAATGCTTGAGTTCTGCCTAAACCTTCAAATATCTGCACTACAGCCACATCAAAAGGTGCTTTCAAATTGCTGACAGTCGATTCCCACTCATATTTAAAACTAGTTACAGATTTAATCCTCTGCTCGCTGTCAATACTTCCAATAGAATTGCATTTCCTGAGGCCAAGGTACTCAGCCAAGTTCAATCTTTATCCTTCCTGATGATATCTGATTATTTTAGCACTGATCTTTGAAATTAGCAGGTTAGGACTGATCAGATGTGTAAATTCTAAAGTAAATATTTATTTCCTCTAATCACTCTGTTTCAGTTTCAATCATTCATTTCAAAAATTAGTCAGTATAAAAATTTACATATTCACCATGAAACTAAATAAACAGGAATACTCTCAGAACAAAGCACAATTCTTGGTAAAGCTCAGAAAAAACATATGTTATTATATATACAATATATATCTAGAATATAAATATAAGTCAAACAATAATATATTTCAGTATATATATTTTGCATTATTTACAATGCATATACCAAACTTTCTGCTAGTTTTGAAGTAAAAACAAGATATACAAGGTTGAGATAAGACCTCAAAGTAATAAAATTTTTTAGTTCTCCTCATCTTAAGCTACATTTCTGTAAGAGTTTATTATTTTAAACAGCTGGCAATCTGGTCCTCAATAGAATATTGTGACAAAACAGTGCTATGAAGTTAAATGCGCTTCATTTTTTAATTACAAAAGAGCCCAATGATACCAATACACTATATTTATTATTGTACTATTTGTCCCAATTCCTAAATAAAAATTTAATCTGCAGAAAGAAAAATAATGTCATAGCCATGTTTGGTTTTTAATTTTAATTCAAATTTTTACCTTGGAGAAATAAAAAGAAAAAAGGGGGAAGAGTGAGAAATTCACAGCTTTGTGTTTGTAAGCACTGTCCTCAGTAGTGCACTGCTACAACCTCTAGTGACTAAAA
This sequence comes from Promerops cafer, assembly GCA_013398275.1. Taxonomy (NCBI): domain Eukaryota; kingdom Metazoa; phylum Chordata; class Aves; order Passeriformes; family Nectariniidae; genus Promerops; species Promerops cafer. The sequence goes on along the minus strand of VZSE01009345.1, from coordinate 2,444,865 downwards.
TAGACCTTGTTCTTTGCAGCAAGTGGAGTTTTAAAAGACAATGATAGTAGAAAAAAAAAAATTTAAAATCTTCCTAGAAACCCTGTGTTTGCCATCTTAGCAGCACTCCTGACACACAGCTTTGATTCTGGGAAGATGAGGTGGCCTCAAGCTCCCGTTCCTGAGAATTTTCTGCATTAGGGGAGGAGCCTTCCACAATCCCCTGTGGTTTGCTGACAGCTGAGGTTATCATCCATACAAATATCTCACTTTAACTTCACTACCTTAAATCAGCATCCGTCCTAGATTGACTGGAATAATGTGGCTTTAGGCTAGGAAAGTTCATTTAGCTCTGCTCTACTTCAATCAAAATAACTTCCTTGATATATATATATTAAAAGCTCACAAACTTTCACCCACGTAGGTGACCCAGATGGAGATGAAAATACAAAATGTTCATCCTGCAGTGCTCTATTCATACTGACAATTTGCAGTGTAAACTTACTCTTAATTTCATTTTAGGATTCTAACCTGCACACTGTCTTGTTCATTTATTGCAAAATAGATACAAATTCAAAGGAAAAAATAACAAGTAATTAGGCAGTATCATCGTTTTTTTAGCTCAGATAAAAAGGTACTGCAGACTTGGAGAAAGAAATTGCTTCTGCTGGAAGACAATAATTTAGAGCACACCCAGAATGCCAATCATAAGTCAGAATCCAGTGCTTTCTACACCATAAACTAAAAGCTGTAATTACGCAACTTGATCCTTGAACTTCTTGATTTTGGCAAAAAACAACTGAAGACTTTTCTCCAGCTTTTACTTGCCTGGAGGCCGAGATATCTGTGACTGTGGAATACTGCCTGATGTCTCCCTAGGCTACAGAATCCCTCTGAAGATGCTGTCTGGCCCCAGTCCAAACAGAAAGGAGTTGTTCTTTTTCTGACAGCAAGAAAAGGCAAATAGCAACTCCACTGCTGCTCTAGAAACATCAAATATGGAACACAGTTCCTCAAATCCCAAAGTTATGAGCGGGCCAATTAAAAGAGAATTGCCAAAAATCCCCAAACAAACAAAAGCACCCAAAAACCTGAAACAAAAGAAAACAAAAAAAGCAAGAAAAAACCTTACTTGAAAGGTGTGTGCAGAGATGCATATTTATTTACTCCACCCCTATTTTAACTGCCTGAACACACATATTTTCTTAAGTAGAAGTCAGACAGCTTTTAAGAAAGTACCCTGCCCCAAGAAGTAAATTCTGAAGAATAAGTGAAATAAGTGGCTTATTTCAGAAGGTGATGAAGTCCCATAGACTTGACATCTACTGAAAACCTGTAATATTAATCTTCAATAAACATTCTTTATTGTTTTAAAATAAAATCATGAGAAAAACGTATCCTGACAATTTATGTCACATCTTGAGAGGTCACAGTTTTCACCAGGCTTGGACACACCAACCAACAATGAGTGGTGTTTGTTGCTTTTGCTTTATTCCATGTGAGAACATTCCTCAAAGCTTTCGCCTTTGAATTTTACTTGCTGGTACCCATTTACATTAGAGCTTTAGCCATAGTTTTCTATGTATAACTAATGCAGAACTGGGTTCCAATGCATTTACACAGCCATCCAAAATTGTCAGGATTTGAAGTTTACAAATCAAGATAGCTCACAGCCTACTATTATAAAAGTCTAAGTGCCTTACTGAGCACTACAAGCCCTGGATGAGAAGAAAAAACAAAATATCATTTCTAGTATTTAAAAAAAAAAAAAAAAA
>VZSE01009345.1:2330986-2443060 GCA_013398275.1 Promerops cafer | reverse complement strand
ATCATTTCTAATATTTAAAAAAAAAAAAAAAAAAGTATTTATGAGATAAATTCTAAAATAGTATTATATTAACATCAACTTCAGGAAAGTTGAAATTTATCCCGAGAACATGGGAAATTCTGTAATTAACTAGTGGTCATCCTCTAGTAACAATTTTCACTTTCCAATATTTATGTATAAAATAATCATTGTTTTTTGTTTTGTCTCACAAAAAAAAAAAAAAACAAAAAAACAAAAAAAAAAAACAAAAAACAAACTGTTTTTTTCTTTCAGCATTGCTATTTTGCATGGTAAATCATGTGCAATCTCTCTCTCTCTGTATGTGCACACCCATAAAAACTTCTTCCACATGGGTTGTGTGCACCTGACTTCATCTAGTGCTGAATTCAAAAGTTCAAGGCAAAATCATATACAAATATTTATATATGAAAAGAATATGGATTTCCTCCCTCAGAAGAGGATTAATTAATTATTCTACTAATAATCCAGATATTTATATATAAAAAGAATACTTATTTCCCCCTTCAGTAATAAATTATTCTATAAATATTCACCTTGTGGCTGACGACTTGGATGATAAATCTGGAGATCAAAAGGCTGAGCACTTGTTTTTTGTATTACACTGACATTTTGGCCAGTCCATTTATTGGCTTTGGCGAGGGTATTGGTCCTCCAATCTGTCCAATAAACTTCACTCCCATACAAAGAAACAGCAAAAGGGTGAGAAAGATATTCGTGACCCCGAATAATCTCTATCATGCTGGTTCCATCATACAATGCAGAATAAATGGCATCCGATCTACAAGACAACCCCAAATTTAAGATTATGTAAAAATAAAATAAAAATCACACAACCATTATGACATTGGGTAAAATGTGTAAAAAACTTACTTTGTAAGAGTGGTAAGACCAGAGAATTTTAGCAGTGCAGTCATTAACTTTATGGATTATTATGTTCATATTATTAATTTAACTACACATACGAAATACTTTTCTGTATAATGCTTTACCTCAATGCTGTGAGAAATACAACAAAAAAATCAGTTTTCTTTCAGATGAACTTTGAAAAATAATGAACTAACTCGGGCCTTGCAGGGATGGGTGTCAAGAAGGACACATGTAAAGCACAGGGAGCCAAGACTTTGGGTGACCCCACAGCTGGCAGGGCAATTAAATAAATGTACATATTGCACGTGTGCCTGCCCAGGCTCTTTATTTCCATGATGTCCATACCTACATTGCACTTACAGTGCAGCTCCCATTTCTGCACGGAGGAATGAGGACCTCCCAGTGACAGTAAGGGTGCTGTGACCAGTTTACCTGGCATCTGTCCACACTATCCTTTGCTCAAAGTGATCCACAGTGAGGCCGTTGGGCCAGGCTCCAGTGTCCATGTCCTTGTAGATGATCTTCCTCTCCGCTCCGCTCATGGACGCGGACTCAATGCGGGGGAAATTTGCATCCCAGTCTGTCCAAAACAGAATTCTGGTGAGAGGAAAAGGAAAAGAAAGGGGGATAGAAGAAAATATTAAAGCATGAAGATAAATCTGAAACGGTTTAAGAGACAATAGTTGGAAAAAAGGTTCAACCGTTTACATATTTTAAATGAAAGGATTAAACACAGATCAATTTGGGTCCCTATATAAATTCCTTAGGGTAGCATTTCATTAGAAGTGTTAGAGCCATCATGAAAATAAAGAACTTTTTAAAAAAAAAACCTAGAAGTTTAATAGCATTCCCTTTTCCATGCCCATTTATACAATGGCAGCTTGCCTTGTCTTCCTTCTATAATTAGAAACTCAGCTCATTAAAAGAAATTATAATGAGAGCCTTTGAAAGCAATCCATGGATAAGGAGGATGAGGAGGGGAGAATGGGAAGAAAGGTGATTTGAGGTAGCAGGGATCAAAGAACAGGCTAAACAAGAGATTTCTAGCTACTCTTAAGAGTGTCCTAATGAAGACCTCTGGATTTTGATATGTCACTAATTAATTTTATACAGATTACACTTGCTAAGAAAACTTCAAAGACAGGTTTTATTGTCATGTCTCTCAGTATTGTACCATCACCAATGTTTTTCTAATAAGGAGAGCTTTCATTGTTATAACCAGAGTGTCTTGTTAAATAACAGAAGCAGCATCACCAAGAAGACAGAAATAAAACCGTTCTTAGATTAGTGAATTTCCAACAACACAGAGATTTGTTAAAGGAAAATTATCCTTTTGATAGGAAAACTTGTGGTTAGTTGTAAAGAGTTAATTGCAAAGAGACAGACTGCAGCAAAGCTTCTGACAAGTTTTCATATTTCCCTCTAGAAGACCTTCGACCTCAGCAGGCAGGGAGGCTCAAGCAGGAGCTGCCTGCTTGTCTCAGCACTGAGTTCCTGCTTGTGCAGACTGGGCCAGGGATGTGCTTATCTGCAGATGTTTATTTCACACACATCTGTCCGGGTGTGGACTGAGAACACCTGCTCAGCCCCACTGCAGGCTGGAGTGCAGCTCCGACAGCTCTGCCTCCACTGGGATATGGGATTTGTGCACTCCTAACACAACCCTTTTCCTTGCATCACCAGTGTTTATTCATATTTATTTGTGAAAAGACTCACGAGCTATTCCTGTCTACGTTTAAAGATTTTTTTTCTTTCCTGACTTCCAACATAATGTAGCATCAATTGCTTCTAGCTCTTCAAAAGGCAGATTAAGCCTTCAGTTTCAAGAAAAGTGGTGATTTGATTTCTTTTTCCTCCCAACCATTTAATTTGAACAACTTCTCTGCCAATTTTTCTGCCAACAGGATGCCTCTTTTTAAAGATCTTTAGAGATAAGCTATGCACTCTGTAAGTAAGCTTTCTAACATCTCAGCTGAGAGGGCAAATGCCTTAATCATTAAAGCATGATTCACAGTTTAGGCCCCAGAATTTGGGACCTTAATAAATCTTTATTTTTATATTCAAAGCTTTGCTTCTGAGAGAAATATTCAGTGAAAACACATGCCAGACCATAGCATATTCCTAAACAAAATTAAATATCATGACTTTGAAAACAGGTTGGTTGTGTTAATTTTGGGCACATTTAATTTGTGGTTGGTGGCTTGTGGCTTTTGTTGTGTTTTTCTGAATGTTTTTGTTTGCTTGGGGTTTTTTCCCCTCCCTGAAAGAGCAATAATTTTGGGAAGAGGATGGAGCTATTGAGTATGCATAATATTCTGGTTTATAGCATACCTCTAATGAATAGGTAGAAAAAATACTGACAGCAGCTGGCAAGCTTTATCTCCACTTTAGAGATGAAAATAAAACACTAAAGGTGGCATTTACTTCACTCAGCCATCACGCTTCCAGTAATATCTAAGCTGTATTTTTATAGTCCCACTCCCCCCAAAAAAAACAAAAACAAACAAACAAAAATGCCCCAAACCCCCACAAAATAAAACAAAAGCAAAACAAGCCACATAAAAAGCCATAAAATGGCTTCTGACTTCTCTAAGTGAGAAGAATCATCTAAATACGTTCATTAACCACACAGAAATGTTAAACTAAATGTTCTAGTTATCATCCACATTAAAAAAAAAAAGAAAAAGAGAAAACAACATGGCAAGGCAAGTAATCTGCCAACAAAAAGATTCTTGTATCTCCTGACTTACCATTTTTTAATCCTTTTCAATTAGAAAAAACACACTAATAATGGATTCTTTATCACTCAAAATAAACTTTCAAGAACTATCAAAGTTAGAAACTGTAACTCACAGCAAAAAAAGGAAATGTAACAAACATCATATTTAAGGATATTTAAAATACTTTGCAACAAGAAAAAAAGAATGCTTTTATAATTTCTAATTACCCATATCTGGGATCCAAAGCAATAGCCCTCGGGTGCTCCATAGCTCCAGCTATTAATGTTGTCCTCAAAGTGCCATCGAGCTTTGCTACTTCAATTTGGTCCAAATTGCTGTCTATCCAGTAAATGTTTCCTGCTATCCAGTCTACAGTCAGACCTTCAGGAGTGGCCAGGCCATGCTGCACCACAACCTCAATAGCACTAACACCTTAAAGAAAAGGGAAAAAATAAGAAAGAAAACAAAAACAAAAAAAGAAAAAGAGAGAGGAAAAATTATTCTTAAAGAACTAGAGACTGGTAGAATGAACACGGACATGCAAGCTTATCAGATGTTCTTGGAGTGATTTCTGGATTATTTGGGGTTTGCCTTTTAGATGAAAGCACTGGAACATACACTTCAACAAGGAACATTTTGTAGAAAGTCTTTTGTATATATTATGAGATTATATTGAGTTATAGGTCATCATTATGTCACCAGAGCAAAGAAAAAGTTTTTCTGGATGCTATAAAATTTTGAAGCAGAATCTTTCACCTAGCGAGAGGAGATAATTTATCAGACATCTGATAAATTCTTATACTTTTTTAATAAGGTGAAAATAAACTGAAAAAAAAAAAAAAAAATCAATACTGGACTCATTGGACCAGGAAGAAACACCAGTTCTTTCCATTTGCCATTTTCTTCCCCTTAGAGCATACTGCAAAAGGAAACTTTGATAAAAGAAGTCTTTTTCTGCCTGGAAATGAAGTGCAGCCTTGAGATACCCTTCTCAAAGGCAGAATGCCATCATAAATTCTGTTTCTGTGAATGGCAGCTCCGTTACGACTGAGCAGGTCTAACACCCTGTAACTGCAGGTGTTCTGACTGCTTAGAAAACAAAGATTCAATCCCTACCTCCAGAATCAGAGAGCTTGCCTCTGTAAATTTTGTCCTCCACCACATCTGTCCAGTACAGTAAACTCTGGCTGAAATGAAAATCCAGGGCTATTGTATTCCTCAAACCAGGAACTAAGAGGCTGTAGTCACGCTTGTGAAGATCAATTTTTCTGATCTCGTGTCGAATAGAAAAAATTATGAAAGCCTCAAATGGATCTGGAAGAGGAAGATTAAACATTTCAAAGGAATGATGAAAAAGATATTGCTACAAATTGATATAAATACAAGTGGAAGGTGAACAACAGAAAATCAGGAGAAAGAGATGATTAAAACAATTCATCTTTTGATAAGGAGGCTTTCAATTACTTTTTCAGTCCAACAGACTTCTTAATTCTCCCTTCTAGCATTATCTTTGATCCCAACTAGAGATATTAGACATTAAATTTGGGAATATCAGAGTCAACTGTTGAACTGTATTTTGTAGCTCTAGCATTATGAGCCCATAATTAGAGGTTTAAAAAGTCACATTATCAAATATAAAATCTGCTTCTCAAAAAGTTCAGAAAAATGAAACCATTAAAATATACATTGTTTCAAAGGCCAATCAGCTAATACTGATACATAAAGCATCTTTTGAAAATACAGCTTACCTTCTGTTTTCAATTGAAGTGCATAACAAAAACCCCTCATATCAAACTAACAAGCAAGAAAATGAACATTTGATTTCATCATCACAAATCCAGCTACCAATGACTTTCTCCTTCCATTGATAATGAATTAATGCTAATTTGTGCCAGTGAGCTGATATCAAAGTGCATAAAAATATCCGTAAACACGATCAGCATTGGTCAGCCATACTATGAAATTGATTTTTTTTTTAATTATAGTTCTTACATACACTAGGAAAGGTTTTTTAAGCAAGTAGCTGTGTTAATAAAACAGTGAAGACAAAAAATTGGATTCTAGAAACTTTTGAATCAACTCAGTATATCCACTTTGATAAAGATATTTTTTCACAGCAATCCTTTTCCGTGGGGAAGTAGTTGTTCCCCCCAAACCACTCTGAGCTCCTTCTAGAGAAAAACACAGATTATACTGGGAGGTTTGCTTTCCATACAATTAAACTTATTTATGTCAAAGATTATTGGCATTTTATGGCACTAGGCAACACTCCTGCCTCTCAAGGCTCCTGAGAGTCTCTGAACATCCCCAGTTTATCTCCTTCCCTGCTCACTGCCTGCTGCAGCTCCTCTTCTGCTGCTGCCATTGCACACAGGGACTGAATGGTCTGTGATGTTTCAGGCCAATCAAGCACCTCAGCAGAGCTGGGTTTCTGCTCTTGCAGCACTTGTTCACAGCCTGGCCTGAGCTTTCCAAACCACCCTCCTGTTTGTTAAAGCAATGAATGGCTTTTGGCAAAGCAAACCTTTCACAGCTCTGCAGAGGTTAAATAATTCAGTGCAGAGCAGGACCACTGACATCAGGAGATGCTTCACAAGCAGTTATCTGAACTTCAGTGGACTTCCCAAATTCTGATAAGTTGGCAGCAATTGTGCAGGAGGCTACTGATCTGTGGGGATTTTTGGCAATTCCAGTGCCTAAGAGCACAAGTCATAATCCTCACCAGTAGCTTTTTTTAGTATTTCTCAGTAATCAACAACACGATGGGAGAAAAAGAAACCTCATAAATCCGTGCTATGTTAGATTGGTTTTTTTCATTTAAAGTAGAGGAAGTACAGTTTAAGATAAATAACCTACAATGCAAATTATCTTTGTGAAAAGGATTAAAGTTCAATGGGATCTTGACAGGATTTACAACTGAAGTAAAAATGACAAAACCCTGAGCTTGGCTGACAACAGCCAATCTGCAAAACTGTACCCTCCTGTGAACACAGCCCGTGAAGAAGAGTGTGAATCAATTCAGAAACACAAGAGGAAAGGAGCAGGTGTTCCAACAGGTCTAGAAATCATGGCCTGCAAGGGAAGAATGAACAATCTGGAACTGCTTAGGCTAAAAAAAAAAATGGGATAAGAAGATGAGTGGAAGCACATACAATTCCCATAAGACATAAAAGGCTTATGAAATGAAAACAGGAAAAATCCTGTTTTCTGTATAACTAACAAGTAGGGCAAGGATTAAAGGCTTAAACTGGACCAGGAAGACTCAGAAAGACCAGAAAAACAAAAGTCTTCAGGAGAGTGAGTCAACAAAACATTTCACCCCTGGGAAACTTGGAGTTGAGCACTGAAGGTGGCCTGAAGGTCTTGGAAAGCAATAAACAGCAGCACTATTAGCTAGGCTTTGATCTTCCTTCCAACCTGATCATTCAATGGCTCTATAAAATCAGCTGCATTACAGCGAATTGGAATTTTCAGGCTCAATCATATAAATTTAAAAAAAAAAAAAAAAGCTTCCATCACCCGATAAACCCAAAATTTGATGTTATTTCCTGATTAATCTTCTAGAAATTGAGAGCAAATACTTTTTATTTCGCAATTTGATTAAAAGAATTTCTGTAAAGTCTCAAATCAATACAATGGTTATTGATTACATTCTTTAAAGCTTTCAGGAAAATTAGCTATTATCAATTTGTTGAGAAAAATCATATATTTCTGCATTTGGTGATTTCATAAATGCCTCAAATTTTTTTACCACAAAGGTTAGGATATAAAATATATGATGCAAACAAAGTATAAACTACATAAAAAGCTGTAAAATAAAAATCTCTTCTAGAAGAAAACTGCCTAAACAATGCTATGATAACAGACTCTCTAAAGAATAATGCCTCACATTTTTCAGTGGGTTAAATTTAAAATTCTTTCTTAGAAAAAATTCTGATTGAACCTAATTGTTTGATTGAAGCTCACTGTAACAACAGCAGCACAGCAAGCAATCTATACTGTGCTTTTATGAAAATTAGCTCAAAGAAAAACAGGAACTTCATAAAGATTCTGATAAAAACCTTCATTAAAAGCTTGACTAAGCTCAGAGAGGATTGGACTATTCCCCTCCCCATTTTAGTATTGAAAGGTATTTGGAAATTATAACAAAATTGATTTTCAAACCAGCTAAGACAGATCAAACAGGCAGATACATCATCTTCTATTTTTTAAAAACAAAAATATACATATATATATACATATACATATATATATATATGAAGTGATATAACAGTTTGCACTTCTTAGAAAAGGCTGACAGTCAATTTTAAAGTGTTTCTGAGCTCATCTAACATTCATTATACCAAAGTCTGAAAGGTTGAATGCAAACATGAAACTTAAATATCTTTTAAGAGCACTTTTTTTTTTTTTTNCTCTTTTTTTCTTTTCTTTTTTTTTTTTTTTTTAATGCTTATTATTATTTAAAAGAGCAAGTGTAATATATCAGCAAAACTTATTTGAAATGTGTTCAAAGAGAAACCAGGAACATGAGTATGAAAACATATAATTTGTATTGACTTTCTCTCTGAATCATGGAGCTCTGTAACACACTCTTAGTTCAATCAATACAAATTTAAATCCAAAGGAAACATTTAATGTTTGGGAAGACAGTAATGTCACCATGCCAGAACAGCAACAAGCAAACGAGATGAAAACAAGAGACATGGAAAGTGAAGAAACTCTGGAGGAGAAAAAAGACAACACTTAAAACCCTCAGGAAATGAAAACAACATAAGTAGAAATGAGATACAACAGAGGAAACTAAGAAGGGCTTTGAAAAAGAAACTAGAGAGAGAAGAACTGCTCAATTCAAGCATTTTAGTTGTATATACTTATTATTCTGTAACTCATTATATTCCTCTGGCAATTCATTAGATTCCTCTGACAAACACACTTTTTGATACTGAAATGCAATCAGGAAAAAAAGGTAGAATCACACAATTCCTGTATTTTCAGCACTCATATTGCCCTTCTAATAGGCTCACAAATAAATGTTTTTACCATATCCTGAAAACGTGTTGCATATTAACTTTACATGTTATTGCTGGGTACTTGTGAAATGTTTCTCATACACAGGAAAATGCTATTTCAGATAGAACCAAAAAAAAAGGCTAAAGGGTAATGTTCTCATTTTCTTCTAACTTATTTTTTCTTCTGGAAAACAGATTATAAGTTACTGTTCTAATAGAATAGAGACTTCTGGTTCAAGGCATCTTAAATCACGATGGCTGTTCTAAGAATTACTTCATAACAACTGAAATTATTGAAATAGTAGTTTGGCATTTGGGGGACAGCTTATCTTCATGAGGTCACTTTGAACTTTATTTGTAATAGTATTGTATAAAAGTTTTTCTTCATTCTAAGTTCATTCAAGATCTCATGCCCAGAGACTTAGATGATGGGGAAATTTTGAGTCTCACAGACTCACAAAAGGAACAAAAATTGTTCTCACTTTCCTAAAATGCCCTTCACACAATCAACAACTGGAGTGTCAGAGGATCTGTCCTCCAGAGAACTTCCCATGCCTTTTGAATTAAATAAACTGAAAAGGGCCAAGATGATTTGTGCCTCTAAAAGCACATGCCATATTTAATATGGAATAATTTTGTCACAGCTTTGATGGCATTAGGGTCGTATCATTACAGTTTCTAAGGAAAAGTATCATTTTTCTTTATATCAGCTGACATCACAGGTCTCAGATCGTAAATTTAGTGTTATATTCTTTGAAAAAAATCTGGAGAAATCAATTTGTAACTTCAGATTCTCACCAACACCAGTAAACATTAAGCTGAAATATCTCATGGGCTTAAGAAATCCGAGAAACTGTAGTCTCACTTTTCTTATTTCACAGCACAAGTGAGTATACTTCACTTTTTATCCCCATTAAGTTTCCAAATATCGGTCATTTCTACCTGATTTAGTTTAAAGTTTGTTTCAAACTTTCCTCATATGAGTTACTAACACTGGCTTAAATTCTTTTAATCCTCTTATTTCTCTAACATAGTATTAATGCACTTTTTTCAGTTATTTGAAGTGTCCATAATATAGCAAATCAGATTGATGAAAAATCATTGAGAACCAGACCAAAGCACTGACATAAAGCAAGAACTTTATCAGCAATCACTGACGAGTAAGAATAAATAAAGAACATCCTAATCATATTACTGAATTGTGAAATATCCAATCCAAATAAACAAAAGACAATTCGGAAGGCACTTCTGTTCAGAGTTGTGAAAGCTCTGTGAAAGAATAGAGATAATATAGAATAAAATTATCAAAGAATCCTGAATCAAAGAAAACTGAATTATGAAAATCCAGAAAGTAAACTCAGTACTGTTTTTAAGTCCCTACCAGACAGGTAAAAGTGTGATAACAGTTTATAATGCACGTGCTTGTTTCTGTTTTACACACCACGCTGCACCTGAAGAACACACTCCTAGCATGGGTTCCAAATGATGCTTCAGTACTTATTAATAGTGAACAATGAGGGGAATACATTCCCCTCTCCTGTCTTGGCTCCTGGTGGTTTTCACCTTGATCAGTGAGCTGAGCAGGCACTTACTGCTGTCAAAAAACAAGTGCCAGAATGCCTCAGGGGGAAAAACAGCTTAAATATTAAATGCTAACAGGCAGCATATAATTGCACATTCAAAATTAACCTTCTGAACCTTCAACCAATACTGATCGATATCATCATTGATCTATTTCTTAAAAATGCATAGTAAATCCCCTGTATAAAATGTAAAATTGTGTACATACATATATGCTCATGCATATTAACTATACATGAAGAACTACATAAAACTTCAAATAATTTCAGAATTATACCATATTAACACTCCTAGAAACATCTGGTATTAGCATTCTTGGCCTAATAGTTCAAAATTAACGCTCATTAATTCATTAATATTCCTTCACTAATATTCATTATTATTCATTCATTAATATGCAACAGTCTAATATCTCAATACCCCTTTGTACATCAAGAATAGGGACAGGTTTAATGAGTCCTTAGACTGCAATCAACCCCACATTTGGACAATTCCAGCCTTTATTTCTTACGTAGGAAAAAAAAAAATGAAAGGAGCTATCAGGAAATGGCCATCACAGCTATTAACATCCTGAATATTGAACGTGCACCAAATTTAACTTACCAGTACTAACACAACTCTCTCCATCCTTACTGAGCTTCCAGCCTTCGTAGCATGAGCACTTGACAGTATTTTTATGCTGTTCACAAACTTGGCTACACTTCAGGTGCTTGGTGCAGTAATCCATAATCTCACAAGTTTTGTTGTCTGTAGTAAGATTGAATCCTGCAGGGCAGGAGCACACAATTCTTCCTCCAGGAACCACAGAACACTGATGGCTACATCCACCATTGTTAAGTGAACATTCATCTGAAATAACATGGAAAAACAACAATTAAGGGCTGCAAAAGCTGTCAGTTTGGTTGTACATAGCAAAGTCAACTAAAACTCCTACAAAAGACTCCAAGATAGGCAAAAAAAACCCAAACAAACTATATTTCTAAAACAGATTTCTGTAGTTGTTTTTAAAATTATCTGATGCACAACCATTCATCTGGTAGCTTTACTGCAACCCTTCAAGGTTTTAGCACAGCTCCATGTCCAAGTGGTGATCCTCAGGAGTCAGTGTTGGGATTGACACTGTTGAACAGCTTTACCAGGGACATGGACAGTGGCATTGAGGCAGCCTCAGCAAGTTCCTGATGAGACAGAGTTGTGTGAGTGGTGCAGCAGGGAACAGATGCCATCCAGAGGGACCTTGAAAGGTGGGGCCTGTGCAAACAACCTGAAGTTCAACAGGGCCAGATAGCAGGACCTGCACTGAGTCAGGGCAATCACAGGCACAAATACAGGCTGGGAAAATAATGGATTGAGGGCAGCCCTGAGGAGGAGGACGTGGAGATGTTGGTGGATAAGAAGCACAACATGACCTGGAAACATGAGCTTGCAGCCCAGGAAGCCAACCGTGTCATGGAATGCATCAAATAAAGCTGTACCTCAAAGAAAGGAGATTTTTCCCCTCTGTTCTTGTGACACCCCACCTGAAGGACTGAATCCAGCTCTGAGGCCCCCAACATGAGGAGGATGGGGACATTTTGGATCAAGTGTAGGGAAAGCCACAAAAATGCTCTGAGGGCTGGAGCAGTTCTGCCCTGTAAACTGGCTGAGAGCTGGGAGTGTTCAGCCTGGAGAAGAGAAGGCTCCAGGGAGGCCTCAGAGTCCTTTCCAGGGCGTAAAGGGGCTCCAAGAGAGCTGGAGAGGGACTTTGGACAAGGGCCTGCAGTGACAGGACAAGGAGGAGTGGCTTCAAATTGACAGAGGACAAGATAGATTTGACACTGGGAAGAAATTTTTTACTTTGAGGGTGCTGAGGCCCTGGCACAGGGTGCCCAGAGCAGCTGTGGCTGCGCCATCCCTGGAAGTGTCCAAGGCCAGGTTGAAAGGGGCTTGGAGTAACCTGGTCTAACAGAAGTATCCCTGCCTAAGCACGAGGTCAGAACGAGAGGACCTTTAGGTGCCTTCCAAACCACACCATTCTATGATATGAACTCAAGCTTTTGTAGTTGGAGAGAACTGCAAAAGAGCTGCAGTCCTTTCCTACACATCAATGCCCTTTAAATTGTTTACCTCCAGGAATGTTTCAAGGTGTTTGAAAATGAAAGACTTTTCTCCTTTGCCTTATTTGAAGAAAACTAAAACTCCAAGCATAAACTCAGTATGATTTTAACTCAACAAAAATCCTCACATAGGCTCTAGTGCTAAAATTTCAGTGCCAGAACCTCTTTCTCAACGGGAGGTATCGCAACAGACAGGATCATGAGCAATCAGAAAAAGGTGTCTAAAAGAAGTACCACAAAGATCGCCTTCATCAGATCCATCAGGACAATCTCTTCTCCCATTGCAGAGCTTCTCAGGCTGTAGGCAGATGGAGGTATCATTAGCACAAGGGTATTTTGGTGGTCCACACAAATAGCCCTCGCAATTATCCTCATCAGACTGATCCTCACAATCAATATCGCCATCACACAGCCACGCTTTGCTAATGCATCTCCCTTGGGGAAAAGAGACAATAAACACAGGAAATCAGACTGGAGGCAAACTTTAGGAGGGAAAAAAAAAAACCTTCAAAACAATATACAGATTTCTTTTCTATTAATACTTCTTTCCTCTTTGATGAGCAGAAAGAAACCAACTTGCATTTATACTCTGAAGAATCATTCACAGCACTTTTGACAATCTAATTTTCCGAACAACATCAACCCTACTTATTTGTGTGCTGAACAAAACTGCATACAGGCAGGACAAAACCTCAAAATCTGTTAAATACACCAAATGATACTAAAATTTTCTAATTATACTTTTAATTTCTGCTTTTCTTCATCTCTCTTCTTGTTTCTTCTACTGCAACAGCCCTCCATGGGAGCAATGTTTCAATATATGAGTTTTAATTAGCATGGGTTTGCAAAGCAAAAATCTTTCTAGGAAGTGGACACAACCCATTCCCAAGTGACATTAGATAAATGATCAGCTTTTTAGGCAAAATAACTACAGCAGATGAAATTTCTTAAATGACTTCAGTTTTGTCAAGCCAGAGCTCAAATCATGTCTCAAAAGGGAGAAAAGGAATTTATGATGACTATCAATATTTAGAGATGCAAGAAAGCCTCTTGATTAGAAAAAGGGTTTTAATCTTTAAAATCATGCAGGTATTAAATTAGAATCAACAAAAGCAGAGATTTTAATGAAAAGACCCAAGACTGTGAATGCTGAACACTTACAGGTGTATGTGTGTGTTCTGTCCCAACCTATTTTTCTACTTGCTACCTACAGCTGGGAGGGTTTAGCTGTAAATTTTGATAACACCAAGCCTGAACAGAAATGTCATGTACTTTATTTACCAATTAATAGAGAGAGAACAGATAAAACCACAGGTAATGAATCTGGATCTAGATTTTTTTTTTTTTTTAATTTTGCCCATGAATTAATTATGCAGAGAAAATCAATTAGAATGGGAAGGAAGATCCTGGGAATGTTTAGTTCCATTGACAGCAATTCTGGTGGATGCCCAGGCACTGACTGGCAAAGCCTGAGACTCCTAGGTTCAAACCTGCCCAGCATGAACTGACATGACTTTCTGTCCACCCTTCCCAGCTTATACAATATCAGATTTCAATTTTCTAAGAAGGACACAGTTATTGAAGATTGATTTAATGCATTTGGTTTGACATTTTAGTCTTCTTTTGATGCAAAAAATGCTGATGTCCTCACAGAAAGTCAAGGGGATAAAAGACAGTGAAACAAGAACTCTGAAAAAACCCCATGATTCTGCAGCACTCATGAGGAAAATGTGAGACTGTTTTCACTTTTGGTGAAGAAAAGCAAGAAGTGAAGCTTCAATATCATGCTACACTGAATACAGGGTTTAAACAACAGAGCATCATTTTGCCAGTGCAAAATCAGCTTGAAAAGAAACAGGGAGGGATGGCAATTAGAATGAAAAGCTTCTACCATTTCCTTCAGTGGCCAAAGTCCCAAATATCCCACACTGAAAAGACAGAACTGCACAGACATGAGGAAACAAAATTGTACTTATGATATGTATGCAGCTTATCATTGCATGCAATCACAAGTGTTTCAAAAAAGTGTCCCTGTTCTTTATCATCCTGAATAATCATTGATTTTATATATTGCTATAACACAGCAGCAGAATGCAGGCTAATGGAAAATACCAACATCAACCAAACCAACCATAACCCAGAGTAAATTGAAGTTGCTTCCAGTAGTGCTCCTAATCTGTTATTTTAATCTTTTATGCATTCAAATGTTTACAGAGAAAATCAGTTTCCCTGCCTTTCTTGTACCTTAGTGAAGATATGTTTTATAATGAAAGATTCATCTTTCATTATGATAGATATGACATGTTCTTAAGTAGAATGTACTTTCAAGGAATTAATCTTCGCCAAGATTCTAAGGAGATGGACTTAATGAAATATTATGACTGTCTTGAAATCATTGCTTAAAATTCACTGAATTATTTTTCCTTTATTGCCCCTTAGTGAAACCCACACTTCTGGTTTCCAGGAAACTCTTTAGTAAAATTCCAGCATAAATTAATTGCCTCAGTAGCTGTATCTGCCCTTTTCCATTGCTCTTTTGTGTTACAGTGAAACAGAAGGACTGAGCAGCAACCACGTGGGAAACCCTGACCCAAATTCTTCTCCAATGTTGTTTATTTCCCACAAATATTATCAACAGAATTTACTGTTTGTACACCCCTTCAGTCTTTGTCAGGATACTGAGCACACAAGGTTTTTTGACTGAATACAGCTTCAACCATAGGAAAACTACTTTGGTGGAGCATTAATTGCACTGTTTCCTCTTACAGCCAATTCTTACTGCCTAAAGCTGTAACGTAACACCTTCCCAAACCATAGAATGGACTCAGTCTCCATCCCATCAACATCACAGAACGTTCCCATCTGACACATTTAACAAAATGTTGTGATGGTCAGTGATCTCACTTGTCCTGTAGAACACACGTGGGACTTGGACTGAATCATATTGTTTCAAAAATGTGAATTTTTGAAATTCACAATTTCAAAAATTTCTCAATTTAAAGATTTTAGTACAAAGCAGATGTTTATAAGTGACTCCCGTATGAGACAGGAGAAACAAACAAACAAAATAGGCTAAAGAAGAGAGCTGTTACCACACAAAACAATGTGGCCATGAACTAAGGATAAAATTTCTACCAATTTCCTCATCACATTTCTGGAAAACCTTCCCTTCCCAGCCCTCCTCAGCACCAGCTTCCTTGGTCACAAATCCAGCCTGGACTCTGACCATCCCCATCCAGACAGCACCAGTGCTGCTGTTATATTCTTCCAGCATCACTGTGATCAGCACCCGCTGACTTGATTTCCCCTATGAACATTCTTTATTTTCTATTCCAAACCAATACTACTTCTTTCCTCAAAATCTTTTTTTTCCTCTCCAATATATTGTTACATGTAAGGAGAAAGAAAAAAAAAAAATTAAAGAGAGAAAATATAAAAAACTAGTCCACAGAGTGGCACCAAAACTGGTAGGATAATATCAACTGCTGCTTGGAAAAATAAAAAGAATGGTAAGTATGACAAATAAACATTACAGCTCAGATGTACTGCTTACTAAACTGAAGTATTCATGGCTATTTTGCATTTGTCTTCACAGAAGTACTTTATTATGATCATTAGAGTAATTAGATGACATTTTAAGTGAGATTGCACAGATTCTGCTCTTGGTGCAGCACTACTAACTGAAAAAAGTAGGGAGATGAAATAAAAAGGATAAATTTATGTAGTACATAAAATTGAGCTGAAGTACATGACTGTAATAATTTTTGGAGTACAGAATCAGAATTTAAAATAGAAAATTGGACCTTTGTACAATTTAAATTAATCTAGTCTCACTTAAAAGAAGCCTAATCTAATTTAAAACCAGAAAATAATTGGCTAGCAGCAGCCCAGGAGTAGTCAATCTCAATCAGGTAATGACTGCTTCTCACATCATACTGCTGTGCAACCTCTAGCATATTTTTCATCACACATCACTACAAACAAACATGGGATGGTTTTGAAAAAAATGAGAAAAGCAATTCTGAAATCTGGTAGCTCAAGTACCCTGCAGCCTTTTGGCTGACTTTGGATACAGCAGCTCGAGGACTGCCCAGGTTGGATAGTTCCAGTGAGACCAACAAAAATAATAAAGGTGTAAAAACATAAAACAGAAATGGAAGATATGCAAGGGGAGAAAAAAAGTATTTGTTTATTCAACAAATAATGCTTTTAAGGACCCATATGGCAGAAGTCATTCAATATCCAAAGGAGTCAGATGACTTGTTAGGAATAAAAGGTTTTACTAGAGGTAAATGACAAAAGGCCATCTATATAAGTTTTAGAATAGACTCTGAAATAGATTCTTAACTGAATATTGGAAAAGGAGCTGGGTATGATGGGCTCTTGAGATCACCATCCCTGCAAGCAGAAAAATCCCTTTTGGCTGAATGCTGACAAATCCTGGTTTTGTAGCTTGGCACTCCTGCCTGTGGCGTTGTGACACATTAACCAAAGCCACAAAAGCCACAGTAAGGAAAGACCCTGCAGCTACTATTTACGGACATCAAATGAAAAGAAATAAGAAAAAATGGGCAGTACCATCTCATTGTTACTCTTCTCACCAGCTGCCACTTCCCTCCCGAAGGACTGGCAGTTTCAGCTCCCTCCATACACGTTCCTACACAGACCCATCACATTCTGTATCAGATGCCACCACCCAGCAATCTCTGAGGGGACAATTAGCCAGTGCCTCCTCGTCAGAACAGCGGCCAGAAATGTGCAAACCAGCCAGCACTATTTCTTTAGAATCATGCACAGAGCAAATTACATTTCTTCTGAAACGTTCCAGCAACTATTTCTCATAAACCCATTATTACTCTGTCCAAACCACATGGAACAAACAGAAAAGTAGCTAAACAAAAACTTTTCTTTGCTGCTTTCTGCTGCAGTGCATTACTACAAGCCTCCTCCAGAACAGCAGTTTTGCTCCTTCCAGGAGGGAGGAGTATTGCAAAAGAGGAAATTATGACTGTCATAACTGCCTGCTCCAGAGGTGTTTCCACACAACTAACAAGCACAATTGCATTTTCCTTCAAATCAAAGCCATATACTCTGGAATTTAGCTAATTTTTGATGAAAATTGGTTTTTGCTGTGTTTCTATGTGGCAGCCAGAGAAGTGACCTTTCATCCTGTGTACTGAGACAGTGCCCTCCTTTGACATGGGGAAGTACATAATGAGGGAATGTCACTTGGACTGGGGACTTTGAACTGGGGTGCTCCTTCTCTGTTGAAACAATTCATTCAGACAATTATGCTGCATTTAAATCCTTGCTATTCCCTGTTATTATGGCAGCTGCATTTGGAAAATCTTAGCTTACCACCAGAAAGGGGTTTCCATTCTCCATATTTAAAATTATTCAGAGCAAGTAAGAAGCCAAAGCCCAGCCTATGAAGCAAGCTTTTCTGAAAGGAATAAAGCCTAATAACTCAAATCTGCACTTCATCTTGTATTCCACACTGCCTCTAACCTATCTCTCTTCTTTCTCTTCACTGAAGTAGTAATAACTTGTCTCATTAGCTTTCCAAATGCAGCTGATGAAAATAAACCTCAATTATTGAGATTTATTCACCTTTTTTTGCCTCTAATGATTCTGCTTTAGTCACTTGGACTGGTGTTAGCTTGTCCCCATTTAGGCAGTAGGAAATGCACTTGCTCCTGGTGCTGGCTATTTCCTGTATCAGGGTTTCCATCAATCAGTTTCAGGAAACAGACCACTCTGTTGGAAATGAATAATCCATTTTTACCTATAGAAAGTGTTCCATTTAACAGCTACTTGTTCTACACATCTTTAGGGAAATAATAAGAACGCAAAAGGAATTTTCTTTTTAGGCACAATTCAGTATTCCCTATTTCTTTTTCAAGACATCATGATTTTTATAACTTTAAAGTCCAAGTAACAGCAAGATACTTCTGGACAGATCACACAACTCCTCTGACACATTTATTGGGCTTAGCTGTAACACAGGCATCAGAATGGGTTCTCCCTTCCTTCAATAATTGAAGCTGACTAGTGGCAACAATATTCCTACTTCTTATAGCCTTCATTAAATCTTGCTGTGAAAGTTATTTTAGCCCTAATATCACACAAAGCTTAGATAGAAATCACAAAAACATTAATACTGTGCTGACATATATTATATATTAATTCTTCTTCATATATATTAATTTCTTCCTTAAATGAGCTTTCCCTTAAAAAAAAGATTCCCTCTAAACATCATTGTTTATATCATTGCATATCCTCATGCAATGGTTGCCACATTCTTATCACACCTTTTAATGAATTATATTTAGAGAAAAAAATGTTTTTAAACACTTTCCAAAATTTTCCTTTCCAATACTGCACTTGAAATTTCCATTGCTGTAGTTGTAATTCTTCAAAGTATTCAAGGTACTTTCTTTATACCATTTTATTCAACTTCTAGGGGCAAAAAGAGGAAATAGAAGAAAATACCTGAACTTTGGAGTACTATTAAATGCTTTATTTAAGTATTTGGTGTGTTATACTATCATAGAGAGTGGTTTCAGCTTTAAGTAATCTCAAAACTCATCCATTTCATATTGTAAATCAGAAATCAGGACATGTAAATCAATACTATTTTCCTGGTAGGAATACAATGAGTAACCTCACCTTTTTGGTATCAAGCACTAAAAGCATTGGTTAAAGAGTAGAAACGGAATGAAACAACACAAACTCACACAGACACACACAGAGCAAGTGAGAGGAAAAGGCATCTGCAAGCACCCACCTGTGCTCTGGCAGGAGAACTTTGTTCTCCCATCGCACGCTCGCAGAGTTCCATTGCAGCCCTTCTCGTCACCGCCGTCTTCGCAGTCCTTTTCCCCGTCGCAGCGCCACAGCTCCGGAACGCAGCTCCCGTCAGGACTGCACTGGAACTCCCTCCCGCCGCACCTTCCAGGAGAGGGAGGTTCTTAGAAAAATAAGAATTACATTGAAGAATTTGCTCGTGTGAGGTTTTTTTCTTGCATTCCAAGTCTACACTGACTTAGAATCCTCTTCCTAACCCAAGACAAAATCAGAGTGCCCAAGTATAACGCTCAAAATGCCGTATTCCATCCTATAACTCATCACTCTAGCACAAGCTTCAGACAAACTCTTCCTTATCCTCCTCACTTCCTTCACTCCCCCTCCAGCACATGCTCAATACTGATTTTTATTTCCTTTTTTCACATCTGTCAGACAGGAAGTAGTTTGGAGGTATAAGGAGGACCAATGCTGATGAAGTTTTGCAGGTGCTTCGTAAATCCTGTGCTTAATTAATCAAGCTGGTTTCCCTCATCCTTCCTCATTCTCCTTTTTCACCCAACAAGGTCCATCTCCTGCTGCCCAGAACCCGAAAGGTCACACCTGTGCTCTGACAAAGCCCCCACAGGTGCCTGGTTTGTGCTCTGACAGCACTGGCAGAGCAGCTGGGGCTGTCCCAAACTCCACTGCAAAGCAGCTTCACTCAGTGCAGCCCTGGAATCACTGCTGACTGCTTCAAACAATAATTACTGGGAGATTTTAATTATTCATCACCTATGTAATTCTCGAAGCATTTTCTAGCTTATGGCCTTTTCAATTTTATTCTTGCTTTTCTTTTCCCAAACTATTACAACTGCATTTCTATTATTTAATAACATACTAACGATAATAACATGAACTTTAAAGTAATGGAATGCTTCTACTTTCCTGCTTGTACCAAAAAGCATTATTTGAATCAATTCTTATAGCACTGTTTATAAATATACATTTTGTTTTATTTAACATTGCTTTGTTGTTTTGTTTTTTTTTTTCCTTACATAATCAACATTCTTGTTTTCTATTGTAAAAGGTTAGAGAAAGGCTTTAAGTTTCAAAATGGAAATGAGCAGGGGTAAAAGTGTGTTGTTTAGTTCCAGACTAACCATTTTGATAGAGATAAATAAAAATTGTCTTGTGTATATATAAAGTTAAGTGCTTCACTCATGTTGGCATTCTGATAATTCATGGATTTGTATGAGGTATCCAACTAGATTTATAATATAAAGTTAGGAAAAAGGACCAATAACATTGTGTACAATTACTTTGTTGTAGAAAAAACATTGGAGAACAATATGAAAGATATTGCCTCATTCTGATCTGATTATTCTTTATCCTTTGCCATAAGGATCCTTCCTTTCTCTCCCCACTCAAATAAATACAATGCATGGCATTTAAGCAGGGCTGTAGTTTGTTAAAATGTTTTCATGTAAAAAAACCCTACGAAGACTTGCATCACACAACAATGAGAGTATTACTGTTCCACTGCCTAAAAAAACCAGAAAATATCAATAATAACTTAAAGAATGCTTCTTACTGTCTCTTCACCTAGACAGCACACATCTCTGCAATAAGACAAACACCACATCTAGCATAATTCTGAAGTAAAACTATAAAACTTATCTCACTCTAATACCCGTTCTGCTCTCAAATGCATTCCTCTTCATGATACACTTCTGTGTTATCACATTGCTCTTGATGTATTTCCCATTCCAGCCTTTACCAAGGTTAAAAGCATCTCCTCTTTTTCCATTGGCTGAAGGTCAGGTATTTATAACAAATTATTCTCTGTGTTTACAAGCACTAAAAACTTGGAAGAAAAAATAAAATAATATAAAATCCAACCTTCCCTGCTGCAGTTTGTTTTGGCTTCATCACTGAAATCTCCACAGTCATTGTCACCATCACATGCCCAGTGACCTGGGATACATCTGCCATTCTGACACCTGAACTGATCAGCAGAACACGAGTGAACGCAGCCCAGCTCGTCACTGCCATCACCGCAGTCGTCATCTGCATTTTAAAATATTTAAAAATAACATTTTTAATATTAATCAAAATTTTAATATTTTAATATAACATTTTAAAATGTTTTAAAATATAAAATATCTGAACTAAATATGTAAGGAGGGAAAATCATTTTGAAAAAGACAAGAGAAAAAAAAAAATCTAGTAAATAAAGTAGTATGTTTTCTGCCCACAGGCATCAAATTATTTCTAATGAACATAAAACCCTAAGTCTTATTTACCAACAGCACTCAACTCTGTCATTTTGGATAGTCTGACCCCTTCCTCAGTTATTCAATAAGAGACCCCAGCAAGCATGAGAAGCCTGTAGATTTTCTTAATTTCCTTAGCTGTGTGTAACTACACAGGCTTTCAAACACGGTTGGTTTGCTTTATTCTCTGTGGTAACCTAAGATAGTTAATCACAGACACAAACAGCTTCATATAAACCAAAATGAAAACCTGACAAATTTCTTTTCAATGGTATTAAACTTTGTTTCCATGTGTTTACAAGAGTGCAAAGTGGAGAAAGCACATAAATAATCCTGGACTGCAGTTCCTCATTACTCTAATGCTGTAGTCATTACAAGAGTCTTAAGGCAATTCCTGTAATTTGATCGTGGTCATCAAGGGAGGAAGCAGATAAATATGTTAGGTACACTCTAAAGGGTCTCCATGCACAGAAATTCATCAGCACACTGTGATAATTTGGGGAATTCATCCATTTACAGCTAAAAATTCCTTTCAGACAAAATTATAGAAACACCAAATGCTTTGGACCAACCCAATGTTATTAGGATGGGAGCAGCATCACTCCCACAGCACAAGCTCTGAGAAAGGATTCATTTTAACATCCAAATATGTATTTGAAGTATACAAATATATATAGTTCTTCCAGCCAAAAGAACTAAATACATTGTAAAATCTTCCTGGCCTTTACTCTTCAGGGATGCTATTTATTTAACTGAACTTGTCCACAAAAATAAAAAAATCAGATACATTGGTCACTGAAACCATGTTGATTTCTAAGAACAGAAAATACTTTCATAAGCAATAGCTTTGCTTTCCTTCTTCTTCTTTTTTTTTTTTTAAATAATGAATCATCATACTTCATTCTACATAGTATAGTATTTGTACCTATTGCAATATCCAATGCCTCATTCCTTATCTCAGCATTCAGTGTTGCTGATTTCTAGGTCAGGTCAGTAATTTAAAAATGCCTTATTTATTCTCTGACCACTTACAAGCCAAACTGACAATATGAATCTCAGAAAAAAAAGAACTTCAAAGCAATATTTATGTGATATCCCTCATATTCATTTCAGATATAGAGGACTTGCCTGAATCACAGAGCCATTTGCTGCTAATGCATCTTCCATTTCTGCAGATAAACTGAGTTAGTGGCTCACATGTTGGGAATTCTGTAAAAGCGTTCAAAAAAAAAAAATAAAAACTATTTAACATAACATCCTCTTCAGTAATACTCTGCCACCTTCTGATATTCATAAATTACACAAGTGTGTTGTAGCAAACATTTGCACCTTCCAGGTATTTAATCTGGAGAGGAGAAAAAGGTGAGACACCATAAAGAGAAGATAAAACTGCTTTAAAATGTAAATACTGTCCAAACCCTACTTTTCATCAACATGGGCCATGAAATTCATTACTCTGTGACAAATGGTCTGGTCCTATATTCCCATCAGACCAAGGCTGGTTTTCCCACTAACCATGCCAGTATTTAAGATTAACCATAGCTTGATGACTGATACAAACTCTATTTTCCATGAGTTTTTTTACAAAAGAGTTCTCCAATTTCAACAGCACTGCCAGTAAGAGACAGGAAATGGAGCACTGTAAAATGGGAAGGTTAAGTACAACCTAAAGAACAGCCAAGAAATAAAGTTACTCTACACTGGCGTAATAAAATCCAAAATTAAAATGTCAGCCTTCACAAGCAATTCCTCCCAGCACTCCAGTAAAGCAGTAGAAATCTGAGACAATTTCACAAAGAACCATCTGTATTGAACACACACATTTATTTCTATAATTATCAAATATGCTTCTGAAGAGAGGAACTTAAATACAGTCTGAATTTCTTCAGACTTCTTTTTCTTCTAAAGCCAATGACATAGGTAGATGTGTGCATTTATTATTAAATTGTTAAACACTCTGGGAAATACTGAAGAGTTTTTCTAGATTTTTAAAACATGCCACATAAATACAAAACTTTGCTAGGATGAGAAGTGAAATCACCTTGGTTTTACTGAACCTCACAAAGTTTTGGTTTAAAGAGAGTCACACTCTGATGAAGCACTAAACCAAACCACCTTCATCTAATAGTAGATTAAAAATAAAATAAACTTTTATTTAAAAATTACATAGAGAATATCAAGAACTTAATTGAACAAAGGTGATTATTCTGCTTCAAAGGTGAAAAGGGTGGGAAGAAAAGCTACCATTGATGACAACATTTTGTCAGTTACTTCTAGAAAGTTCTTGCTTCTTTTGTTTGTTTGGTTTTGGTGTTTGTTTCTTTGTTTTGGGTTTGTTGGTTTAGGGATTTTGGTGTTTTGGATTTTTTGTTTGTTTGTTTGGGCTTTTTTGTTAAATAAAAACATTACAGTGATAAAAAAAAGAAATCCGTTCCAAGAAAAAAATGTAAGTGTGCAACTGCAGTAGTGCTTAGCCACAATATATGCTCCATGTGCTTTAAGCAAAGCTGAAAGAAACTTTTAATTTTGTTTTTTCAAATAATTTTTCCACAAATTTAACTCATTCATTAAATGTAATTTTCCTCTTTTCCATACATGAATGCCTTCCTGGCTTAATTTTCTTTGTGTTCACCTGTACAAAGGGACAGAAACTGATTAAAATGGGTTGTGACCACCCCCAGCAGCAGCCAGCTCACGATTCCCAGCCCACCACAGCCTTTCTAAGAATGTTTTGTGGCATCTCCAGAGTTTGCCCCAGCCTGACCATCAGCCAAGGCTCCTGCTCACATCCCAGAGGACACAGAGCACTGCCCCTCATTGTCCCTCTGGTCCTTTCCTACTCCACAGCAGAGATGCACACCCTGCCCTGTCCTGACTGCCCTGCAGACACAGAAATGAAGAAAGGTGACTCCAGAGCTCCCAGTGAAGTCTCTCCATGGTGTAGACACCAATCTCATTTATGTCCTTATGGATATGGGAATTTTAAACTGTTTCATTGAAGGAAATATCTCCCACTAAACAGAACGGGTAAGTAAATTCCATTAGCATGCCCATTAGTGATCACATTACAGGGCAGGATGAAAAATGAAATATTTGACATATTTGCACAGCCACAGAGTTTGAGGATAACAAAACAAGATGCTAAGACATGAAACATGCCAAGTTTGGCTAAACAGAAACAACAGCCAGTGTCATAAATCCTGATTAAAAGATGTGAAGAAATATTCCAGGTCAGCTGAGAGGATACTAAACAAAGCTCCCAGGAAGGATTTCCAAAGGTGCCAGTAGCATCTGTGTCTTGCTGACATGCCTGAGAACATGAGGTAGAGGCAGAGAAACTGTTCTAGCACTGAGAGTCAATGCTGTGCCATTAAACAGAAAGTTACAACTTTAGAGATTGCAAAATACAAATCCCTGGTCACTCATCCTGCCTCTGTACACAACTGAACTTATTTGATTTGAAGCAAGGCAATTAGAAGTCTACCTTAATAATATCATTATTTTTATTCATGTAAAGATTTCATTTTTTGCCCCATCCTTGCAATTGCTCAGTGCCAGTTGGGATGGAGCTCTGGCCTTGTGGGAGGTGTTGGAACAAAATGATCTTTAAGGTTCCTTCCAACCCAAACCACCCTGTGATTCTACACTGCAATACATCAAATTCTGTGATTCTGCATCTGCAGACAGCCCTTGTGCTCTCAGACTCACAGCAGTTACCAGTGCCCTGCAAAACAAGTGACTATTAAAATCCCTAATTGTTTGGAAGCAGCTGATTAGAGAGAGCACACCCCTCTCTGCAGTATCTCAGCAAAGCAGCAGTCAGCACAGCTGCTGATACTCTCTCATGATAGAACCAAGAAATTTAATTATTTCTGAAAAGTACAAGACCAAATATACTTCTGTTGAGGCTTGAAACAGGCTGATTTTATTGACATCTAGAATATGCTGAGGGGGCCCATGTGGAGAGGTATGTGGCAAAGATAAAGAATAATTTTTGAGGGTGAGAATATTTGATAATGGGCTGTAAATTAAAAAAAAAGTCTTGATTGATCTGCATATTTGGTATTGTAGTTAAAAACTCATTAAACAGAAAATGCTGCATTTGCTTTTGGTTTATTTATCAACCAACCAAACTCTATTTGCCATTTCAGAAATAGTGTTATGATTTCAGTTGACATGAAAAGAGATCCCTATATGTTTTATATGTTACAGAAGAATTTTTACTTTTTCCCCCGCAAAAGAAAAATCCACTTACCACAGGATGTCATTTCATCAGTCCCATCTCCACAGTCATCCTCCCTGTCACACAGCCATGACGTTGGAATACACCGTCCGTTCCCACAAGAAAACTGATTGACCTGACACGTTCTTGCTGTCAAGACAAAGCACTCCAAAAATACAAGGGAAATGGACTGCATCCGTTAGGTCTCTTGGTGGGTGGCTGCTTTCAGAAGCTGCAGGGCTGGAGGCACCTCCTGGCCTGCTGCACCTTTCCCCTGCTCTGACTAAACATCATTCACCTCCTTTGATTCCAGAGAAAACTGAGGTCACCCACAGGGCTGGGTTCTACCTCTGCAGTGTGGAATTCTTAGTGGTCTCTTGCTCATAAAAGAACATGAGATTCTAGATATAACTGCACAAAGCTAGGTGGTAAGAAGAGAATTATTATTCACTAATGCTTGAAGTAAACAAAAATCAGGGCATAAAGATGCCCACCAGTTGGAATGCTAACAACCTGTATTCCACACCATGAACAATGATCTTGTGGATTTTGTATTTACACAGGAAAATGGGAATCAGCCTGTGTGTGTTGTGCCTGTCCTCACTCTTCTTAGAATCCTGGCCTTTGCAATCCCTGAACTGCAATCATCCACTGAAGGAATCAATGCATGTCTTTCTCCTGAAGAAATAAGGATCACTAAAAGAATTTGTGCTACAGAGCTACAGAAATTACTTTGAAAGCTGATGAATAGTAAAATGTCACTAAAAAGTTAATGTAGAAAACTGTCATTATGCATAATTTTATTTAAAATTTGAACCCACAACAATGCCAGTGATAGCAACCCAGGTTTTGATTTAAAATTTAAGCTTTTAGAATTCACCTGGTTGTTACTGTGCATTTAAAAAAAATGTCTGATATGTCAAAAACCCCAGTGACTGAAAGAATATTTCTTCATTTATTATTTTCAACTACCATTTTCCTTTTTCTTCAGAGAAGTAGCCCAAAACACAAAAGACAAATATAAGTTTAGAATATTTCAAAGAAGTAGTTTTTTTAAACATTAACTGTGCTTGCCACTTCAGGAATAAATGGAAAAACAAGAATACAAAATTTGATCCACCGCCAACTGACACAGGCTTAAAGAAAATGGTCTTCAAATTAAACTCTCACCCTACAAGCAAACAGTTGGATATCAAAGGATATCAAGGCAGTTAGACAACAGGGAATATTTTAATACACAACGTGTGTTGTCTTGCACTGCACTTCAGTTCAAAACACTCATCAGCTTATTGATGGCTGGCATGTGGCATATTTGAGATTTAATTCTTGTTTAGAGTACTCTGACAGCAAGCACTAAACATCACTTCCACACAAGCAAAGGACAGATTGGGAATTCCATGATTTACTACAGTGGAATCAGTAAACAATCTTCATCTTGCTATTTGCTTAAAAACTCACTCTCCAGTTAATAACTCAGAAATGAAAAGAATTTCCAGGCACCGAGAGGAAACTGAATAACTAATTATGCATAAACTAAATCAGCATAAAATAAAATTTACTGGTGACACGGCACCCATCACAGCACATTAATAAACAAAGTTCGAACTGCCAGAAAAGATTTGTGCCTCAAAGTTTGTACCTGAGCATTGCTTTGACAGTCCACCCATATGGAGAGATTAAGAGCTGAATAACTTTGGAAAGCACAGCCAAGCACATGGATTAAGTAAAATATAATTTACATTCCAGCCTTAGTGGCATCAAAATCCGAATTCATTTAAAACATCAATAATCAGATTACAAGTAGCAGCCTGGTTCAGTCCAGTTCAAATCAGTCCTGCCTATTCATGGAACTGAAGTTAGAGAACCTGGTTGCACAACCAAGTAAAATTTTTACCTGCACAAGTTTTATTTGATTCGTCTTCGTTATTACCACAATCATTAGCTCCATCACAAAGCCACCTCTTGGGAATGCAGCGATTATTTTGGCACTTAAACTGATCATCAGGACAGCTATGATTGACTGTGGAGAAAAAAAGAGAGGGGTTTTTTTTTTCTCCCTAAGAAGATAATCTGAGAAAACAGCTGTGAAATCTGTGAAAAGAGCACATTAAATGCTGTTCCCTAGTGATGCAGTTAGTGTGGTTATCCTGTATGTATAACTACTGTGACATAAAGGTTGTTAGCAAACCAGTCAATTACAAACATTGCACTACTTCAATCATAAATTAAATAATATCTAGTAAAGATGCCAATATGGAGATCCTCTTCTATTAGGTGATAAAAGGTAGCAGCATTTTATAGCGTTGTTTCCTTAAAGAAACATGTTCTTAATCACTTTTGGGCAGTGTGATGAGGTTTGCAAACTAAAGTGCATATAAACAAAGGAAAACACCGAAGGGAACAGCTGCAAGCTGCTAAGTGCAGATCCAAAATATGATACCACAGTGAGCAGGGATTTGGGCAGGTCATAAAATGCTTCTAAAATGAGGCACATTACTGTCAATGGCCACATATAGATCTGCTGTTTACTCACCATGAAATTGTAGGTGTCAAAAAGTGAAATATGCAACACGGTGTAAAACTAACAAAAAAAAGATCTGGTATTCAGGAGTGAACAAGGTATCTCTCAAACATGTTTTTGCTGGCTACCAATTCTCATGGAAAGGATGAAGCTGAATGCACAGAATTTATGTAAATACTATTGGCCTGCTCTTGCAACTGTAGTAAGTGTTTATGTTCTGCTTCTTTCATGCTAATAACACCCATTATCAGCAGATCTTACTCATCTCGATCTAGACAAGAGCAGTACACTGCACATGGTTTCAAATGCTGGGTTAAAAATAATCCCCAGTTATTTTTCACCTACTCAGCCATCCAGAGTCTCTTTTTTAAAGTTTAACATACATCTGGAAACAAAGGGTATTTAAAATGAAAGGATGTCTTGCAGGCTTATCCTTGACATTTCAGTAGCTTTTATCTTTGACCTTTCTGCCTATTCTTGCAATTGGAGATGACACAGAGCGAGGGTGATATCAATAGCACATGAACCCTGGTTTGTGGGCAGGGTGCAGAAGCACAGGAATCAGAGATTAATTAATAATCCAAGCAGAAAGTTGTCCCAAATCTCGTACTTCCAAAGTTTGCAATGTGACTGGAGAAAAAAACTGGAAGCATCCAATAATAAAAGCACAAGTTGAAGAATTTTTTTTTTTTAATTTGACTTTAATCCTTGACTTAGATACTGCTTTAAATGGTCGCTAAGCTTTTCCTCATATATATTTAGTAATGTGTATTCTACTCATAATTGCAAATATTTCAAACTCGTAAAGAACTATTGGAGTTACTATGGCAACTGCTGAGAAGAGATCAATGTTATCACACTGGCCATGTAAACTATAGATCATATTCAGGTTTAAGACCAGGTTATTATTTCATTTATATTTGTATAACTCCTCAGAGAATTACAAGCTTTGATCAATGAACTGGTCTCCCTTATACTAATTTAAAAGACAATCAAGTCAAATCTGCTGAAAGATTTTCCTTCCCACTGTCTTTATCAGCTGAGCTCCTTAATTTAAGTGAAAAAATGCTGGTTTCAAAACAAAATAAGAGTAAGAACTACAATTCAGAACTAGGAAAATATTTCAAAAAATATAATTGAATTCAGCAATGGCTACTACACGAAGCTGCCAAAATACATAAATGCTGTAAAAAAAACCCACAATGAAACAAAACAAATCCAAAACTGGCCATTTAACAGCCATATGGCAAAAGGTCTAGGCATTACAGAGGAGCACAAGATCAGTTTGTATCAGCAGAATCAGGCCCGTGTGAAGCAGGCAAGTTTTACCCAAGGATGAACAAACAACCACCCTTCACAAACACATTCTCTCAGCCCAACCAGCTGCAAAAGGCCTCAGCAGAAACACAAACATCCAGTTTTGGACTTCCAAGCCCTAGAATCACTTCAGAAAAGAGCAATAAAAACTAAAAAAGCCTGCCATAATCTACTGGAGGGGGGGAAAAACCACAAACAAACAAAATACGACAACAAAAAACTAACAAAAACCCAGAACAGTTTAGAGTTGTTTGGTCTCAAAGAGATAAGAAAGAGAGGCTGTGCTAAGAGTTTTCAGACACATAGAACAATAACTGCATTGTACTGTTCATGCCTACAACTGTTTGGGAGAAATATTGTACTTTCATTTCAGTAAAGGAGATGTGGTTTAGAGAAATGATCTAAGGACAGAAATGGAAAGCATTGCAACAGAGTATGGAAGAGAATTCTCAGTGCTGCGACACAAATTTTAAAGCAGGCTACTTAAGTACCTTCCAGAAATGACAGGGACATAACTGGTGTGTTTTCTATTATTTTTCATTTCAACAGTGGAACTCCTCTACAGCTAAAAAATACATCTCTTGTAAAACCATAACTTTAAAGACAACATACATTAATTTAATACTGCAAGTGGTCTAGGGATTTGGGTTTTTGTTTTATTGCTGGTTTGGCTTTCTTGGGGGGTTTGGGGGAGAGGTGGCTTGTTTACTTTGTTGGTTTGATTACTTGCGGGTTTTTTTTTTTGTTTTGTTTTGTTTTTTTTCTCTTTTTTTCCTGAGGATTTTTGTCTTTTTTTTTTTTAAGAAATGCATTATACAATCTCAGAAATTTTAATGGTTGGAAGGGACGTGCTAAAATCCCCTGGTGTAATCCCTTACTTGAGCAGGTTTTTCAGGACCGTGTCCATAGAAGTTTCAAGCATCTCCACAGACAGAATCTCCACAACCACTTTGGGCAATCTGTTCCAGTGTCTGACACACAAAAGCAGTATCTTTCAGATATTGAGATAAAATTAATGCTTTTAAGTTTGTGCCCATTACCTCTTGTCCTGCTAGTGACAGTACCAAAGGAGCCTGGCTCCCTTTTTCCATTCCTTCCCATCGGGTGTTACACTGTGACCCGTGTAAGAAATAGTGGAAAACAGAGCAAAAACCACCAATATTTTAAGAATCAGGAATGACTAAGCCAACCCCAAAAGACGACTGCTCTGGCACTGCGCTACGCAACCAGTGAGATTTGACAGGGCTATCACTACTGCATGCAGGAAAAGAAGGAAATGGAAGATTTGCATGAACAGTTCAAGGATGATTGCTTTAGCTTGGCTGCAGGTTTGGTTTGCACTCCTTGAAGCCAGGCAGGATTGTGGGTTCAGAGGGAGGGGCATACGTACAGCAGATCTCCGAGCGCTCGTCGCTGCCGTCCAGGCAGTCGTCGTCGCCGTCGCAGCGCCAGCGCTCCTGGATGCAGCGCTTGTTGCTGCACTGGAACTGCTCCGCCTTGCACAGCTGGGGCAGCACTTCTCCCTCTTTAACTGGGGGAAACAGCCAACAAGAACTTCTCTTTATCTGCTTGAGACACCCAGAATTCAATACCTCCCCTACATAAATACATTTCAATTCTTGTTCTCGCTCTGCAGGATTTTTACGTAGTAAACTCGGCGCATCCGAGGTAATTCCACCTGAAGCCTGTAGTGGCACACATGTCTGAGTGCATGGCTGAAGGAATGGGCTTTTAATAAATGGAAAAACTCTGAACAGATGGCACTCAAACTGGTTTATAAATTGGTGTTCCGATTACAGCGCAAAATATCCGTTTAAAATATCAGTTTAAAATATTGCAATACCTCATCACAGCAAAAAGGAAATATTCTGACAGACATTGGCCAAATTCTGGTGCACATTTATAGAAAGGAAATGATTACTGAAAAGCTGATTCTTGTATCCAAGCAACAACTCAAACACCTGCATTATGCACTGCTATAGACTCAGCAGAGAAGAAAGGATAGAATTCTGCTGGGGTAGAGTTAAATAGCAAGCTACAAGCTTATTGATAAATCCAGGCAGATGTACTTCTCAACATCAGGTTCAGAATGCTTCATGTGCCAATGCCACACTCGAGCCCAGGACCCTCTGAGAATACCAGAGTCCTTGGAAAGAGCCAGGCAGTGAAGTGTGTTGGGGAAAAAGCAGGAAACCTGCCCCATTCCAATCTCAAAGTCTCTAACCTCTCTTCCTAATGCCTCAATTCCATCTCACCAGTGAGGAGTCCCCATTCCAGTTATTTCTGCTAAAAAGAAAAATAGCATTTTTTTTTTTTTTAAACAAAAGTGATGGCTCTGCCTGGTCATTGCAGGCTCTGTAATATGTATCATGTTATGAAATCCTTATGCTTTACTCATCTCTACTAAGCTTATTTCTGGAGACTTATGTAAAATGTTACACTTAATGTCAAGAAACACATCAATGAGACTTAGAAAAAATAGAGAAAATTTTTAGAAAGTTACAAACACCAAGTCTAAACATTATAAAAAATAAATACCTGTAGTACCTGCCAAGTTATTATTTTAATTGAAATCCCCACCTTTTATTAGAACAACTTTTATCATTGTTTCACTGAAGATATATAAAGGAAAGATGAAAGACAGCAATATTTGCACAGTCTGTGTCATAACCTATCATACATAAATACATCTGCGTGATGTTTTATGAACAGTTTCATCATGAACATTTCAATGTCAGATTTCTGTTTAAGATACCTAGTAGAATAATCTGAGAACTGTTCATATAGATTTAATTTAATATTTATATGGATCCATTTCTGATATTTTTTAAAAGATTTCCGTGAACTATTTAAGTACTTTATCATATTTCAGATATGCTGAAATATTTTCCAATGCATTTTATCTTTAAATAGTGTACTTAAGATTCTGTTTTCTTTGGAAAATCTTCTATATTCTGTAAATTGTAAACTAGAATATTTATTCAAGTAATATTTTTTGTCTTATCGACCCTCTAGGAGGCCACACTTTCTGGTTTTATTTTCAGGTCTGACTTGATCCCTTAACAGCAGCATCAACTCAGATATTCTGTAACAATCTTACTCATGCAGGTTGTACTGTTTTCCTCCAAAAGCTGATTATCTGCACAGGCACAAACTCTGCCTCCAGGAATGGCCAAACAAAGAGTGCTGCAGCCTCCATTATTAACACGACAGGCATTATCACCTGGGAAAAGAAATAAAAAGCAACTTTAAAACTAACAGCCATGCTAGAACTAAACAATGGGATTTTTAGTTGCCTTTTTTCTCTTTAGGAACATAAACAGGTGAAGAATTTTTTGCAATTACTTTCCTCTCACATTAGGAGCACATTATTCTCGTATTTTGGTTACTGTGGGTTATAATATTTAAATATAATTAGTTACAGGTTGCAATACTCTACAATAATAATAAATAATATTAATAATAATAATAATAATAATAATAATAATAATAATAATAATAATAATAATAATACCACAAAAAACTGCATCATCAGCTCACAGCATTTTATCTGCCTGTTTTATGAAGGGAACAAACACTGCAAGATATTTGGCACAGCTACAGGCACACAGTGGCTTCAAGGAACCAAACAGCAGATAAAGGAATGTTCTGAAGTTAATTGGCATCTGTACACGTTAAAACAATGTGGAAACAAATGCAAATTAGGAAAAAAGACAGAGAGAAAACAAAAGTATAAAGAGATTTATGGCAGATAGAATGCAGGCAAATATCCCACTACTCTTTTCTGAACACATCTGCCATTGCTCTGCTTTGTTTTTCCCTGTTATTGCTCCTTCCCCAAAGCTGTTCCCATGAAGACACTGGCAGCTGTCAGGTGTTTTACCATCCACCAGGAGCTGCTGCATCCTCAACACCTCATTCCTGAGGCAACCAGACTTAAAGCCACTGAGAGCCCACAAATGTCACGATTTCTGTTTGTGTCACTTTGGTCATGACCTGACTGCTTAGATCTGCACTGCTGGGGACACCCAGCAAAGCTCTGCTGATTTCAGGTCTTGGTGAGAAGTGAATATGATCAAGCAAGATATAAAACCTCATGTCTGATGAACCTTTAAATTAAAACTATCTTTTTTTTAATCTTCCTGTCCTAGTAAAAAGCAGTTCCTCCTTTTAAAGGTGTACAAAACATTTATCAGCTGCCTGGGCTAAAACAAACTCCATATAATTCCCTCTCCCCAAAGCTCCTCACTTCACTTTTCATAGAAAACATAATAATTTCTCATAGAGTTACGAACATGAATATTAAAATGTCTCATCAGACCCAGTCCTGCAGGTGCAGGAAAATGTCTTTAAATTATCAAATGAATATCAGATAATGAGCTAATAATTTAAGATTTTGAAAATTTTTAAATTTTAAGATGTACCTTAGTATGTCTTAAAATATTGAGCAGTGCTTAATAAACTTTTTCTATACTTTTTCTGATCCACCACACACAACATTTCTTAGAAGAAAATGTGTCAAAAGTCCATTAAAACCCCACTGAACTTTTAAATAAATTTTTGCAAAATGATTAGATGTGAAAGGCTATTGTGGTACTTGTAGTTTCACTGGAGTGGGTGTGAGTGAGATGACGAGAACACAGATGTATAACCAGGGAAAATGAGAATTCTCTGAGAAGTCTGAGGGATTGCTCACAATTTTAAAAGGAGATTGGACTGGACACTTAATACACATTATTAGATCCTGAGTTCAAATCTGAGGCTATGACCACTAAACCACTAAAAAAATCACCTGTTACATCTAATGCTCACCAAAACTGAAATATTATGAACAAAACATCAAAAATGTAAGAAATGTATTTGGGTCTAAATTTTGGAAAACCTCAGATAAAACAAAGCCTCATAAAAAGTAGCCTTGAAAGTCTCTCCATCTTTACAGGGCCATCACTGTACGAATCAAAGGACGTCAGTAACGCAAAGATTTAAAAAGTTCTCAGAAGCTGCCAAAATAAACCAAAACACAATCTTCAGAAGTGACTCCAAAATTACATAGCACAAGTCAAAGTATTTGTGGTGATTTAATTAAAGAATGTACATGAGTTTGTCAGCTCACTAGAAGAGAATAAGCCTACATAATAAAAGAGTATTTCAGCCAAATATAGAAAACACACGATGATTCTGAAGCCCAATGAAAGCTAGAAATAAATTCTATCAAAAATTAAATCACTAGATCAAAGTCAAATGGTCCATCTTGAAGATGAAAAGTTCCTACTTAACCTCATAATTGGGATGACAAACTCCTGCACAGTGGGTTATGTGCCAAGTAAAGTGATAAAAAGAGGGGATGATGACAAGGAAAAGAGAAGTACCAAGACTTAAAGCAAAAAGATCCAAGATAAAAAGGTTTATAAAGTGCAGTCTTCAACCTGAAGGTGCAATGAGACCTTCAGTCCCATCAGTCTTGCTGAAGAGACTCCTAGGCTTAAATGTCTCCCAAAACACTGTCCAAGTAGGTTAAGCTTCTTTATTGAATAAGCTGTAGAACCTGTAAAGCTATCAAGTATCTGGGGAATTAAATTTCCTCAACTACAGTTCCTAACAGCTATTTTATATGGTTGTTCTTAAAATAGTCCCAACATTTTAAAATACTTTCAAAGTTATTTTCATATTTTTCATATTTTGACACCTCTTAAAACAGTTGTTGCCTTGTCGATTGCATGTGAATAAATTAGGCCAATTCCATTTTAATTAGCTAAAAAATTACTCCAGAGCTAAACCAACAATGTAATTGCATTTCAGTCACCGTTGTCAGAAAAAAAAAATGGAAAACAAGCACATTTGTTTAATCTTCTCATTTAAGAGGTACACTGAAGTATTTATTACATTTGTAGGTTCTTATGAACCTAACCTCAAGTACTCTACGATTGTGTAAGCCCACCCTTAGGATCAGCCTCCAGACATGAAGAGCAGCAGCCTGGTGCTCAAGCTCTTTGTTGCAATCTGAGGAGTTAAAACAGTAGCTGATTTCAAAAGAGGCTACTTTAATTGCTGCAAATGCGCTTACTCCAGAATTATTTACATGCAAGTAGCAATCCAGCCTTTCAGTGCAGTGGAAATACCTGCAGGCCTTGGCAGGGCCATATTCTGAGTGTAAATCCAACTCCTGTGAGTACTGTGCTTCACCTTCCCATGTTTTACCATGCACAGAGACCCAAAGACTCAGCCTAAGAAAGTAAGGTGAATTCTGAGCTCTGAAAGCAAGGGGGGGGAAAAAGACCCAACATTCCCACTCAAGGGGATCATGCCTCACGAGAGAGAGACAATGAAAAACACCTCTCCTTGAGGAGATCCCAAAAGCTTCATGTCCCTGCCCCAAGCACAAAGCAAAGCAGGATTGGAGCACTACCCTGGAAAAGCCCCTCTGACAAAAATGCCTCTCTGAACTGAACGATGCCCACATGAAACACGCAGTTTCTGCTTGTGTAGGCAGTGACAAGACCAGCAGCATCAAAGCAGTCACCCCCAAATATCACAGCCAAAAATTTCTGAGGTATGTGAATGGGAAATATTTAATACACAGCTCGTCTATAAAGTGGTTTCCGTGGTTTTCTCTGTACAACAATTCAGCCTTGAGCCTGCTCTTTTACAAGGAAAACATGCACATACACACAAATAGTTTCTTTAAAAGAAATTTTTATGCTCCTTTGGGAACAATGGCAAGATCAACCTCACTGAGCATGACAAAAAGGGAAGTTCCTAAAGGCTGCAGTTAGCTTACAAAATTCCAATTACAATTTCAAACAAAGAATATATTAACAAGCCAAATTCCCTCCCTTAAGACTTTAGCTCATTCAGCAAAACTGTCTAAGAGGCAATACTTTCTCTCTCTGGTGTCAGCTTATTTGGAAGCTAACAGCAACTGCATTAAATGACCTTTTTCTTCTGAAAAATAAAGGAATTTTCTGAGTACCAAATAAAGAAGCAGTAGTATTGAAAGCAAACACTGCATCTTCTATTAACAGACACAGCATTCCGAAATTTGGCCACCTTGAGGGTAGATTTAGGCCCAGATTTTGCCTTAAAAATGCCAACCAAACAAAACCTACACTAAATCCAGGGAAAAAACCCAAACAAACTATACTTTTATATGTCTTTGAATGTCAGAGAGACTCCCTAAAAAGCAGTTGTGATAAGAGGAACGCTGTTGCAGCAATCCTGACTTAGCACAGTGCTACACAGAGTAGCTTGGTTTAGGTAAAGGAAATTTAGATGCTACAGTATCAGAAAAGAGAATATTTAAACAGTAAAAAAAAATAATCTTTTTAACAGTATTTTATCTACATCAATTTCTGGTGCTCATTTTAATGTTTGGTGGCAGACCAAATAAACATTCTGGTAATTAGAAATTAGAAGTTTCAACTAAAGCAAGCAACTACTCAACAACCCATAGGAACGCTGCATGCAGTAAATGGAATGCAAAGTTTTCTTCAGTAAAACATATTTTTAACTTTACCTGTAGAATAGCAATTGTATTTTCTAAATTCCATCCATGCAAACCTATGGCTTTTATCTCATTTCTCTACTGATAAAAGTAGCAACAACTATGGATTTTTCCACTACTCCCAAAGAACTACTTTTATCCTGTGCAGCATACAGTGTTGATTCTAGACCAAGATGGGGGAGAAAATTAAAAAAATAAATAAAATAAATACAGGCAGAATCTATGATCTTATTTCAGAAAAAGTAAATGTAATCATATATTGTTTATCTATGAGCCAATGCAGATATGTTACCCTCTGTAATTGATACGTGCACAGCATCTCTTGGTCACACAAGGGAAAAGGGAAATAAAGGCAGTGTGAATGCATAGAAGGTATTCAGACAGGAATAATGTTGAGATTCACTTTTTATTATTTATGAGAGAATCAATTTCTACATCAATGGACTGAAACTCTGGAGAGTAAATTTCTCATGCCACAACCCATATTGTTTTTATATTTCTGTTCGTCTAGGCACCTCAAAAGACTTGGATACTCTCAGGGAAAACGTCCTTTTATAACAGACCTCTGCAGAAGCTGTGTAAGTACCTTGCTGTTTGCGTGGATCATAAATCTGCAGCCCAAACAAGGGTGGCCTCTCACTTCTCAACAGTGTCACATTCCTTGTTACCAGATCCAGCTGGAAAATGGACCCATTCATGTAATCTGTCCAGTATATATAATTTCCGTGATGTGACAGTCCAAAGGGATGATTCAAATCTTTTCCATTGTAGACTACCTGCAATTAATTAGTGGTAGGTGAGTATCAGGTTAAAAGAAGTTTTAATTTATCAGAGAAGGTAAAACAGGAAATAGGAAAACTGAGATAATTACTGTCCCAAACACAACAATCTATTGCAATAAAATGCAATAAAGAGTGCAAAGCCCTTCTGTGCAGCAGAAACAATATCTAAATTGGAAAAAAAAAGTCATCTAAATTCACTTTAAGTGGCCCCCACCAGAGAACACAGGACCAGACTGCCCAGGAAGTGGTGCAGTCTCTTACCCAGGGAGGATTTGGAAGATGTGGAAGTGGGGTTCAGGGTCATGTTTAGTGGTGAACTTGGCAGTGCTGGGTTAAGGGTTGGACTTGAAGATCTTAAGGCCTTTCCCAGCATAAAGAATTCCATGATCCTGTGATTCTATCCCAGCACATTCACTTTGGAGTCATTGGTCTCCTCCTCTGGCTGGGATCCTTGCTTGAACCAAGAGCCTTTTTCCTACCTTGCCTCTAGAGAGAAGGAGGCAGCTCCTCACATGCCCTGCCTTGTCTATTTCTAGACACAAACCCAAGAGAACACAGAGATAAAGACAACTAAAATACTCCTCTGAGGGGATTGACAAGCATCATCCCCTTTTGCCCTTCAAATTTTCTCTTTGGACTTGGAATTCTTGTAGCCAAAGCTGCTCATCTCTGAACTGTTTTTGATCCAAATTCATCAATCAGTCAATAATCTGACAGCTATTGGTGGAATTAAGGACCTTCCTATCCCCTAAAATCTTTACTGCAATAAAGAATTATAGATATGACTGATCCAGTTAAATTTTGACCAAAATATCCTATAATTAAATACAAATTATTAAGCATCAAAAGTATAGTTATTTTCAGCTACATAAATTCAAGTAGTTATGTATTTTTTGTTATATCTCAAGATTATAGAAAAAACACTTTTCAAAAAAAAGAAAAAACCAAAACATTCTGTGACACACTTCAAAATAAAACCTGTAAAGACATGTGCTTCTTATTATTCACCAGTCACTAATTTTATGAAGCAGATGGTAAAACTTGCCCAAATTATTAGGCTCCAGTCTGAGCCTTAACCATTTTCCAAGTGTCTCATTCTGTGCTTGTTGTTTCTACAAACCCACACAGAATGTCTGCACAGACTTGTATCCAGCTAGTACAGGCATTAGTAACAACTAAAGCAATCTCTCTCCATCTTTGGCAGCATTTGGTGAGTGCTGCCCCTCTGAATATTACCACAAATGGTCAAAAGAGGCACAGAGGTTCATACAAACCAGCTCATCCAGAGAAGTTCAAGGAACAGCCTCTCTCTGGCAAGGCCAAAAAAAAAAAGGGTTTTTCTACTGAAAAGCTCTTTGCAGCTTCCTGGCTCAATCAAAATAAAACTCATTGCCACATGAGAAAAAATAGAAAAAAAATATATATAAAAATCAGGTTTGGTGTCATTTAGGACAGAGGAAGACCCTAAGCTGTGTTTCAGTCTCTCACTCGAGAGTGCCGCCACCGTCCCAGCAGAGGTGACGCGGGACTCGCCGCGGGGCTCTGCAGGCCTTGAAAACCTTGACAAGTGTTTTTGATGTAACCCAATAAAATCCGGAGACAGAACATGCCTGTGGCAAACCAGCAGAATTTCTCCTTTACCTTCCTGTCAGTCCCGTTCAAATAGATCCTTTCAATGTGATCATAATAGGCATCACACCAGTAGAGCACGCTGGCACGGTGGTCCAGAGTTAAACCATTTGGCCAGAGCATCTTTGATGTGACAAAAACCTGCCGGCTGGAGCCATCCATCCAGGCCTTCTCAATCCTCCCCACGCTGGCATCTATTTCATCTTCCTCCCAGTCTGTCCAATACATCCATCTAGGGAATTACAAAAAGGAGCACTCAGATCCCATTTTAATCAGGTGAATTGTACTTCAGGCTTTTAGCAACAGCTCGTCCAAGCCAGAGCGATTTTGATTTGCACGTGTTTCTTTCCATTGCTGTTTCTACAATTCTGTTTACTGTCCCTGACCACTGGATGCTGCTGAAGTGACACTTCTGTTATTTTGCTCATATTGTGATAAATTACATGAACACCAGAGAACCAATAGACAAGAAAAGTGGAAGAATTAAGACCTTATTTATTCCCACCAGAATTATGGAGTTTCTTTTTTTGCTTTTTTTTTAAACCATTGCTTGTATTGACTTTGTCAAAAACTTCAAATTTTAAAATTGAGCTGGTTCTGGCCAGGTCTAATTTGCCTTTATGATGTAAATCTCCTTTTTATTACACATAATTCTATCAAAGAAGTTGCAACACAATAATTATTTGCACTCTGATTTTAGAGGTAAAGGATAACCTTGACGTTCTGTGAACTTCAGGTCCTGCATGAAAGCAGCTAAATCACTCAGAAAACTGTAAGGAGTATTTTGTCCATCACAAAAATGTTTAGAAATAGTTGCTGTGAAAATTATTTGAAAAAAAGCCAGTAGGTAATTTTAGCATGGTTTTATAGCTTATAGTGCACCAATATAGATTAAAAAAAAACACCAAAGTCTGAAAGAAAAGCACCAATATTACTTTGGAAAAATAAAAAAAAAAATCTATTAACTCCTCTAAAAGTATTGTCTCAGAGGAATTCTATGAGCCATTCTCTACTGGATACTACAGAATAAACCTTTCCTTATTGTATTATTCTGAATATGATATTCTATTATAGAACTTGCCCTTGTAAACTGTGATTTCAACCATTTAAAATACACAACTTGAACTTGTACAAAAGCAGAGGGTAGCAAATATGCTAAGAAACACCATTTTCTTTTTCTTTTTTTATTTAACCTGTTTTTCCTAAAGGAAAATGAGTTAATGGGAAGAAATAGAAACCTGTAAGCACTGTGAATCAGCTCAGATTGTATCACATAGCGTCACATAATTTCATAAATGAAAACATTTGCCAGACAGCAGATGTTTGCTTTTAGTCAAACCTAAGACTTCAATTAATAAGCGTTAAAGAGAACAAAAACATCATGCCAATC
This sequence comes from Promerops cafer, assembly GCA_013398275.1. Lineage (NCBI taxonomy): Eukaryota > Metazoa > Chordata > Aves > Passeriformes > Nectariniidae > Promerops > Promerops cafer. Next base: position 2,402,345 of record VZSE01009345.1, on the reverse strand, counting down.
TTAAATCCTACTTGTTTAAGTTATCATGATTTAATTGCTATTAATGTACCTCACCTTTTCTTTCACCAGATTTATGTTTCTAACATAACTTCTGTGATCCTAACCCATCAACCTAACCCATCCAATTGACCTCTACTTTGAAGAAAAAAGTCCTGGAATTTAAATAGTGAATTTACAAAGGAATGATACACTAAAGTGAAAAATTAATTTATTATCACACCTGTGTAAATTGTATCAAATCTACTGGCCAAAAAAAAATATTCAAATGTGCTTTTATGCATAAACATAATTTGATATTTATGAGAATCTGGAAAAAAGAGAAATACTGCATTACACAAGTTTGCAGGTATAGACATGCAGCTTTATTGTTTACTTTTCATTTCTCTCAAATTACCTACTAGAAGGTTTTTTGGGTTCTTTTAATATTTTTGTAAACATGTGCAAAGAACACCATTCCATTTTTGATCCACAAGCTTTACAAACTCCATTGCACGTTTGGCTCAAACAGCACTAGGTTTAATCACAGAATTATAAATCCTGCACATGCCCTGAGGCTCAAGCAGATGCAGGTCAATATGGCACTTATTTTATTGGGAGACAAAATATATTATACAAATATTTACATGACTACTCAACAGGAATTACTGAGCTTTTCTCCATTAACTTTTTGTCTGTCCTTATTCCAGTTATCCTGTCATAAGCTAAATCCTGCTCACAGTGACAGGCATTTGTCAGTGGGCTTTAATTGTATCTCAAAATGCAGTTAATGCTCCAACGCCAGTTAAATCAAGACTAAAATTTTGGAAACACAATTAAAAAGCCATAATAAATGCTTTCCCTCAGGAAGAGCTTCCATGAGAAGTATAATCATGAAGGACATGCTATTTTGTTAGAGAAGTGTTTTATGTAATGGCCTTTTTCAGGCAATACATCTTCATACACTGTTTCCTGTGCCATGCATTTACTGAGCTGGAAAATTTAACAAAGTAATTGCAGGTGTGCTTATGCTTTGTGGTGTTATTTTCTACCCTCACTATCTGACCTTAACGAATTGTAGCCTTTCCACAGCCACTTCCACTCCTAAAAGGACAGGATCAAAAGGGAAAACCTGAGAGTGTAAATATTTTCTATAACACAAAAATAGCAAGCCATCCAGCCACACTGTAGGTAGTTTTAGCTACCTGCATCATTCTCCAGTGACAATTCCCTGAACAAACCTAACAGTGATTTTTTAAGTAAACCACCATTATACCGCAATAATATGTTTTTGTTGTTTTGTTTTTTTTATTATGCAGCCTACCAAAATTAATTTAAGCTAATAAGTAATGAAGAGCACCTGTCTCAGTTTTGTAAACCAATGTGTACAAGGATATGGTCATAGTTAGCTCCAGAAATTGAGATTACAGAGAGAGAAGCACAGGACAGCATCTTAAAATTCACTAGATATTAAAAATTCATACAGGACTTACACCCTCAATTTGTTTGAGGAAAAGGTGAATCACACTGAGATTAACAGGACAGACATTCAGCAGTGACAGGCATGCCAATTCTTCTGAAGGCTTCAGGGCAAGAATGCTGGGCAGGAATTACAGATATTACAGACTCCTGAAGGATTACAGACTGCTCCGTGACTCTACAAACCTCATCCTGAGCAAATTGAACCCTGTATTTATGCTACAAAGACAATCACTACAGAAAAATCAGTTTGCTTCATACCCATTGACAGGATCGACAACAATTCCTCTAGGGTGGGACATGTCTCCCTCCAACAAAGTTTTCCTACTCTGAGCAGCTTTTTCCAGTCTGGCAACAGCAATTGTTTTCCTGTGGCCATCATTGGTCCAATACAGATTATTTCCAATCCAGTCCACTGCTATGCCTTCCACGTTATCAAGGTCTGTTGAGAGAGAGAGGACAGTAGTAGGAGATTAAGACTATTTATGGTCTATATTTACTTATGTTCACCATTTATTATGTGATATCTATGTCCTATTTTTAAAATTGCTTTTTTCCCTTATCTACTGAAGGGAAGGTCCGAAGCAAATTACCAACATTTGGCTCCAACCAATGTTTAGTATCAACTAAACCTTGTTCACTTAAGAAACTCAACCTAAACTTTGTAAATCAATCACAGGTGTAGAGATGACAATATGTCCTGTGAGACAAAATATGAGAAAGTTATTTGGAAAAAAAGAAAAAAAAAAAAAGGGGCATGAGCTGAGGAGTCTCGGAAAAAGTGTTTTAACGTTTTTAGCTATATTTCTGATATACCTGAAAACCACTGCCCTTTTGGGACACTATTTTTCCTTGTGGTTTAAGAAGCTTGAGGGACACAAAGGTGTCAGAACAAGCTCTCAGGGACGTGAACCAATGGAATGATGACATTTCTAACCCAGCAACCACCTGGTCTGACAAGAATCACCCAAAGCTCAACGCAGCTGTGGCTCAGGCGGCGTCGGAGAGCAGCGCCTGCAGCTCAGCCGGGCTCCCCAGGCTCAGGGCCACTGCCAGGTTTATCTTTCATCTCTCAGTGCCTTTGCTACATGCTTTTGAAAAGACAATGTCAGAGGCAGCTGAAAGTTCCTGAAAGGGGAGAGTGGACTTTGGTCTTGGAGTGGGCAAGGAGGTTAAGAAAACTGCTAAGAATGGAAGGGAAAAGGAGAATTTAACCAAGGACCTGGAGCCCAAGGCCCAGGGAAAAGAAACAGCTGAACAGAACAGGGAACACAGACAAACCTGAGCTGTGAAAGAAATGTCCTACAGGGCTCTGAGGGCCCTCAGCAGATTTTGCTCAAGTCAAGAAAACACTGACATGAGTAAAATCAAGCTTGAGGACAAGGAGTGATTTGCTCAAAACCCATTTTATTTTTATCCTGTCTGACATAGGCAATTTGAGCTAAACACAGTTTTTATAATTTTTATATTAATAAGATAATCTAGCGGTGGGCAGTGGTTAATAGATTTTTTATATTAATAAGATCATCTTATTAAGAAAATTAATTTTGATTTTTTTTTTTTTTTTTTTTTGCTTCTTTGAGAGTCAAACCAGTCCAAATATGGCAGTATTGGTATCAGCAGCAAAACTGTTAGATTATAATGCTGGATACCTCCTAAAATTTACAAGACTTTTGCTCCAGGTCTATTCAGTTTCATAGAATACTGTGTCTGAGCTACCTTGCCTTCTGCAGGAATTTTGGGGAAAATGTGATTCTAAACTAAATGCAATCTAAGTTAAAAAACAAACAAAACAAAACAAAAACCAAAACCCTCATGGTAACTAGGTACTAAATATATCAGAAAGTTTTGTTGTTTGTTTGTTTTTTTTTTTTTAAAGGAGAATTCTACAGCATGACCCAATAGAGATAACTTCCATTGTTTTTGTGGAGTTATAATTAAAAATTCAGTTTTATTTCACTAAAAGCTTTAAATGCATGAATTACCCTTCAAATGGGTTTCACACCAAGTAGTAAACAGGAAGAAAACGATGGTTGTTCTGCCATTCTTGTCTTGATTTGACTACAGTAATTCAGTTCTTCTGCAGTAAAGCCCTTTCAGCATAAAAGGGATGAGGCAATACAATACCCTTGTGATCATTCTTCACTTGCTAATTGAAAAGTTAACATTTGTAATTCTGGAATTTCCACCAGAATTTTGCTACCAATATGAGAGCTCCAAATACGTTGAATGTAGATGCAAGGTTTTTAAAAGCAGTTCTAGAGGCAGCAGTTTGCCACACTGTTTTTCAGCATGAAACAGATAACAGTGAAATTTGGTACAGAACGGCCAAGCTCATCAGTGTCATGTGTAATAAATAATGCCTAAAATGCTAGATTAACATAAAACCTGGTGGGAAAATAATTCCTCTATATACCAACCATCTAATCAGCTTCCAAAGACCTTTACAGACTTACTTTAGCTTTGTTTAAGCAACAGGTTGACCATCTTGACTAATATTTACAAGTAAATATTATAAGACTTTTAGGCTCACAGCAACCCCCCAAAAAACATTAGGGGTACAAAGACAAGTAAAAAACCCTGAGCTTGTGCTCATGTTGACTGAACAGTATTTAGATCCATTTAAAAATGTCTGTGTTTTTTTCCAATTTTTAATGTAAAAGACTGATTTTACATGCAAGATTGAAAGGTTAATTATAATTTTTGTTGCTGGTGGAACCACAGTACTACTGCAGCTGTGCCACCAGCTCTAAGCCAGGCTGTGCTGGGGGCTGTCAAGTTGTTATCAACACTACCCAGCAGTTTGCTTCCCAAAGTGAAGAAACAGAAATCACAGCTGAAACTACATGGGAAATCAAACTCCAGCAGTGTGAGGTGCTCAGTGATCTCAATTCCCAGTCAACAGCTGCAGGATCAGGCTCTCATGAAGGCAAACTGTAATTACCTGAGCTGCAATGCTGCCTGAACAAGCGTATACATTCCCGAAAACCTGATAGTCATGAAAAAAAGGCAACTTCTAATCTGGGAAGTGGCACCTACCACAGCTAGAAGCCCTTAGCAGCACGCTGTTCAGAGCAAATATTAAACCAGCTCCTGACACACCTGATTTTCTCGAGTAGCCTTCCACCAAGGAACGATTTAATCTGTCCCTGCTGAGTTTGTAAGAGTTGACAAGAATAAAAACTGAGGTGTTATGGCTGGAGGCCATATTAATTTTTTAAATCATGAAAAATACATTAACAAATGTTCCTTAAATATACTTTAAATTTATGAAACTACACCAAGTTAGAACTAACAATGTAAGCTCCTGGGAAAGAAGGAAGGGGAGAATGACAGTGACATATTTTTGGTCTTTGCAAATAGTAGAATCACCAATAGTAAATCATCAGATAATCCACAGTTCTTTCAGTATTGCATTAATATTTTTTGCTATGTTGTACTTAAAAAGAGTAGACACTGCACTTAAACATTATTTACAGGAACATCACCAATTTTTTGGTTTGGCATACAAAGTTTATTCGTGTTTGAGTAGGCAAATCTCAACCTATCTGACCCTGACCTGACTCCAACCTGTCTGACACCTTTCAGCCAGGATGCTCCTTTCTGCTGCTTTATAATGTTTTAATTTACATATTTCCTGCTCCTTCCTCTACTCCACATTTGACCTACTTTGTTGTCAAATGAAACGCACAGTTAGTAAAGGAAAGTCAGCAATGGAAGATGTGAGATGTACATTATCCATTCCTGTGCTGGCAGTGAAATGAAGAATTACCAGAGTGACAACTGAGTATTTGTTATTTTCTGAGACAAATGCCCTTTATTAACCATTCACCAGAGCAGGGTAAAGAGCCTGTCACTATTCCTTGCAACTGCTGCTGAAGGGATTTTTGTGCAGACTCTGAGGAGAGACCTTACAGTAAAAGAGCATCACATCACTGCACAGAGGAGGTGGCTCCTCCAAAGTGTGGATTAAAGCATGCATTATGAATGACAGGGAATGAACATCCCCCTGCTAAAACAACGGTATTTTAGAGACTTTCACTGTCCTGAGCTTCCATTCACAAGTAAAGATATTAAGCTCTCTGAAGGCTAAGGTGAATATTTGTGCTGCTTCTTAGACTGAGAACCAGAAAATAATTACTGTAGAATGAATTTCAGCTGAAGCAGTTGCTACCTCCTGCTGATGCAGTATTTCAGAAAAGGGTCCATAAAAGAAAACGAAATATCGATTAACAAACTGGAAGCTTTTTTCACTGCAACAACATTTGGTATGATGAGATATGATTCTAGACCATGGAGATTCAGTGCAGTGGGAGATGTGGAAACTAAAGACCTGCTGGCATTTTCTCTCATTGCTATAATAAATGTTACAAGAATCTTAATTAAGGTTCTAATAAATGTTTAGGCCTAACTGTTGCTTCTACTTACACAATGGAAAATGCATCAGGAAAGACAATGCTCTTTTTCCTAATGAGTTTTCAAGCACTGCAGACAATCTCATTCTGCCAAACTACTTGAATAAGCTCCAGAATCCATCCAGTGTGATGTAGGCTGGAGTGAATAAGTCTTATAAAGTCTGCAAGGATTTGGGATGGCTCAACAAATATCCAGCTATTGGAAGGACACAGTGGGGAAATAGGAATTACTCACCAGTGGTGAGCTTAAATGGACAAAATAGGAATTCACAACAGAGTGACTTGACCAAACTTGATATTTCTGCCCTCAGGAAAAAAAAAGAAAAAACAGGAAGTTGTAAAAAAGTATCTCCAATTCTGTTCAAGGTCAAATTTGTGTCTGCTTTCCATGAGAGATCCAAAAAACCTTTAAATTATCTGCCAATGTCAGTTCAAGTTCTCTGTAGTGAGCATCTGAATGTCACCATCACTGAGCATCACCTACCGTCTTTGAGGATGGTTTCTCGCTCTGTGCCATCAATTTTCTGCCGCCCAATCAGGAAACTGGTGGTGTCAGCAAAGTAAATGTAATTGGTTTCAGCGTGGAAGTCCAGAGCACGAGGATTGACCAGGTTCTCTATGGGGATCATGTACTCATCAGACATTTTGGTATTCAGGTCCATTCCCCGGATTATTCCCGGCCGTCCCTTCCCATAAAAAAGAAACAATTCATTCTTTGGTCCTGCAAAAGAAAGATTACAAACATAAACAGCTGATGCTGCCTAATCTTCTTCACAGTGCATAATGTCCTTGTTTAATTAACTGGCATAATTAGTGGGGAGCAGGAGCCTTGTTCAATACCAAAAATTAAACTTCCATATATTCTGAAGGTATCTAGATTAAAAAAATAAAATCTAGCTAATTACATTGCCTTATTCAAAATACAAGTTACTTCAGTGAGCTGCTTACATCTATTTTTTTTATTTTTTTTTGTGTAAAAGTTCACACTGAAAAAGCAGTTGTCAATCACAGAATAACTTTGCAGCTGCTGTGAAGTGGACATACACAGCTCTGCAGACATTTAATTTTAAAATTCATTAGGATCTATCAAGGTAATACAGATCACTATTGAAGCAATTTTAAAATCTAACAACACCATGAATGCCAGCATATACAAAACACTTTTTTCCACCTTAAGTTTCTCAGAATCAAACTTCAAAAAAGATTAAATATCTTTCAGATTGAAAGAAATATAACAAATCAACATACTCTGTTTTTTCCAACTGAGGTAGAAAACATGGATATCAACAGTTCATATTTCAATAAGATTTTTGCAATTTAAATAATTAAGTTGATTACAAACAACTGAAGCTTAGCAAACTGATTTTCTTTCCTTAAAGATACTTACAGATATCCTTAGAGGCTTAACGCTATCAATATACCCCTTAAAATTCTCTATATACTTTTCCTGCTGGCTCTCAGGGTTTTTTGATGGAATTGTCAGTGAAAACTGCATCAGGTTTGACTGAGGTCAAATAAACCCATCAGCATCCATCATAGTATCTAACTGCATGTCTTTTATCTGAACTAAATCAACACCATTTGACTGGAAAACCAGGCAAAAACCAGGCATTCCCCAAAACTCTTGTTGGTTGAACCAACAGGTTGTGTACATGTAACGTTAGGTACAACCACAGCTGCACAAATCACATTTGCTTTCACAAAGTATTCTGAGAAAAGCCTTGACTTGTTCACATGAATATTCTGCTTTTGTGCTCTAAGTTGATTGTATGGGTGGAAATTGTACCAGTGCCTGTGTGCTGTGAAAATGCACGGAATATAAATACAGAGTGGGGCTGATTAATGTAAAACTTGTGATAATTTTAGTATCCTTTGAGCATCCCAGGTGTAACCTGTCACTCCTGTGAACTAAGCCAAATGAAATAATTTTAAGGGAATGAAAGGAGCATGTGAACAAAGCGTCAGGGACACGTTACAAACAAACTTCACCCCAAAGCAGCCCATGTGATTTGCTGGAGAGCACCCAGAGCTATCCCCTGGATTATTCCCTGCTGGCAGACCCTCTGATCTCAAGAACATACTTTTGCATGACCTGCCATCAGTGCCCAGGATGAAGCCAGTCCTGCAGCGACAGGTCCGTGCTTTGTAGCTGCTGCTGAGCAGGCAGAGGTGGGAGCATCCCCCCGGCATTCCGTACGGGTCCGCTTCGCACGCGTGGCCTCTGACTGGCGAGGGGAAAACAGCACGGCTCAGATCCAGTGGAAGCAAGACAAGTACATGCATCAGCATGGAGAGGGGTTAGACAGAGGAAAAATATAAAGAAAGGGGATTTGCGTCACAATAAATCTTTCCCTGGAATATAACTGCTAAGGAAGGTGTTTTTTAAAGATGATATCCAAGCCAGGTCAATAATGCCCAGGGCTACCGAGCCGTGCCCATGGCTGTGTGCAATCACCCCTTTGTGAATAAGCTCCTGCACAGCATTTGCTGGGCAGTGCTTCCCTGAGGGAAGCTTTGGTTCGTGTGGTTGGTTGGGGTTTCTGAGGACAGAGTGCATCCCATGCCCACACAGTCTGGTATTCCCTCAGCTCCATCAGGCAGCACCTTTCCGGGCAGATACGTATGCTGGAACTAAAGAACTGAGCAAGCCTTGTAGAATTTTTCCATATTTATTGAATCACAGAATGGTTTGGATTGGAAGGGACCTTAGAGCCCATCCTAGGCCAAACTCCTGCCATTGGCAGGGACACCTTCCACTAGATCAGGATGTTCCAAGCCCCATCCAGCCTGGCCTTAAACACTTCCAGGGATGGGGTGCAGATTTGTACAGTTGGAATATAAATCCAGTTGAAGAAGCCAAAGAATTCCTTATCCTTGATTTCATATTTCCAAATGCATGGTTCTATATTAGCAGCCTAACTTAATTATTTTTTTTAACTGTTTAAGGCAATATGCTGAGAAAACAAAATCTACCAGGCTATCTAACATTTACTGAGCTGACTTAGAAAAGAGTATTCTAGCTCAAAAAAGGTTCTCTTCTTCCTACTTTACCATAAGCTTTTCAGGTGTTTTTTTTTTTTTTTTTTAAAGAAAGCAATCAAGTGGTTTAGGGTCGATAAGGTTAAAGGTAATACAGAAACTCCACCAAGCTGAGACAGCTTTTACAGAGAATCTTGACAAGCAGCAAACATGTTCATTCAAAACAAAAGGAGTAGTGGAGTAATCACAGGATGTAATAAAAGATTACACTGTGCTCATGTCTCTCCTCTACTCAACCTCTCCGACTCCCTCAGGAGTACGAGAGGGATGATAGATAATAGCAAAGAAAGAGTCTTTGCAGCCTCCTTCAGACATTGACATCTGCAAATCAATGCCCTCAGCTCCAGGGTGAAAATTAGTTCACCCACTCTACATCAATTTAGAGTTTGTTCCCACTTCAGAAACTTCTTCAGAAGCAGCCATTCTGTTTAGAAACATTGACATTGAGAATTGATGTGTTGGCTTTTCTGTCTAAGCAGTCATGGCAACAATTTATTGTTATCAGTCACGCCAAAAAAATTCTCATAAAGTGTCGCGGTAAACATTTTGGATCTTGCTATCTTTGCACAAAGTTCCCAGAACTCCCACTGGTGCTCTGCATAGAGAAAGGATGTGAACAGACTACAGTCATACAGGACTACAGACCTCAGAAACTGCTCTTTTACCCAAAAATTCTGAGATAAAAAAGAGTTTTTTCATTCTAGATGAAAATGAAGATGTCTGATATTCACACAAAGCCAGGAAACGCTGTCAGCATCTCCCTCTCTCGCCGGTGCTGGGCTGAGGGCTTGGCAGCTTGGCTGCCCACACCTCTGGGTCTTTTTGGCAGCCCCAAAGACAGGAGCTCACCTGAGCTGTGGAGTCTGTCTGAAAAGCAGGCCCAGAGATACCAGGAATCTCTGAGGTCTGAGACCCAAAGCCTGTGGACAGCACTGGACATCCACCAATTCTGAAGGTGCTAAATTCTCAGAGTGCTGAGTGCCACAACGTGCGGAGCAGGGCTCTTGGGCAGTTCTCCAAACTGAATTCTCTGGAAAGGGTTGAGCTGGAGCTTAGAGACATGGGAAAAGTGGAACAGCCACACAGAAAACTCAAGGAACAGAAAGTTGTGCTGCAAGGACAAATTTTCATTCCATCTTGGGATACTTTTATTCTGGTAGGACCTTTTTAACTGCGCCACCACTTACTATCTGGTTTTGTGTTTTCTAGAGAGAGGAAACGTGGCCTTACCTGCTGCTTGAGTTCTCTTCTGGTACACACGGATCTCCTTAGCATTGTCCAGCCTAGCAAGGGCCTGAACGTCGGTACCATTGTATCTGTTTATTTGTAAAATGCTGAGGTTATCTGAATTAACTGTGTATAAATAGTTTTCAAACACTGCCAAACCACAAAGATACCTAATCTGGAAAAGAAACAAATGGTTTCATTGTTAAAACCGTTTAATTATTTTAGCTCAGTATTTTAGGCATATCTATGAGTTGTAAACATCAAACACTGCTGTGAATTGTATGTGATAAACTGTACAAAAGGTTTTCTGAATACTTGTAAATAATAAACACAACTTATACTAAAAGTATAGGTTACATTCTTCTAGTCTGAAATTTATAATTAGAAAAGCTTTGTAAAAGAAAGATAAAAACTTCAAATAATTCAGCAATCTAAATTCATTTACTCTACAAATTCCCCATTTTCTCTGTTTTTTAAATTTAAACCTATATTCTTGAAGTGCAACAGCTACATTAGTGTTAACTAATGATCATTAACTAATAGTAACTAAGATAAATTAACTGTTATTGACTAATAAATATAGCAAACTTAGAAATATAAAACACAGTTCATAGGTGTAATTGGTACACTTTTTAAAATTATTTTATGATCAAATAAGGGCAAATAGTGCAAGATATACCTGCTGAATATTTTCTTGAGTACATGAGAAATAAAAAAATTCTGTCAGCTCTGCTGTGTTCCTTTTGTGTTTGTGTCTTTGAATATGGTGGTGGCTACTTGGTAGTGCTTGTTTATCAAAAAGTGAATTCTAAAATTGTGATAATCTCTGATGTGTCTGGACACATTGATTAAAAATTACCTACTATCTGGTAGTTAGACAATCACAGCTCAAACACAAAGTGTTCAATAATTTAGAGGCTTGATTTATAGATTTAGAAAAAAATATCTCACTGGCAAGTCTGAAAACTGAACAAATTAAGGAGAATTTTTTGGCAGATGTTCAGATATTCACAGGCTGAATATCTTATTACTTTAATCAAAGTACCAAAAGCACCAAAAACCAACCCAAACAACAAAAACAAAAAAACCCTGTTGTGCATCAAGTATTTCAGTAATTCTGGAAATTATACCACAGTTGGCCAAGCCTTGCCATTGTATTCTGTCTTCACCCAGAAAATGGAATAATAATTGACATCATTGGAAGTGTTTGATTAAGACCCAATAGAAATTCAATGCAATTATAGTAAGATGGAAAAGAAAACAGCCTTGAAAATAAAGTCACATCTGTACCAAACTGTGGAATTCTCCCCTGAATTACAATCCCTATTTCCATTTGCACTCAGTTTAAATCTTTATCATTTAACTCCCATGAGAGATTTTCTTTATTAAAACTATTAAAGCTATTTGGCTCTTTTTGCAATGCATTTGATAATGACCTAGTTATTTGTATTTATCTTTTAATTTGTTGGGTTTTTTTACATCTCATGAAGCTTTCCAGCAATCATGTGCATGAGGGAAAACATTACTGGCTTGTCCTTTGAAAGCCACGCAGGCTGCCAATCACAGAATCCACTTTTGTTTGGAAAACACATCTTGGATGTTTCTACTTACACAATCAACTTTAGTCCCTAAAAATTCTTGGGAACAGTTTTGTGCTCTGCTGTCTCCTTGTACTAATGAGGAGTAATTTGGAGAAACAGTCATTCTAGATCATGGCATATGCAGCACAAAACATACTGAAATTGCAATTCTTCATTTGAGTGGGAAGACAATTGGTACCATTTGTGACAACAGTAAGAGGCCAAACTTTTTAATACCCTTCACCCATATAAAAAAACAGAAATCTCATTTTTTAGCTAGTTTTGAGAAAAATCCCTCTGAACTTGATAAAGTATCATCTTTCACATCTAAATTTCAGCAAGAAGAGGAAGAACAAGCATCTCTCCTATGACACAAGTACAGCTCAGTTAGAAGCCTGTAAAGGTATTTGTTAACGGCTTCTAAAAATGACTTTAGCTTTTTAAGTATCTATTCCAAAATGGTACTTAAAAAAGTCCAAAACCAAAACCATAACCAAAAAAAAACCCCAAAGGTTTGCAAGACCTCTTGTTCCGGAACTGGTAAGACTGGGATTGGCAAAATAGGAAGGTGTTTGCCAAACCACCACTTAGGCTGCTTTTTGTCACATTTTCTGTCTATTTTTACTTAACAGTCTAACCAGTTGCATCTTGCTAAACACTGATTAATTGGAAGCAACAAATGACAGAAGAGCAGGTAAAATGTTTATTCTGCTTGCACATTTTTACATTCCCTGTTTAACCTCAGGCAGAAATATATGCAAACTTGGTGCCCACACCTGGCAGTCCAAGTAGCAACCAGAACAGGGTTTTTTTTTTGCTGATTTTCCCTGGATTTACATAAGACTCACAACTTCCAGAGAACTCTTCCACTCTCCAGGCTAATGGACTGAAATGCTCCTGCTCAAAGACTCACAGCCTCAGAGTTTGTATTTATGACTCTGAACATCGGGATCAGCTGTGAGAAGCATCATTGCCATCAACAAAAATAAGATTTAAGGGCATCCAGATTAGTCTGAATGGGTGAATAGATTTGCTATTCTATTTCACATTATTGTGCCTGTTAGTCTCTCCTTCCTGAGTGGGTAAGGACACCTTGTCATTAATGATTTATCTCCCTGCACCTTTCCACCCCAGATTTTCCCTCCTGAAATCTTTAACAATGGTGACTTACAGGGTGCATTGTTAATGAGACACTGCATGGAAACATTCATAGGTTGCAAAATTGCAGATAAACCAAAACATCTAGATGGAACTTTTAAATTCTCACACATCTGAACTAAAAAGGTAAAAATTATGAAATTCCTGTAGCTGTTAGCATTATGTGCATTCATTTATTGATATCAAAACTTTTTACTGATTTGCAAATAAATACCTACTTGTCTGCCTTTAGTTATTGTTTGCCTCCTTCTGCCCTGGTAGTCAACAACTTCCACACTCTCCAGATATATGTCGAGCCAGTACACATATTTATTGATGAGATCTAGTGCCAGAGCAGTTGGCTGTTCAATTTTCGAGTCTACTATCCACGTCCTGTTCATTCCATCCATGTCACATCTCTCCACCTTGGCAGCATTCCCGTAGTCTGTAAAGAAAAGCTTTCTGTTGAAAGAAAATAAGATGTTGTAAGTTTTAAAGGGTGTGAGCAGAGTGCAAAGCTCCTGCTGGCCCTGGAAAAAGGAAGTTTTCATTCTTTGTCTTTTCAATTTCCTATATACCCCATAATGATAAACACATTATTTTTAAAAATTCACCGTATCTTCTAACAAATTAACAATTACACAGAATTATCTTTCACATGTAAAGCTCAGAACTTCTAAATGAATTTTCTTACAAAACAGATGCACCATGCAATACCCTAAAATGACAAATCTTAAATTCATTTTCATTATTTGTAAAAAATGGCAGGATAGCTAGAGACAGCAGTGACAAAAGCACAAAGCACTCAGGTAGTCTGGAGAACAGTTATTGCACATAAGCCATAACAAATACTGGGATCCCCACTGTCAGGTGTTTTAACATCTCTTTCTGAAGGAGATGCTTCAGTCTGTAGTACATTTGTCTCCAGCCTTGGAAAGGTGTTCAGGCTTCAAAATGCTTCCACAAATCCAGTGAGTCATTCCATCCAGGAATAATGGGAAACCATCAAAATCTTAAAATTGCTGCTAAAGCTCTCTAACCCGATACTTGATTAGCATTCACTGGGTTTAGCAGACGCAAATCAATTTTGATTAACCTGACAATATTTTAACAGGATTACCTATATGTGAGAACAAATTACACTCGCAGGCTGGAGACCACCTTGCCATGACTTTAACATGCTGTAAAGAATAATCTGATTCCAGGCTGAATGTTACTAAAACTGCTTTGAGAACCAGGATTTCATTATCCAAATGAAGTGGATTATCTCCTAGTTATTACCACTAATGGGAACAACTTTGGATTAACAGCATATAAAACTTCAGATATCTTTATGTGACAGAGCAGTAATTTATAGCCTTGTAACCTCTCATAAAAATCCAGTTTCAGGCTATTTGCTGAACAGCAGAATGAAACCCATATCCTTTATTTTTAGTCTTCAAATAAATAAGAATACATTTTAGAGGTAAAGTGCTTCAAGTACAAAAATTGAAAATTAAAAAAAAAAAAAAAACAAAAAACTTTTAAAAAAAAGCATTAGAATCATCTATAGTCTATGTGCAGGAGCTGTCAAATGCCAAAATGAATTGATCTCAGAATCATAAAATAGGGCTGGAGGAGAATTTGAAAGGTCATGCAGTCCATCACCAGGCCATAAGGCAGAATAAACTTTACCTATAACATTCCTGAGGGATAATTCCATTCCTGACAGGGATTTCTATTTATCAAAATAATTCTGAATTCCTGTCGTGTCCTTCATTGTCATTCTTTATACCAGCTGTATTCTAAGAATATACTTAAAACCATAAACTTAACATATAGGTGTATATAAATCAGAATGTCCATAGCACAGAATATTTGCAAAGTAAAAATCATGCCTGAAAAGCAAAAGTAATTTGGAATGAAAACAGAAAGGAAAAAAAAAAGTGTGTATATCACAGTAAATACACTTATTTATGTATGTATTCATATAATCAGAAATAACAAGGCCAACACCTATATATATTTAAAATAAGTTGTCAAAATGTTACATGTACTCCAGACTACAATCTGTACTTCTGAGGATTTGATTACGTTATTTAATGGAACTTTGTACCTCAAGATTCAATAATTCAAATACAGCTCATTTTGGAATCACAGAACCAGCTGGGTTTGCTGTGATCAGACACTCACATATATATAAATATATAAACACACACATGTATGTAAACATACATCCAGACACACAGCAGCTACAAAGACCTGAAGTTTGACTTCAGACTGACTCTACTACATAGTGTTTAGTTATATTAATAATTTAACATTTCTATAGATTAAAATAAAAGTTAAGAAAATAACTATTAGACTTTTGCAATGAGATTGTCTTTTCAGATCAGACAAGAAATCAAATGTTTGTATGTCAATAACAAATAGATACAGTAAGGAATATCTAAGAATTAAGAGTATTTAAGAATTTAAGAGGCTGCTCCAGCTTTCTGGAATAGAGGGCATTTCTTTTTCTCAATATCTGTCTTATAATAACATCATTTGTGCAAGTTATCACGACTTCACGTGCAAATGACACTCTTTTTACTCTAAAAATCATTATTCTTCTCCTGAAGACTGACAACAATGAAACTGTATATTAAAGAAAGAGGTAAAAGACAGAACAAGAAATTAGTTGCCTAAATGCTGTTGCATGATCAAAGCAGTCTGAAAATTAAATTAAGAAAATTAAACGCTTTACTGTGTAATCTTGAAATGCAATTCTGTATTTAAAGACTAATGCAGATTTTTAGAGTGAGATTTAAACCAGAATTTAATTTCTAACACAAGAAGTTGACCCACAATTGCCCTGTATTTCCTTTGCCTAGGGAGCTCTAAAGGATGCACTGTACAGTATTTATTTCAGCTCAAGGCTAATTTTTCTGCTCACAAATGGTGCTGGGTTTGCCTCTCCATTTTCAGCAGAGGGCAATGAAACCTTTTATCCACTCACAGAGCCATTTTGGGAGGAAAACTGACGGTGTGCATGTCCCTCCCAGGGCACTGGGGCTGACCTTGAGGGACGGGCTCTGACAGAGAGAGCTGAGTTCATTACAGCCTCATTTCCTGAGACTGCCAATGAGGATGCTAATTGGGGCTGCTGCAACAGTAAAAATGTTGGCACTAAACTGAATTTTATTAAGGCCTGTTATCTTTCGAAAGCTATGGACTTCACGTGTGGAAATTCTGAATTCTGTCTGTAGTTAAACAACAACAAAAAGGGGAATTTTCTTCATCAAGTCCTGGTGCTTTGCAGGCATTTAAACTCATAAAAGTATTCAGTTGTTTTGACTCTTCCAGAATGGTTTCAGTGTGGTCCCAGCAGTTAGGAATCTACATCTAATAACTAATGGTGATATCTTCCAGGCTGAATTACACTGACTGATTTCTGCAGCAGCTCATTTGGCTTAAAAAGCTATTTTCTCCTGTCCTCCTCCCCAGAGATATTTCTAGATGGAAATCAAATTCTTTCCCTCTGCCTAGCAGCTGGAGATAAGCAAGGGAAGGCAGACTTCCTCCTCTCATAAGACAGGCCCTTTCTGTTGCTCTTTCTGTGCAGTTATTCCAGTTTTAGGTCAGGGATTGACCAAGCACGACCAGCGCTGGGTTTGCTGCTCCAGAGCAGAGCTCATCGGGGTCGGCACAGCGGCCCTGCATCCGCTGGACATCCAGCCACCCCTGGGTGACATCTGCTGCCCTCACAGCTCTGTTACACTGCTCACACAAACTCACCCTCTCCCCCTATTACATGCACCCTCCTCAGTCCAACAACTTAGTCTTAAAAAGTTATGGCTGGAGGTTTTCCAAAGAGTTTGGTTCCAGCCAGGAATAAATACACAGGGGCTGCTCCGTCCACATCTGAGCAATGACAACTCTCCAGCACTTTAAAATAATCCTCCCTGACAAACCCACTGACTAAAAATAGCAATAAATGTTACCAAATAGATCTAATTCCAGAGAGAAAGAATGCTGCCATGAGAGAGAAGTGACAATGAACTTCCCAGTACCTTCTCTCACACCAGTGGTCACAGATTCATCTTTCCTCTATTATCAAGCCTCGAAAATATGCAAGGAGGGCCTCAAAAGGGCTGTTGTTCTTTCCTTACAGAGACATCTGCAGGATAGTTACTGGTTTTGTCCAGAACTTTCTCTCTTGTCACTTCCTTTTGTTTTCCAAGCTTTCAGTCACCTCATTCATAATCCACCTATTTAATTAGATGAGAAATAATTGTTTTCCCTGTAAAGCTACATCTGGGCACTTGCATGACTCAAAACTCCTAATTTCTAATGCACCTAGGATGCCAAACACTGTACAGCACAATCAGAGTTTGGGGGGCAAAAATACACAATTCTGGAGCTCCTTGACAAAAAGCCAATGAAATATTATAGGAAGAAAATTAGCAAAGTATATATAGAAAAAGAGGATGCTTTCTTAGACAAAGTTACTAACTTGTATGGACAAGACCTAACTAGAATAAAGTAAAATAATTCCTAGCACACCTCAACAGGAGCTACGAAAGGACAGGGTTTAATTTTCAGAAATGACACTGAGAGGGTAATTTTCAAGACAGAAGGCAACTAAAGATATTCAGTTAATCTTGGCAAAATGAACAGGTGACAAAAATTTAGAGGCTTTTTACCAATTTAAGAGCAGGATTATGATGTGGGAAAAAAAGTTTGAATTGAAGTTAATAGAAATGCTGTGCAATTTAATTGGTTTAAAATATGAGAATTGGTTTAACATGATGAGAACAGAATTGGAATTGAGTGGCACAATCCAGTTTTACTGTAGGACAAATAGGATAACTAAAATTATGGGGACTGTGGTGAACAAGGAACCTTCTTCAGAGGAGGTGATCAAAATAGCTAATTAAAAGGACTGTGAAAACACCCCTGGGGTTCTCCTACAGACTGTGGTATGAGGTGATCTACTGACTGGATTCTCAGAAGGGGACTGCCACGCAGTCCTGTATCTGATTTCTACTGCATTAAAAAAATAAGAATGTGATTCGATTTAGCTGACATCACATAATTAATAATAAGCTCTATAGCATGGTCCAGGAGCAATTTTTACCTCTGCTTATGTTTAGGTTGGTTTGTGGGTTCAGCAGTTTTCTTTTTGCATCCACATCTAAAGCAAAAGAAATTGGCCACCCTCAGATTTGGCCATTTTTGGTAATAAATGATCCATGGCCCTCAGCGTCCCAGACAGATTTTAGGAACTTGAAGAGACTGTTTGCTAGAACACCCACACACATTCTGAAAGCAATTCTCAGGTTTGGGGCAAAGGGAAATTTTTCGCCAGGGGAGGAACTGAAATACCACTGGATTTGGGTATTTGGGTTGCTCCTTCCTCTGCTTCTTTCTATCACAATGCAGCACCCATCACCTGGAGGAAAATTGCCCACACTATTTTGGGGGGTTAGAAACTCTTTGGCTCTCCAGCAACGTGCCTGATTTTTTTTGTAACTGATATTGGAAGGCAATATCGAGTGGATGTTTTTGTGCTGCATGGGAGTGAAATTCTATTAAAGCTCCTCTGTGATTTCTGCAGCGTAAAGGCGGACGCATGTTCCAAATGTTCCTGGCACTTTGGAAATCTAGCAATGAGTGCCTGTGAGTAAAATAATAATGGTTTCTTCTCCTAGAGAGCTGCAGATTTAGTGCCACGCAGGAAGCAGCGCAGGGGCGAGCTGCAGATAAAAGCCAAAGCCAGTCAGAGAAGTCATTGTCACCACGCGAGCCCAGCTCCGCTCGCTGCCTGCTGCACAGCATCAGGCACAAACCAGCACAGCTCAGCCCTTGGGGGGACATTTGCCATGAAATACACTTCTCTTTACAGGGAAATCACCAATTCAAACACAAGTTTTCTTATTTGAAAGAACAATTATTTCTTATTTGAAGCAACAGGGGTGGAGGCCTGAGCAGCAAACGGGGAAAGTAGCTGAGAATTTGGGGATGGATTAAAACCAGAACCAATCTCCTTCATTGAAGACACAAGTTGTCCTATTTTTTAGTTAGTTAGTTAGTTTGTTTGCTTCTATTCAAACTGTCCATCATCCATCTCTAAAAGTATGCCTGTTAGAAAGCTAAACTGCTTTGCCATCAACAGGTCCTCCCAGGCCCCTCATTTCCTTCCAGGCACAGAAATATGAATGTTCAGGTGTTATAAAGTGAATGTAATTTGATAATTCAGGATGGTTGTTTATCATATTGTCGTGACTATACTCCACAATTGTTTTAGCAATCCTGCATGCTATTCTTCAAGTTTGATCCCTTCCACTACAGAGGGTATAAAAGCCTTCACTTTATTTGTCTTGGGGATGTCAATCAAATATACATATTTAAAGTTCATAATAATCCTTAAAAGTGTTTGGCCCTCCTTTTTCCACCCGAATATGCTTTTTCTGCAGGGTGAGAGTGCAGATGCCTCTCCTGTGCACTCATCTACCATCCCTGGGTCCTGCAGGAATGATGTAGGATAGGAATTTGTACAGCTGAGTTTCTGCCTAATGATGTTTTGTCACAGTTGCAATTTTCTCACGCAAGCTCTACTTCTTCCTATTTACTTTATGTAATAAACCCATATTAATCCTACCATATTTTATTTCTTGCTCCATTTATGAGTAGTTGTGGCTGTACATGCTAAAAAAAAGCACATCTGGAATATAACAGTAAGAAAACAAACACAGAGAAATGCAAGTTCAGTTCAAAGGTTTTGCTTGTGGATAAAGTTTGTCTTTACATTCTCATCACAAGAATTATCTGGGTTTTTTTCCCATATCAAGACTACAGCAATGGGATGTACTCTTGAAAAAGTGAATCCCTTAGAATATATTAAATTTATACTTGCTTAAACCTACTTTCTGTCTACATACAATTCAGTATCTTTTCATTAAAATCATCTAATTACCTTGAGTAATTTTATGCACAGAGTAATTTTCTGAATAAAAAGCGTGTTCTCTGAATTTTCAAAATTTATTCCCAATATAAAATTTAAGTAAATCAAATATTACCATTCCAGCCACATTTTTTTTCCATAACTACATGTGAAGTTTTAACGACTGTCAGTTTGAAATGAGAAACACATTGCAGATGTATTCCTGGATTCATTAAGGGCCCTGAGCATCAGTATTAATTTGTCAGATTACTGCCCTTTATCTGAAAATGTAAGGATTCAGACTTAAATCAGATGCAGAAATTTGGAATTAGAGTCCTTTCAGACTAAATGTTTCCCCATGTGTAACTACAAGCTCATCAATTAGAATAGAAATGAAGGAACATTGATTATTCCCATTTTATCACAAACCAGCTGTGCCAAATCTATGTGCTGATCCACTGACAAAATTCATTTTACAAAGTGCCATGTTACATGGCTTTGTATCAACATTTAAGTAGACTTTTAATGTGACATCTAAATAATACCATGAAGTCTCTATCATATTTTCAAAAAGTAGATATAAACCCTCCCTAAAGTAAATATTTAGCAGGTTTTATATAGTTATAAAATATGTGTTTACATTCAAACCATGCACACACTGATGTTAGAGACACTGAAATTTGGAACACGATGATGAATAGTTCTTGGATTGTCCTCAGTACTTATTTTTGAGGGTAAGTTGGTTCACTTCCACTCCTTTACCAGATGTACAAGATGCAGGGAAATAATTTTGCCACAGAAAATAAAAATTCTCTTTCTTCATTGGCAGCTCAGGTTCTGATATATTTGTTATCCTTCAAACTCAACTCAAGATATGTATTTTAATGTGCAATATTTGATTATTCTGCTTTGAATGATTTCTGGAGCATCAAAATGGTACCACGTGACCTTTTCTACTCTTTACATGCACTCTTTTCTGTACAGAGCAGAATACACATATTCATACACTTATTTCCAAAGATTTCCTTACTATTGTACCAAAGCTCTTTCACAGAAGAAATAACTGCAGCACTTTTCCTGAAGGTATTTAATTTTCACAAGATATTATTATGTGCAGTCAGCCTCTATTGCTTCTTCCACTTAATAAATAACCTTTTTCCTTAGTTGAAAAGCAGCAATATTAAAAATTACTTTGAAAATAGGATTTTTTTTTTTTTTGGTGGGGAGGAAGGGGGAAAGTTTTCATTCATTGTTCAGTGATTGTAGGGGAATAAAGGTAGAAATAAAGAAGATCCCTGAAATTGTGTTTGACTTGCAGCCTGAGGAGCTTCAGGCTAGAGCAGTGTGGAGTTTGGGAGGTTTAACTTTTGTCCTAGAGCTAAGCTCAGGCTCAGAGCAAACTAGGGCAGCACCAGCAGCAGCTCCTTGCTTATAAATGACTGCCTAGACACAGGAGGCCATCACTTCCCAAACTCACTTCTCCAGGGGCTTCTCCTTCCCAGAATTTGAGACATGGCCTTTTCAACCCAGTCTGAGAAATGATGGTTGGATGGAGCATTTGGCACTATGAAATGTGGAAATTGGGCCCATTTAGTTTGTCAGGGATTTAAAATCATGTTTTCCACACCACCAGTATCAATCACAATGCAGGATGCTTTGTCTTCAACTATGTGATTTCTGTCAACCAACTTTTTCCACTTAGAGACAAGCAATGAAAAAGGAAACATTTTTGCAATATTAATTTCTTTTAAATGCATTATTAATGAGAAAAAATAAATTAAAACAGTTCTTCCACCTTGGTATTTGATGACCTATACCAGATTAAATGTCAGTAATAGCTGGCATTTGAGAACCTGTCTCATCCATCTTATGCAGAAAATGCTACAATAATCATCATTATGTAGGATTACATTAAATTAATCAAAAATCCACAGTTTGCAAGCTTGAGGGATCTCAGGGCTCCTTCCCAGGCAGACCTGCAGAAAGGCCAGGATTACACTGAGACTTTAGATCCCAAAGGATTCAGACCCTGAAAACTGATGATTTTAAGTTATGATGAGTTAGCCAGTCAACAGAAGGGATGGGGATTTTATTTTCCCCAGCAAATTCAAGGAAGGGTGTATCAGTGGCTATTAAATGCGATGGTGTTTCAAACTCTGAAAATCCCAGCACACTGCTGGATGCTGGGTTATCCTTTCTTTCTCATCTAAGGCGTGTTTTGAGGTTTTTTTGTTGGTTTTTTTGTTTGTAGGGTTTTTTTTGTTGTTGTTGTTGTTTTGTTTGCTTTGGTTTTGTTTTTTTTTTTTTTGTTTGGTTGGGTGTTTTTTTTTGTTTGTTTGTTTGGGGTTTTTTTGTTGTTGTTGTTTAGGGGTTTTTTTGTTTGTTTGCTTTTTTCTTTTTTTCTGCATGCTGTGGGAGGCAACTGTGCTGGTACATCCCTCAGTGCCCCTGCTCTCAAAGCTCTTGGGTTAGATTTAAGTCATTAATTATAATCAATGACATCAAAGCTGAAGATGATCGTGGATGAAGAAACAGGTGAGGCTGTAAAAAACTATTCTGACAAAAATGGAACCTGAAATTTATATTTCAAATACATGTATAAATTCTAATTTGTATAAAAAATTACTTCAAATTAAGTTTATGTATGCTAATGATCGTACCTTAGAGGTACGATCCTCTTGCCAAAGAGGAGCAAAAACATTTAATATTTGACCTCCACAAGCAAACACTGCCAACACAATAAATCCTTGAGCTGGTTTAAATTGTGCCAGGGGTTGTTTGTCACAGTGTAGGACAGAAAACAGACGGCCTGGGCTTGGCAGCAATGGACAGAACTGATCTGTATCCTGGCTTTCCTTTGGGACAAAGCAGTAAACTTGGAGGTTAGGGAATTATTCCAGTTCAATTGATGATTCTAGTGGTGAACAGCAATGAGAAATACTCAGGGCTCACCAAGAAAAAAAAAAAAAAAAAAAAAAATTATCTACCCAAACTATAACTGCACAAAATGAAAGAAAACCAAGATTCTCATCCAGCACGCCCACGTTCCTGTTCAGGAATCTCTGTTCTTTAATGTTTGTGGGGTTTTCTGATAAAGTGATACATTCTGAAGTGAATATTAGAATTCACATCTTGAGTTTCTTATCAAATATTTTCTGCTGCAGAGGTTGGTTTGGATGCTGCTGGTCCACACCAGGCTCAGTGATGGCACATCTCTGAGCAGGACTCCAAGCTAAATCTTCCCACTACTAATTCCTAAATGGAGCATTATTTAATGTCAACAATAAGTGAATTACCTGATTCCATGGCTCATCCTGGCATTTGGCAGTAAGTAAAAATAGGCAGTTTTGCTTCCTCATTAACTACTGCGTAAACAAGTAATTTTCTCTTCAAAATTGTACTTGCAAATTAAATTTATAAAAAAACCCAAACCCCAAACCAAAGCCTTGTCTAAAACAAAGATCATAGGCCACAAATTATCAAGTTAATAGAAAGAAAAAGCAAAGCAGGATTTATACAGAACTGTACTATTTGAAATTAAGTGTAAGTATTGTGTTTGCATTATTTTATCTCTTCTGAGATCACATACTCTTTAAATCTTCATGATATTTTTTCTTAAGGAGCTACAAAACAGAACTCAATTTCAGTTAAGTGTCAACAAAATTGATTTTATTCCACTATGGAGAAGGCTCTTGTGCTTTTGCTGTTTTTACTCTATTCTTGATCTGTTAACCTTTAATTTACAGCTGCAAGGCCTAGTGGGAAGGCAGAATTATTTATAATACCACTAGTAATTAGTGCCTAATTACTAGAACTAATATGAAGCTGCTAGAAAACTGTGCATATATTCAGGATTTAAAGCCAATGAGTGCTTATTTGTAACACAAATATATAAACAACAGGAGTATTTCCATTTTGACTTCCAAAGGTTCCCCAGCTGAGAGCCCATTGATGATCTCCACATTACTTAATAAATTTCTACTGTGGCAGAGAAGTTATACAAATAATTGTCAAAAAGAGTTCCTGCTTTCAGCTCTAATTAGCAAATATTTTCACAGATTTTTCCTGAAAGATTTACTGAGTGCCAAGAAGAATACAAAGACAAAAAAGTTTTGGTATTATGTAATAATATGTAGATACTGACTGGAGTGTAACAGTAAATTGCTGGAGGTTCTGTATTTCAATGTTCAAAGTGATAAATATGCATATATTTATTTATTTCAGTCATTGGTTTGAAATTTCCCTTTTCATTAGAGCAGATCATTCAAATAACCCTTATTTATTGAATTATCTGCTGCTACTTTCTACATGAAGTTTGTGTCATTTGAAGAACAGTGAAAAGCTGTGCTGGCATGACAAAGAACTTTATAGAAAAGCCTTATGTGCAATGCACTCGCTGTGCTTGTTACAGAGTTGTGAACATAAGTAATGAATTAAATAAGAGGCTGCAAGGAGCAATGTGGGAATTGTGGGATTAAAGAGGCTGTCAGCTGATCCAGAGGCACAGCATCCACTTCTGCTCCAAACACACCATTTATATGATTTTTTCAAAGCAGTTGGCGAAATGTGGAAGCACAAAATTATGCTTTGTTTACAAAAATGATAAAGGGATTAGCTGAAATCAAACAAATGAAGATAGAAATGAAATAAATTCCCTGTCTCCCCCCCAGAGAACCGACAAAACCATGGGAAAAATTCATCAAGATATTCAACAACAAAATAAATATTGTTTCAGGGGATTATTGGGTTATCTATCTATCTATTAATATCAATCAGACATTTTCTGCTATGAGACTGTGACTTGTTCTGTGGGGATAAAAGCAAGGTGCAACAGCCCATTCAATATGGATAGAATTCCAAAAAGTCACAAACCATTAGTGAATAATAAAACAGAAAAATAAAGGGCTCTTTAGCACTTCTCTTGCCCTATTCCACCCTGGTCTGCCCCGGGCTGTCCATGTTACAGAGGAATGGGACCCACGGGACCACCTCACCCCACGTTTTCCTCACAACGAACCCCTTCCTGCATCTCCTTATTCAGGGAAGGAATTTCACAAGCAATTCTGAAGCCAGCAAACAAATCTTCTTCCTGATTACTCTTCTGCAACAGCAGAAATGTAGAGATGTATCAGCAGCCCCTGCTCCAAGCAGATGAGGAGAAAAAGGGGGTGATTTGTACACCCCAGTGATGGCTGCATACACCATCTCTGTAGTAACGTTTCAAATACAAACCTACCCCACTCAGAATTAGACAGGAAGACAATTTCTGAAAATTTCTAAAATTGAAAAAAAACTGAAGAAAGAATTGCAGGAAAAAATAAGATAAAAATTCTTTTCTGTCCGAGTAGAGGATTACATTAACGTGCAAAGCAGTTAGGTTATGCCAGCATGAACTGATAGCTGAGTCATCCACGCTACCTCACCAATTTTATTATCAATTCTAAGACAATTTCAGAACTCAAAGAAGTAAGTTATGGCTGATGCCATTAATACTATATGAAAAATGGAATTCTAACATATTTATTATTCATGCCAGTCAATCTCACAGGCTTCTGGTCACATCACTGGTCACTAAATCACTTTTTCCTTCCTCAGAGTAGCACTGGTCCTCAAGTCTACAGGCCACCAGGCACACAGCAATGAGTACAGTTGCATTTTAGAGCTGCTTAACTTATTAGTTTTATTAATTAACTAGTTATCTCATTTTAGGGGAAGAAGAAACACTATAAACCCCAATGCAAATGCTGAGTACCTGATATCTCCTGTCCTGAGGGACAGCAGGAAGGAGGTGAAGCTCCACCAGGGAGGCAGCTGCACGTGCAGCCAAAGAGGCATCGATGGAGATGCTTTTATTAAAACAGCTGATACAGTCTGAGGAGCAGATTCCCTTTGCAGCAGCCAGCCTGAAAGCAGATCATGGTGTGCCTACCTGTCAGGAAGGCTTAACTTCTTTATTTTAGGACAAAACTGATACGCACTGACGTGAGTGCAGAGTGGATCAGCAAACAGCCTGGTGGGATGTGGAGGGGAGCAGGGCACTGCCTGTTTGCTTGCTTACAGGATAAAAGCAATAATCTACAGGCATCACTAATGAAACATATTTTTTACATTATTTTTTTCTGATGCCAGAAATATAATTAATACCTACTTTGCATATTACCTGCAATAGAAGTTAATTTACTCTAATCAGCCTGAGGTGAAGGGAGTACAGATTAACTTGGAGCTTTCTTCCCATCGCTTTGTTTCAACATAATTGTCCTCCTCTGACACACCCCCAGTGAATAATCTTCAACCTCCAGCACTTTACAATCACTCACATTCCTCACCGCTCTCTGTGAAGAGGCAGCAGATAGCTTGGGCTGTGACACGCAGGCACCACCTGCTGCAGAGCAGGCTTTTCCTTTCTTACCTTATTAAAAGATCTGCTCCTGGTCTTTTCACATTTTATTCCAAAAGGGGGAAGTCTGAAGAGCAGTGAGGATACTACTTTATATTCCTTAAAAGCTGTTCCTGTGTTCAGCAAGCTGTAATTGCTTGATTCAGGCTGCTTCTTGTACCTGGCATGGGAGGTGCTCACTCGCCAAAGCATAACGGGGAGACAGCAGCGGTGGCAATGAGCACAGCAGATCAGATGGAGCCCAAATCCCTGTGAAACCTACACCAATAAAAAGGATAACCCCCTGGGACTCAGCTCCTTTTGGAAATCCTGATTGCTTCCCAAGTCACTGAGATCCAGTCCTCATCCCTGTTAAGTCAGAAAGGTCTCACCACACAAGTGATGAACCCCAAGAACTCTGAACACAGAAGCACCACTCAATTATAATGCAAAGCTCCATCCATTCTGCTATTATTTGGTTCTTTTTTTCCTTTTTTTTTTATTTTCTTCTTCTTAATTAAACTGGTAATTGAGGCTGTGCTATGAGCTGAACTCAATTAAATAAGTCAGGGTATGTTCAACACAAGCTCCCAAAACTCTGCCACTCAAAGCCCAGGATGGAACATCTAATCTGCAAGCATCAGACAGCTGTAAAGAGGAAATAAATTGCCATCTGAGCATCGTGCTATTGAACATGTCTAGGAAAAGGCAGCACTCTCCCCAGTATCTAAATAACAGCTGAAAATCTAAGGACAGTTCCAAAGGTGAGGAAAAATTCAATCAAAGAGAAATATTTACTGGAAGAGCGAGGCATTTCTTTGGTTTATTGGTTAATTAATCTGCATTAGGAATTTTGGTGTAATATTTAATCAAGCAGTGATTTCAGCATCACATGAAGTTTTCTGGTGAGAGGGCAGCAGAGTGTAGCAGATACCCCAAGGGCTGGGATAAATCTGTTGCTGACTTCAAATCTCCATGTACTCCTACATCAGAGAACCTGGCCCAACATTTCCTTTTGAAACTTTTCTATTGCTATTTAAAACAGAAGAGAGAACAAAATCAATAAAACCAGGTATGAGTGAGACAAAAAGTTCCTCATCTTTAATGAAAATTATTTATTTACGCATTAAAAAAAAAGCTTCAAAAAGATAATATTTGGTGGCTAAACACTTGTCTGGTGTGTTGGAGGAGTGGAGATACTTGAATTTGGAAATACCAGACATTATATGAGGATCTCCTGTGGCCATGGTTTTCCCAAGATGTTTCCTTTTTCATGGTAAATGTGAAAGTTCCCAGGTTCACCTCAAAATAGAGCAGAAAATCTTTTGCAGGACAGAAAAATTTCTCCCTATCGCCTCGACTTCTGAAACATTGAGATAAAAATTAACTTTCTTTGTAAACAAACAAAAAAAAAAGCCCAACCAATTTTGATGCTAGAAATCCCAGATATCAGGTTATTCCTTATGGAAAATGCTCTCCTCATACTTAGGAGTAGCCTAAACTGAAGGAAGCAGCTCAGAAGAGCAGTAGCTGCAGTGTTTATTTTGTGTTTTCCTAATCTGTTAAGGATATCCAGCTATCCTCATACCCAGAAACAGATAAGCTGCTTCAAATCAATGCTCAGAATGTTTTAAACTGCACGCTGCCATCACATATTTGTGAAATCACCAGCTATTTATAGAAATAAATAATTGGACATAAAGCTCTTCCATTCTCATAACAGATCACTGGACATCCTGAGCTGCCCATAAATCTTTGTTTGAATGGGAACACATTCTGTTTGAAGCACAGAAATGGAAGCCATAAGAGCAGAATACACATGTGCTTTATTAGCAGTTGTTTTTCAAATGCCTTCTCTAATGCCACATAACACAGTCAGTGATCCAAGAAAGCTAAGAAATTCACAGGGTAAAAGGACTGGAAAGGATGATATTATTAAGCCTCTTTTCAGGTTTTCCTAACAGAAATCTCACCACAAATCAGTCATTCATAACAAATACTCATTAATTGTCATCCTTCTCACAGCACTCAGCAACAGGACGGTATTTTTAGAGGTGGGGAGGTTGAAGTGTAGAGCAGTGAGCTCACAAAACTGACAAGTATAAATACAGGAAGAACAATCAGTGGGTTTTCAGCTCTTACCCCTGTGCTTTCCCCATCTGTTTATAGCTGGGTCCTTACTGAGCCCCGAGCAGGCAGCGTGCCCGGAGCTCAAACACAACGCGGGCGACAGAGATGTAGTGGCATCACCTTGTTTGCCAGGTACAGCAAATATTTGCTTTCATTTCCCAAGCCCTGCATTGACAGAAAATAATTTATAACTCTATTGAGTATAAACCTCAA
Organism: Promerops cafer; assembly: GCA_013398275.1. Taxonomy (NCBI): domain Eukaryota; kingdom Metazoa; phylum Chordata; class Aves; order Passeriformes; family Nectariniidae; genus Promerops; species Promerops cafer. The sequence goes on along the minus strand of VZSE01009345.1, from coordinate 2,373,869 downwards.
AATAACCTCATTTGGCTCACGCAGAATTAAGCTGATGTGCTGCAGGAGAGGAGGAGGACTCTCCGTGCCCGCGACACACCCCAAGCATGTAGAAACACAAAGTGCTCGGTTCTGCCTTCTGCTGAACACATGTCTAGAAAACTTGATAAAAACTGAGTTTTGGTAAGGTTTCATGAAAACCTCCTCTACATTTCTGGTCAAGATTTTAGGCCTCTGCCACAGGCAATGCCACAGAGCCACAGTGGCAGCTGCTGTAATTGAGGCAAGATGCTTGATTTTATCAAAATGCTGATGTCGGTTCTTTGGTTTCACCTTTTTCCAGACATATTTATGTACAAAGGGTTCTCTCCAAGGGACTTAGATTTTGCAACTGAACAGCCTTGTACTCATTAAAGCCACCTTGTTTAAATTTTTGGTGAGGTCCTGTTGCTTTTTGCATGCAGGATGCACAGTTCAGTTTTCAAGAACATGCACTTGCTACGAGAGAAAAACGCACGGGCTCGCTGTGTGTTCTCCCACAAAACCACTGTCCCATCACTGGTCACAGTACATATTCCTATCAAAATATTAATATTCCAGTTTACATGCTAATAATAGGTTTCCCACAGTTTCCCAGGAGTGTTGAACACTTGTACAATAAAGCTAAAGACTGAGATTGTTCCACTTGCACAAGGTTTCTTTTATAAATATTGAAATTTCTTTATATTCTTTATTTATATCTATGACCAGGGTAAAAGAAGACCCATTCTACTTTTTTTTTTTTTTTTTCCCCTAAACTCCCAACCTTTTCTTCAAGTCTCTTTATCCATCTATTTTTCACACTACTGCTTAGCCCCTTAACCAGATGTTTATCCTCCCCTCCCTGCTCCAGAGCACTGCCTCTTGACCAGGAGCCACGAAGGCTGAGCAGTCTCAGATGTCCCTGTTTGGGAAATAAAAGTTTTAATTCATCCAGATTGTTTTTAGATCCTAGAGTTTGGCATTCAATAAAGAGTAATTGCATATTCTTGAAAAGAGCTCATGTTGAACGTAGATAAATTTTAAGCACACAATGAATTTTAAAATGCATATAATGACTTGAAATATTTCTTCACTGCTGTCACAAAACTGTTTAGTTTTTTTTTTCTTTAATCTATCATGACTGTAGCTATAAATCCAGTGATGGAAAATAAACATTTTCATTTAATTAAGCATTTTAAAGCAGCACTGAGTTTGGGGAACACCCGCTTGAAGCACAAAATGAGAAATAAAATGACACAATGAAAGGTAAATGTCACCAATCTTATGATTAAAAATACAATTAGGGAAGACTTAAAACTAATTCTGTGTGTGATTTATTTTCTTTTTTTTTTCCTTTAAACTGTACCACATGTACAAATATGCAACACAGAGAACTTCACCACCAGAGGCCAGGGCACGGGCAGCCAGTGACCTCTGACAAGTGCCCTGAAAAACACTCCTGGTGCCAACAGAGCTGTGGCATGACCTTTGCTTTATTTATTATGAGGGAGAATGGTATTAGAAACAGAAAATAGGAGTTAAAAATCACATAAACCAGAACTGGAACAACTTTCTAAGCCATATCTAAACCCAGCAGCAACACAGGAAGGGCTCTCCACTGGAAATTTTCATGGGTTTTTTAATTTTTTTTTTTTTTTTTTTTTTTTTTTTTCAATTATATTAATGAAATAATTACAGCTGGCTAAGTTTCCATGAGACATTCTACTTAGGGAAATAATATATAGCCACAGACAAGATAAAATATGTATCTGCAGGAAATCACAATGGTTAGTCAGATTCACCTCCCAGATAAAACTTCAGCATCTTTCCTTTTTTTCCCTGATTTCATGGCATAACTCCTGTGAAAGCACCTTCCATGAAAACCAAGTTCTTCAGAGAACCTGAAATTTAAAGAACAGCTTGCCTGATAATCAGTTTAGGGACAGGGGGGAAGCAGAAAATCCAGGCCATGGACATCCCCCAGAGCTTGAGGGTGAGCTCAGCATCCCCAGTTCAGCCTTTGAGTGGCCTGGACCTGATGGTACTGGGTTTCAGTGATCCTATTTCCTTTCACAGAGAGGTAAAAAAAAATGGGAACCACCAGGCCGAGCTCAGCACTGCACACAAAATGCCAGTGGGGCCCGACTGAGTGCCAGCCCTGCCCCGGCTAAAGGGGCAATTTACCTTCCCTTCTCTTCCATAATCCACAGGGACTGGCACTTCCCTGTGTGCAGCTTCCCTGAAATAGCTGTCCCAGGATGGTGCTGGTTCCAGGAGTCAGGTGTATTGGTGTAAAAAGGGCTGCAGCAGCTCTCATTTTACTCATTTTGGTTGCAAACAAGCAGTGACTGAGAAGTGTTAAGTACAATTTCTTTCCTCCCCAATCTCTCCCAGCCCAAATCGAAACATCTTTCCCCAGAGGTTTGGCACTGACAGTGACAGTCATTACTCCTAATACTGAAAAACAGTATCATCTCCAAAACCTGTAAGATCTCTGCTTAGAAAAGAAAGATTCTGCAATCTTCATCTCAGGGTTTTCTTACCATTTGCAGAAATCCATACTGCGCTGCAGTGGCAAAAGCTTCCTATCAACACCTGTGGATTTCAAACTGCAAATTAGGAGCTCTATTTCTGTGCAGTATCACAACAGCAAAATAAAGCACCAGCAGGACACTGGATGTGAAATGGCAGATTTTGTCTTGTCAAGAAAAAATTGGGTCCCATCCAAGAGTTAGGGAAAATGAAAGCTCCTACAATTTGTGTAATTGTGCCCTATGAGAAGTGGCCCATTCATGGCTCCTACTTTCTCTTTACCTAAACAAAAGTAGGTCACTTAAATTAAAATGTAATTCAGCCATAGACAGTTAACAAATGGAGATTTGTGTCACAGCACTGGAGCAGTTATTTTCGCCCCACAAAAATATATTCCTTTCATTTTCCTTTGGGTGTTCGGATAAGTGTACATTTTGGAACATATAATCTGTCTGTGTGACTGTATGTAGGAAGACATTAAGTAAAAATGTCATTTAAATAGGATCAGAACTGCTTTCGAGCTGCTTGGAAGACTGAAAATGTTACCTAGGATTATTTAATACATGCACATTTTGTAACTGCACATAATTACTTACCTGACAGTAAGACAGAACCTACAACTTCATAAACATAGGAAAGCTGCTGTCACAGCTCTTCTATCTCCACTATTTCTCCTTCAGCAGATAGAAAATGGCTAAATTATCTTTCTCATCCATGGCAAACCTAATATGAGCTCTCAAACCCACCACATGCTGAGGAGAAAATACAGCCCAGGTGCCCCTGGTTATTATTAGCTGTCATATTTTTTATTCTAAGAAGCCTGTAAGACTTCATTATCTGATTTTACAGTGGTACTTTACTGGTAACGAGTAGAACCAGGTAAAGAAGCACAAAGGAATGGAATTGTGCACTCGGGGAGGAGCAGACTGGCCATCCTGGGGAGGGCTCTCCAGAGCAGACAGCCGGGGTTCAAACTCCGGCCAGCTCACCTGAACACCTGTAAATCAAAACCAAACCCGTGCCCTGGGAGCCATCCACAGACTGCAGGAATTTGTAGGAATGTGCAGGATCACAGCTTTGCTTTTTTGCAATACCCCCACCTGTCTGCAACACTCTAATGATGTTCTTCATGCTGAAGCTTTCTTAGCTTTGTTCCTCCTTTCCTTTTTCTCCTCTTTTTCCCCAAATAAGTTTGTCCACTCTTCACATACTTTCATCCCCTCTCACCCAATTTGCTCCTGTTGCACTTTGAATTGTATCTGCTTGTCTGACCTCAGACTATTTTTACTGCCCTTTCTACAACCTGGCATTTCATATTGTCTTTTCCACGTCTGTCCATACTCATTTTAAGCACTAAATTGTACTTTCCCTTCTACAGCTTTCCAATGTGATTAGCAATTGAAGAGGGAAGCAATAGCCTCAAGACATTAAAACCCATCCATTTAAACCTGATCACAGAGAAGGCTCTGTAACTGTGAAGTTCACATCTTTTTTTATGGTCTCTTTTCCCCTGGAACACCTCTGCAGAGAAATATCATGGTAGAATAAAAACCTCATCATTAAGCCCCAGTATGTGCGAATATGGAGGCAATCCAAAACATAAATAGATACTTGGCTTTTGGCAAGATAGTATTTGGCATTTAATACATCAAGCAGTAATCTGCATTGTATTTATTCAGCTGAGCATTTAAGGTGCATTTGAATGTGAGAGTGAGAAATAGAAAGGAGTTACACAAACTGCAATCAAACCGTGTGCTATTCTAGGCCTCGGAATTACTAAAATGAAAATACAAAGAGAACAGTATGGGGGGTGTTTCTGTAAAGGATGATTCAGGTAATACCCCTAAGGGTTTATTTGTAGGTGCAAATCTTTTTCTCCCAGTGGAAAACTGCCCCTCTGATGCAGCTCTCCCAAAATCTCATCTATGTGTGGTACAATAATCTATGTATGGGATTATTTTTCCCATTCACCTTTTACAAACCCTCAAATGCAATCCAAAACTTTCCAGAGCTGGCTGGTAACAAGCAAGTTCAAGAATCATGAAACCCACAGACCAGGCACTGACTCAAGCAAAATTCTTGTGATTGTACTTCATATTTATTTTTGGAGTAATTTTTTAAGCATTATACTGTCATTTATCTGCACCCCAGCCCCAGTAACTGGATTGCAGCTTTTTGTCCCTCCCCATGACTCCAGGTGTTTAATTGCCAGATATTTACATGTTGTTTGTCATGTGTTTATCTCATTACCTTCAGGGTGCAGTCGCTGAGGTGGACAATCTTTTGTACTGTAAGCAAATAGGTTTGCATTTCTGCCTGGGATTTCAATTCCTATCTTTCTGCAGTATGACATTTGCCATTTAATATATTAGAGGATAATCCATGTTGTATTTATTTACAAATACAAGTTTGTGCTACTTGGGACAATAGAATCCAGGGTTTTTTNTTTTTTTTTTTTTTTTTTTTTTTTTTTTTTTTTTTTTTTTTTTTTTTTTTTTTTTTTTCTCAATTTTCTCAATCTGTTGCAGGGGCTGAAAGCAGAATTTTCTGGAGATTTTTTGGCAGCAGCTGTTCCTCTGGTTTGCTTTTTCTAGCTTATTATACATTGCAGTCAGTCCTACAACCCATTTTCCATACATTTGCTTGAATTCAAATGCCCACAATTGTTTGTGTGCAACTTTTTAACAAGTGGAGGCTGGAGCCACTGAGGCAAAAGGAAAAGAAGTGTCGATACACACATCAGTATTGTATTTCTCTAATGAGAAAGAAAGGAAATTGTCAGCTGACTGAAATCCCAGCTTGTCCTTTCTGGTGCCAGGGGCACCTGGATTTCTGGAACTCAGAGCTTTACTGTGCCGTGGCCTAAAGGTCAGACCTGCTGCTGCAGACATGGAGCAGGCTGCTGACTGCTCACTGAGGTGTGAGACACATAAATTCAGGCAGCCAAGCCACAGCCCTGTCCCCTTCCACAGTCTCCATGACAATGTTTGCCCCACAAGGTGACTTCCCTGGTGTCAGTCACTTCAGTACAGCTGGGGTGCTTTAGGCTGTGTCTTCTTACACCCTCCTGCAATCCTGTCAACTGGTGAGTTTGTTAGGGCTTGAACCACACACCACGACACGCATCCACTCCATATTTAAAGTGATACAACAACTGAGCATAGTTCACAAAGAAATGAAGAAAAGCATCTTTAAGAGCAGCACATTGTGAGAGATGATTGGAGCTTGCCTGTGAGTGCCTGCAGTAAGGACGTGATCACTTTGCTGTTGCTATTTTTAATTGGATTCTTGCTATCCTGGAATGCAAGCAAAACCCTACATTAAAATATTAACATTTCATCTGCAGCATCACCTGCTGCCTTCATCTGTTAATGCTGATGCCTTCAAGGTGGTATAGCTCGCTGGTCTTTGGGCAATAAAATACCTCCAAACATTCAGCAGTAACGATCTCACAGAGGGCAAAGGCACCCCCTGGCAGAGCCCAGAAAGTGCCCTGGGGCACGGGAGGCACCGAGGGCTCTGTCTGGGGAAAGCTGCACTGGCAGCAGGCACGGAGCACTCACGGTGGATGTGTTACTGCTCCTGCCCTGTGACTGGTCCATGATGTTAATTACAATTAGATGTTCACTGCAGAACTTTATGGCTTGTAAGGACAGATGAATAGAGACTTGATTAACAAGCTGTGGGCTAAATGGACATATTTCTGAGGCTGATGTTTCTGAAAACTACTAATGGAGCTTAGTCATGTAATATTTCCTGTTACTAACTGGCAAGAGGGAAGCAGATCATACACAGCCATATCTCTAAGGAGTACATGAGATGAAAGAGATGAATATCCTTACTCAGTCCTGTGGTCTGTGTGTGGGTATTTACAGTAATAAATCTCTTGTCAGAAAGCTTTTGCATTTGATCTCTCAGCATCTCTACTGCTACAACAGTTTTATATTTAATGTGTTTTTTTTGTTTTGTTTTTTTTTTTTGTTTTGTTTTTTCTTCCCTTTTTACAGATGGGTCGAAAACCAGCTTACACATTATTGTGCTGAGAGGCAACTGATGCCAACTTCACCTCCTCTAAGTCCTGTAACACTGAGGTGATGACAGACAGGAGTTCACACCCCCCACACTGTGGCAGCTGTGTCCCTCTGTACCTTCCAGAGTCACTTTAAAAAATGGAACTGGAAACACAGTAGAAATCATTTTCTGAGGTTCTGCTGGGCATCAGAAAACTATCTTTTAGAATAATGAACAACGTGCCACAGAATATGAGACACATCTTGCTTTGAAAAACAGTACCAAAAATTAAGGGATGACAAGGAATCTGGAGAAGGGAATTAGACATCCCACTGTTCCAGCTGAAATAGGATGCAGCTGAGTAGGGTGTATAGGAAAAGCTGTCTGTATAGTGTGATTTCAGCAGAAGCTGAACCATCCCAATGGTTTCCCCTGTGCAAAATCCCCCTTTTATAATCTCTCTTTATAATGACTAATGACTCATCTACACAGACACAAGACAGGGAGAACCTGGAGCTGCAAGAGCACTTCAGGAAAGGATGCAGGCGGTGGGGCAGTGGCAGCTGGAAGGGTGCACAAAGAACAGGAGCAGAAAAAAATGTAACAGGAAGAGGAAAATCAAAATCATTAAATCACTTTTACCAAGGTACCACCTGACCAGAGTCTAGACCCATGTCAGTTTTATCATAGCACCAAGGAAAAAACTCCAGAAAAAGAACAAGTTTTACACTGAAGTGTTTACAACAGGAAACAAACAAACCTTCCTACATCCCCCAGCTTTTCAGGAAAATGGAGACCAAACAGAGACCATATAGAGAGCAACAACTAAAAAAAATTGGATGAAGGAGGTGTTAGTGGTGGGGAATATATAAAAAAACTACGTTGCAAGAAGTGAGTTTTCCTAGTCTAGATTAGAAGAAGTATCTGCTAGTTGTCCTGAAGTAGCTAAAAAGTCACTGCAAGAAGAGGCAAATAAACTGTTCTCCATGCCAGCTCACAGGATAATTAGAGACAATAATCTCAAATTGACAGAGGCAAAGACGTATACTTCATTCAATCTCCTCTCTGAATATTATGGATTATGAAATTTAGACAAAACCTCCTTGTAGAATGTCACAGGCTCATTTATTCTGCCTTCAAAGAATGTGATAAAATAGGCCACCTCTGTACCTCTAATCTCTACTCCTTTTCTATACAAACTGGACAAGGTAGAGCACGTGTGGGTCTGTGTAACTTATCTCCAGGCTGTTAGATAAGTAAGAAAAAAACAAAAATAAAAATGCACATAGAAATGTTACAAGTGCAAATCCAAGCATAAAATGCTAGCAAGCATTACGACTCCTGTGTTGCCTTAAATTATCCCGTGATATGAGCAATCAAAATTCTTTGATGACATCCATGCTGATTATTATTTCAAAACACCCTCCTCGTGCTCTGAGGAGTGACTGCTGCTTCCTTACATAAGTGCTGCCTCACACCCTTCGACAGGGATGCATTTTGTTCAAATCCTGCTCGGAATGCAAAGCTGCTCATTTCCAAACAGGCACTTACCCGTGCTCACACCTCTGTCTCCGACTGCTTCCCAGACATTAATGAATTCTTCTTCACAAAATCCTCCCAAGCTTAAATGAAGTGAACCTCCCACAGAATTTAAACCACAATTTCAAGCCTACCCAGTAATTATGACTGCTCAACTCAAGCTTCATGTTGCAGAGCCTGATTCTGCCTGTGACACTGAGACATTATATTTTCAAAACCTCATCCCAAATCACAGGCAGTTCAACACAACCAAAACTTCTTCCTGAGGACATGGGTGGCTCATAAAATATTATTTTATATATATATATATATCTATGTATAATTATATTAAAAATACATAAGCATCAGTGTTTTGTAGAATATTGGGCTAAATAATTCACCAGCAAAAGTCAGGAATCCTGTCCTAAAGTCTTGGAAATCATACAGACACAACATGTATTCTGTAAGTAGCCACACTTCAGCAACTGAACAGTCTCAGCTGCTTCCTGGATTGGGTGTGTCCTGTGGGCATTCAAACCTTTCCAAATAAAGCTGCCAGCATATTGAAAGTTTAAGCACGCATGCAAATTCCAATATTAAGATTTCACTTTTGAAAATGTTAGAATAGACATCAAGTTTTTTGAAATGACAGCTGCATACACCAAAGTATTGTGATCTACTAAGGTATTGCTACATTCAGAAAGCTCTACGTGACAAGTAACAGAATGGTAATTTAACAAGGAGATTCATACATAAAACCAAACAAACAAATCCTTGAACTTTCAGAAGATGCAATGTTTTCACATCAGTAAACCATGTCAGACACTCAGGAATCCACACAAGAGCTTGGCTTGGTGTAGTCAACCGATTTCTGTTCCAATTTAAATATTTTGTTTAGAGGTCTGATTTTCTGTTGAAGGCAGTGTAATCCCTGTTGAGAATGCAGTTTGCTTATTCTCCTCTCCTTCTGCTCAGCCCGAGGAGCTGTGCCAGCAGAAAGTACAGTGCATTTCTGTTCTCTGGAGGGGAGCAGCCAAGGGGTGGTGCTGTGCAGTTCCTGGGTCTGGAGAAGGCTGTCAGCAAAACCGTGTGTTTGTAAAACTTACAAAGCTCTCAGACTGCAAGCGGTGGTTTCTCAGCATGTAAAAAAGGCAGTGAGTTTCAAATACCCTGCTATTAATAGGGTATTTCCATTTAATATCTGTTGGATAAAGATCCCTGAGCATTTTGGTTTGGGGTTTGTCGATTTGCTGACAAACCCTAATGAATTAAAATGATCTAAACAAAACTGGACAGAGTCAGTGAGATTATTTTTAAACTTGATGGCCTTTCCCTAGACTTCTCTATGCTAAAGCTTTGCATCCTCAGTGAGCTAATTACCCATTAATTCAAAGTAAACAAGTTTTCAAGTGCCAGCCTGGACACTGCCCAAACTCCTAAATTCTGTTCCTTGGAAACACCAAGACTGAGGCCAACTGCAGTTTTGGACCAAGTTTTTTGTGTGCACATTAACGTGTTTGTGTGTGAAAACTGAACCAACCAGCTCAAGCTAACTGGCAATGAGCAAACTTCAAAAAGTTCAGAAGTTTCCAGCACAGAGCATATTCATTTCAGAAACAAGAGAGAGCCAGCGCTCCCTCCTTTGAGGGCTTTTGCTGGAGTTTTCAGGATGGTGAAGCAGAAATTGATTCTCCTTCCACTGTAGGTTGACACAGCTGTGTTCCAATAGATAACTCTGGACAGCTTATTTAACATCTCATGTGCCTGATCAAACACAGCAAAGAAATTGTGTGAGCTGCTTGGAAACGCATCTCTGAGGAGAAGCTGCTCCTCACCTCCAGTGCCCACGACCTTCTACCCAAGGTAGGGATTCCCAGCTTTTCTCTGCCTTCTGGGGTCTTTTTCTTTCTAGATTTCCCACACCTTCTCATCCACCCCGTGAGACAGCTGCTTGTGCTGCTTTATGAACACAGATCTAAACAATTAAAACTTGCAATTTTACCACTCAAATCAAGGCAATTCCTAAAAAGCGAGGATGCAGCCTGTGGGTAGGAACTCTTGTACGTGTTCCAGGATAAATTTTTGGTATCAAAATCCCTTTAAAATCCAATTTTCAGTTTCATTTGCAGCAAATCCTCTAAAAGAAAAACAAAACTGAAAACAAACCAAACAAAAACTTCCTAGAATTTATATTTTGACCCATTTTCCTTAAAACCTCTCAAATTCCTTCAAGTGGAGAAAAAAAACAAAGGGTTACTTTGGTAATGATTCAGCCATACTTTTTAAATAGCAGCACTGAAACATTAATAAATAGAATTATTGACATTTATTCTTCTGGCACACCATTCTTTGACATTATAAGCTCACTCTCTTACTGAGGATGTGAAATCCAAGGCCAGACAGACAATCCCAAGTGTCCCTAATGACAGAGACTCCAACTTTTACATCAGTTATATGCTAAGATTGCCTCAGACTTGAAATTTTTTCCTCTATTTACCAGCATCTGCTAATTAAATTTATTTTTCCTGTTCTTTCTTTAATAAGAATTAAATTCTACCTTGCTATTCTACCAGTCTTTTATAGGAATAGTATGGATTTTCTCTTCTAGAATAGGTTACCAGAGTTCCTGCAAGTTTTACACAGGCCATGAGGTTTTTACATTTTTTTTTATTTCCTATTAATATCTCCAGATTTCCTTCAGCTTTTCTCTATCTTCTACCAAAAGGGGTCATGTTGCAGCTGAGCTCCAGCAAGCTGAGCATAGCAACAAGGCCACTGACAAGCAAGAAACCTCAGGAAAAAGATAAAATTGGAAAATCAATGTATATTAAAAAAATAGTCATCCATGTAATCAGCCCTGAGAAAACAGCAGTTCCATCAGGATGATATCATCATACTGCTGATGAATTAACTGAATGGACTGAATTCATCATTTTTGTTACTCTGGGTGGTTCTGGTTAATCCAGAGCAAGAGTAATGGACTCAATGATCCTTTTGGGTCCCTTCCAACTCAGAATATTCTATGATTTAGTGTTTTTGTGCTTCAAACGTGGCATGTACACAGGCAGTTATTTATCTTGTGGGAAGAAGGAAAAGAATGGCATGACAAGAGCTTATTAGAAAATTCATGGTTTGCACAATTTTGCACTACTACAATACTAAGACTCAGTTAAAAACCACAAGAAATATGTGGGCTGAACTAGGAAAACAGATCTGGAAAACTTTATAACACCATAATACACTATCTGTGTTAAACATGAGCTTTTTGTTCCTGTTTTCATATTGTTCATTTTAGAGGGGAAAAAAAATCTCCATCAATATCTGTCTATATACACATGGATATTTTTAAGTCCAGAATAATACAAGTACATCTAAAAGAAAAAAAAAAAAAGGGTCCCAAGTAACTATATTTCAGTTCTGCTCTTCTACTCATGCAGTGCTCTAATTCATATCAGAACCTGTCTTCAACATAAATGACCTTACAGAAGTTGGTGAGATAATAAGAAAATCAGGTAATAAAATTAAAAATAAATAAATAAATAAATAAAAGGAGACTTCAAATGGACATGAACATAATGTCCATGCATTATGGAGCTTTAAACTCCCATTTATATTCTCATTCAGAAACAAAGTGGCCTCAATTCTCTCCAGTTTAATTGCTTTCAACTTGAAGAAAATCACTGATAAGGTGACTTAAATCATGCAGCTTTTGCCTGCACATCTCAGTTATTAAAAAAAAAAAAAAGAAAAAAAAAAAGAAAAAAGGAAAAAGTACTTCAAGACTTCTATTCCAAGGAGAATAACATGTCCATTTCTGGGTCTCCCTCCCAAAAAAACAAATTCTAATTCATAGATCTTCAGTAAAAGAAGAGCATTTTGAGCAGAAGCTTAACTAGTGAGGGTGAGGTATGTGAGGACAGGCAGTGGTGTCACAGCCCCGATCCCACAGGCAGGGTGTAAAGCTCAGTGGGAGGATTGTTGGACCAGCTGTGGATGGCCCCGGGCAATGCAGCTCAGGAGTTCCATCTGTGCTCAGCTTTGCTCAGCAGTTCTGATGTTTAGGGCCCCAAAGCAGCGGGCAGAGCTGGTGTGGGTCACCAGGATGCTGTGGTTTGACAGCTCAGCTCTCCAGGAGAGCCTGACCCCTCTGAGAGAGGCACGACACTGCCTTCGTGCTCCTCTGGATCAAACTTCTCATAAATGAAAAGTTTTACTGACTTACAAGCCTTTTTTTTATTTTTATTTTTAATTTTTCTTTTTTACAAAGCACAACTGTCTTGCAATTCTACAAATGTTTTTTGTATTCCCACTGATTTTTTTTCCATACTTGCTGACACTACTCAAATATTGTTCCTCTTGGTAGCAATATATGAAATCCATTACTGGACACATGCTGCATAAGAAAAAAGGCTCCCTTTAGTTCATGCTTCATCAATATTACTCTAGTTAGCTTTTTATTCTCCAGGCAATATTGCTATAACACCGAGTCTCAGAACATCAGTTCTGAACTATTCTAATAACATTACCAGTGCTCACTTTGCCAGCTCTTTCACAAAGGATAATAATAAAAAAATACATCCTTTGTCACTGCTGTTGGTACCTGTTTTTCCTCTGAATGCAGCTTGGTTTGGGCACCAAATACAGCCCACCTTCAGGGTATATACAGAAGACTGTATTAATTATACTCATCCATTTTTATTTTCAGCAACGTTTGATTAATGAAAAGGTTTGCACAACAGCAAACACACATCATTACCTGAGAACATGCATGTACCAAACCTGCTCAAGCCTACTTTATTTTTATTGTTTTGATTATAGATTTCACTTTGATCCAGACCTATGACCTGCCATTGCTAATGAGTTCCTTATTAATGCAGTTAGGTCACACACTTGGTATTTTCATTCCTTCAGTTTTATCAGCGACTCTGAGTCCTTTTCAACTGAAATTAGCTGACTTTTGCATACAAGCTCATATCTTCGCATGTTCATAAATCAAATTCTATTTATTTATTTATTTATTAGTTTGCTGGAAAAAAAGAACCATAATTTCTCCTGTCTTCTGTTTGCACATGGATGCAGAATCATTGCATCACCTTTTTTTTGGGAAGGAGAGCAGATGTGACCATAGCCCTTGCTTCTTTTCCTTGCCAAGAGCAGCAGCCACAAGGTTTCCCAGGGAGCAGACCTGGGCTGCTGCACTGGAATTGAAGTCTCAAGGGAGAAAAGATCCAGGGGAAATGCAAAGGTGAAAGAGTTTTCTGTCTCAGTTTAGTCACAACAATTAAAATTAAAAGAGGGAATAAAACAGAACTGGAATTTTTTTAGACAAAAAAAATCATTTTTTCACAATTTTCTAGCAAGCATTTGCACTAAAGGGATAAAAATAAAAGTGAAAATAATTTTTAAAGGGTGTTTTTGTTTTTTTTTGGTCTGATTAAGTATCTTTGCTTCTCTCATCTTATTTTGGCTCCTCTATTAGACCATCTCCAACTGTTCCCAGCCTGAAAGAGGTTGTGGAGGGGAAGGATGTGTGACAAAACATGAATTCTTAATGAAAACTTTCATATTATGATTAGTTACTACAAAGATTTTTGTGGTTTTTGGTTTGAGGGGGTTTTGTGTGGTTTTCTTTCGTTTGTTTGTTTGTTGTTTCTGTTTGGTTGGGGTTTTTTGTTTTGTTTTTTTTTTTGGGGGGGGTTGTTTTGTTTTTGGGGTTTTTTAAAATGAAGAAGATTCCTTTTTAGATCATCTTTAAAACTTTTTTGAAGTGAGTAGGCCTTATATGTATCTTACAGCTCTTTGAAAATTGTTGTGACAAGAAAAGGAACTGAGCTCTTTTAATAATGGCATGTTATTAAGGCACTAATGATTTGGCTGTTTAAAAGTGAGCTTTAATGATTATAACTCTCCTCTTTGATCAGCAGAAAATGGTGACTAATCTGAGAGGGAAAAAGAAAACCCAAAGTTTTAAGACTCAGAGTCTCTCCTAAGCCTAGTGGCTGCTATAAACGCTCAAAGGCAAGAGAGTAAAAAGAGAATAAAGCAAGCAGCAGACAATAAGTGCAGATGTTTTATTTTTACCCTGAACTACTCCCCTGTCTAAATAACAATGAAGCAAATAAAGAAAAAAAAATATATGGTTTGACCTCTCCTCCTTTTTGAATTTCTACTCTTCCTCCACTGCAAGAATTTTCAGCTCCTCACTGATACCTCCAGGCAAATATGAGCTGAATGCAAACTCTGTTCATTGTGCCTAATACAAATTGCATTTATGGCTTGATTTTTTTTTTTTTTTTTTTTCTTTTGAAGGACAGAGCTACAGAAAGTGAAGAAAAACAAAAATGCTGTCAATAAATTTGTTTCAGAAAGATTTCTCTCCACCCCTCACCATCTGACTTGCTCTGTGCTGGCTGTTGTGGATTTACTAATGCAGGATTTCAGGGCTGGCCTCGGGTTCTGTCCCATCAACCATTCCATCAGAGACCTCACCCATCTTCTGTCCAAAATCCCACCAAGGAGGGCAGCCCTTACTGGCTTACATGTCTACCCATGATGCCAGCCAGGTTGAGTTGTCAGCCCCAAACTCCTTCTATTTATATCTTCAATCTCTTTGACTCATTAAGGGCTGTTTTCCATCCTCTGGGATGGCTTTTCCATACCCTGGGCACCATCTCCTGTGCATGGCTCTCTAACAAGGAAAACTTTTCATTCAATGATGATACAACTTTTCCTATTCCCTTCCATTTTTAGTGAAAAGTGCTTGGTGGACCTTACATTGCATTTTGATCTGACCAGGAAAAGCAAACATCCCACGAGGATGATCACACACAGCTTGAAAAGAGCATTTGCAACAGCATCTAAACACCCTGGATGACAACAGAGCTCACATGACCAACCTCCAATTTCCTCCTCTTACTTCTACCAGATTTCAGAAGTAGAATAAATTCAAAATTAAATAAAAAGACAGAATTAAACATTTCTTATGATTTTTCTTCTAGATCCCTCAGATATGATATTTTAAAGCTGCTGTTCAACTCTGCTCTTATACAGAAAGCTGAATTTCAAAATGTCTTCTTACCCCCTTGCTTCCTCCTGTCTTCTGAAATTTTAGACCAAGACAAATTTCCCTACTGTGTTTCAGAAAATGACGTTATGCATTTTTAATTATCATTATTATTTTCATACTGTGGCTTTGATTTTAGCCACAGAAAAATCTGCACTTAGAATCTGTAGAATCAAAGAGGGAGTCCACAGAATAATATTTCTATTTTTTCCTCAGAACAAATTTCTGAGATGATCAAGTAGACAGCTTCAGCTGTTAATTCTTCACTTGTTTCCCTCATTCCCCTTTGTTAATCCCAGAGGTATCAACTGATTGCTATTACAGACTTAAAATGCAACAGAGTATTTTTTTTTTTTTTGCTGTTGTGCATTTGTTTGTTGTTTTCCTGACTCACTAACATTACCAAGAAATGGTACATAACACCATAACACATTAATAGCTGTTGTTCTTCAAACATCATCATAACACAATCTCTTCTTGTATGCATTTACAAACGTTGTGTGGAAGAAATAAGGGGAGCCTGTGGTTTTTTTTGTATTTCTACACCACAGCAGAAGGAAAAGCCGATTAAAAGATTTATTCAAATATTTACATGACACACACTGTTGCAGTATTAAAATGTGAGCTTGCTCCTTTTACAAATCTCTTTAGAAGTCTTTTCTCCCCTTTGTTCCTAATGCAACTTTTAAATGGCAATCACAAGTTTCAATGACTCCAGCCTGTAATTGTGCATCCCCTCTGGTTCTTCTCTTCCCCCCTTCTCAATCCATCTTTTATTGGCCTCCAGTGGGCACTGGCAGCCCAGAAAACCACCAAGGTCCTGGCTGCATCACAAGAAGAGTGGAGAGGTCAAGGTGAGACCCCACCTGAAGAGCTGCCCCCAGCCCTGGGATCAACACAGAAAGGATGTGGAGCTGCTGGGAAGACCTCTGAGGAGGCCACAAAGGTGCTGCCAGGACTGCAGCCCCTCTGCTCTGGAGCCAGGCTGGGAGAGCTGGGGGTGTTCAGTCTGGAAATGGGAAGGCTCTGGGGAGACCCCTTCCAGTGCTCAAAGGGGCTCAAAGAGAGCTGGAGAGGGACTTGGGACAAGGGATGTAGGGACAGGACCAGGGGGAACAGCTTCAAACTGAAGGAGGGCAGGGTCAGGTGGGATATTGGGAAGAAATTCATCCCTGTGAGGAGGTGAGGCCCTGGCACAGGGTGCCCAGAGAAGCTGTGGCTGTCCCTGGATCCCTGGAGTGTCCAAGGCCAGGCTGAACAGGTCTTGTAGCAACCAGGGATAGTGGAAGGTGTCCCTGCCATGGCAGGGGGTGGCACTGGCTGAATTTTAAGGTCCTTTCCAACCCAAACTATTCTGGAATTCTATGATGATTCTATGGAGGCTCACGTAGGCGGTGTCTAAAGCATTTCCTTACTCCCATTACTGCTCCACACTTCCTGCCACGCTCCAGCCTTGCTCTGCACATCCTCTTTGCAAGGTCACCCCACGTAACCTCCAGTCACACATCTCCTTATCTTTGAACAGTTTTGTCAGTGGATGCTACATCAGTACCATCCACATTTCAAACCTCCTCCTTAAAGCTCAACTTTTTCCACAAGCCAGGGAAATAAAGCAGAAAATTGTGGCTGGCATCCCAGAAAGCATCACAGCCATCGGTACAAGCTGCACACTTCTGGAGCCAGGAGTAGCCCCGAGGTTGCAGCCTCATCTGCTCTTGCTGTCCTTTCCCCATTTTTTGGCATTCCCAAAGAAATCAGAAAATGGTTGTGAGGAGAAATTCAGACACCCTGGTGTTTGTATTACTCCATGTATGTCAGATGTCTGAGCAGTATGACCAGGACTGACGTGTGGGGAGGGAGCTGCAGCACATCCTCCTGCTCCAAGGCATTTTTGCTTTGTAAAATGGTGCAGGACATTCTCCACGGCCACTGTGGTGCAGTGGAAGGCAACAAGTTACCTTGAACACTGGAGGCAATTAAGTAGACATATTTACAGAATAAATGTGAAGATGTACATTGGATTGTATTGTGGATGTTAGCATTCCACAATATTAATTCCTAATGTTCCTGAATGCATTCAGATATCACCCACCTTGAATAACAGGCATTTTAGGCTTCTTATTAAATACAAAGAGATGCAGAGCCATAAAAAAAATCAAATGCTCTGTGTAGAGGCATTTAGCTGAGCAGAGCTGGGAGAGAACCTAAATCTGATCTATCCTCTTGTGAGTTCTGAATGTGTTACCTTCCCTATCATCAATGGCCAGTGATCAAAGTCTCATGAATATTCCAATGGAACACTGGCTGGAATACTTTGAAAAACCATTAGCCATGAGTACTGCAGACCTTAACTGAGGATCTCAGCTAAACCCATTCTAACTCAGCTTGTATTTGTTCCACGTTGACAGTCAGCAGCACCATCATCAATTTTACACCAATTTCAAGGACCAGCAAAAGTAATCGCTTCTGTTCCTTGACCACTGAAGAAAAGAAGTCCCATATTAAAATTTATCAAAGCTATGAACTGCAGACATATGGAGCCAAACATCTTAGTTCAAAGGCACTTGATAAATAGTATATTATGGTAAAGCAATTTATCCTCCCTCTCTGTTGCCAATTGCCACTGTATTTCCTGCTCTCCTTGTCCCAGCTTTTCCTCTAATCCATGTTTCTGTGCCATGTCTGGGCTCTGAAGTGCTCCCAGTGATCAGTGGAGACACATTCTCTGCCCCTGGAAATGCTCTCCTTAACACAGGTCTGATACTTACTGTGCTACTCTGAATTGATAATTAGTTGATGTAAAAGATGAGTATCTGTGCTGCAAAACCCCTAACTGGGCAAGTTACCAGCTCACTGGGGGAAGCAGGTATTTTCCTGGTGGTTGTGCATTAGACTTGGTCTGGAATAACCAAAACATCAAACAGAGTTCAGCTTGATAAAGTGCTGAAACCCTGCCAAAAGTAACGTGCTTGGATGAGAAACATAACAAACGTGGCTCTTCAAGAGCTGTATGAATGGCAGAATCTTTCTTCTCTCAATTTCAAATTCAGTTTTATGAGAATAAACTTTCATGAAAAGTTCTTTCACTCCCTGTGTGATATGAAAGCAGCTTAGCAGCTCAAGTTCCATTGTGAGCTCATAGGAGAATATATCAAACCATCACCACTAAACATCTAACAGAACTTGCAGGCACAGAGATGTAAAATTAGCCACACTCAGAAAAGATATTCTTGAGTGCAGCAAAGGGAACCATTTAGAATGAGTAAATTTTCTACCATGCCTTAGTTGTTTTATGGATAAAAGCAGAATTTCTGGTTCACGACACAACTGAACTCCTAACACATGGACCTGAACATGCAAGAATAGCAGGGCTTGACCCTGTGCCACTACAGGAAGTTTATCTCAGACATAAAGGCTTGGGATCACACTCTGAATTTCTTAGCGTTGGAAATGGTCCCCTCTGTGCGAGCAGCAACTCATTCAGAACTCAGCTTGCAAAATAGGTTTTAGTATGGATGCTTTTGTGATTTCTTAAATCAAGTAAACCCACCAAGTTACCCAGACAGCAATACCACCCTAAAACTCTGACACCAAAATAAGTCTCAACTATGATCAGCATGAAAGAGTTAAAAGAAAAAAAGAAGGACAGAAAGCAAAAGACAAAAGAAGGGAAGGGGAGATTTTTAAATAGCCAGAAGGCTTTTTCATTATCTGTTTGCATTCTGGATCAAAACCAAGTCAAAAACTAACATAATTAATATATAAATTGGGGTTAAGCAGGTAAAATGTATGTTAGGTATCTAATTAACAGAACAATATACATCAGATAATTAATAAAAAATGGAAAAAAACCCCAGAAATTAAATAACTGCTGATCTGCAAAACACACACTCTGATAAAATTTTCCACGCAGTGTTTTCACCACAAAATAAGTGGACACTGCTGAATAAGAATCACACTGTGAAATACCATGACCACCTGTGGCCTTTCCTAAAGGCCAGCACTTCCCTCTCCCTAAACCAGCCACTCTTCACCTTGCACATGGCCCTGAGCAGGTGACTGAGCAGGAATGGTTTGTGGCCAGCAGATAACAACTGAAGGAAAAGTGTCTCTCATTTTTCTGTCCCTGCTCACAAAACCAAGGGCTTGGGCACAATTCCTGCATCCCTGGCAGATAAGACTCGCTAATGGCAAGCTTTGGATTCATCCAGTAAATCCAGCACAGAATATACAAGTAAAGGCATAGAAAAAAAGGCTGCTGTCAGCAAATTTGAAAGCTTCAAGTTCTTTCAGAGCAGAACTTGCAGAAAATCAATTTCTGCGTGAATTTCCATTTTTCTTTTAGAGCAACTCTGCAGTCAGATCAAGTCAAGCTTACCATCTGCTGCGCAGAGAAATACAGCTATACTCAAGATCACATTATCAAACTTCTTAGTAAACTTTACATGCAAGCTGTTCCTGTCAGAATTGAAGTCATTGTGATAAAGCTTCTTAATATTCGTTCAGGCTTTAAATAAAGACTGACAAAAGTCCACATATGGATGACAAGCTGTTCTACTGTAAATATTTTTGTATTTGTTGAGAAGGGGCTTATGGCAGTTTAGGACATATTCCATCAGGGATTTTGGTCTGAACTACTTACTGACTAATAAAACCAAGACAAAATCCTTGTTCAATACTCCTCACCAAAATTTAGTTATAAATTAGCTTGATCCTGTTCCTAGTCCTATTTAGTTATGCTTTTACATCATTATTGCCTAAAAACTTTTTCCAGCTGGTGGATGTTATAGAATGGAAGACATTTAGCACTCTGTATTTAAGCAAGGCTTAATTCCCAACTGGCACTGAATGTAGTTATCTATGAAACAGAAAATGGTAATATTACCATTAGAGCTGACCCTCTAAAGCATAATAAAAGTTCTTCCACTATTTTTGTATCAATAAACTCATTACACTAATTTCCAATATTCCTGTAAATGAGGGGATAGAGCATAAAAACCCTTCAAAAATTCCTTTCCCACATCCTCTAGTTAGAAACACAAGTTACAGAAAAGCAAACACAAAAGCAAATGTTGTCACAAGCAGGGATTAAATTGCTTTTTCAGTTTTGATTCCATTTTCAGAAGTCACAAGGCACATGCTGCAATAATTATTGCAATTAACACAGTTCCCTATTTGCTCCAAGTTCATTACACATTATTGCTTTAATATAGCAACCATGCAAGTAACTCAATACAGCAAAGAAAAAATAGCTTTTAAAACACCTGCATGAAACAGTTACATGATGTGCAGTCACAGACAACGGTGCCTCATGTGGAATAAATCCTAGTGCAAAGAAAGAACCTTACCCTGATGTTGGATCAACTGCTATGGCCTTGGGGTTGCTCAGGTCCAGCTCGATGAGGGTCACACACACTGACCCGTTCTGGCTGCAGACAAAGATCCTGCCACTGACGTGATCCACAAAGTAAAAATTCCCCGTGACCCAGTCGATCGCTATTTGCTGAACATCTGCCAAAAAAAAAAAGGAAGAAAAGAAAGAAAAAGGAGCTCAGGAGTGCAGTTTCAATCCAAGTAAGAGACTGCTGGCTGCTCTGCCAGCTGATCCTCCACTCGCTTAAAGAGCTCCAGTTGCTTTACATCTGTTATGGGGTTTCTAATAAAGAATCCAATTCTCAATACACAAATAGGGGTTGGAGGAATCTTTCCTTTTTAAGTACAGACATCTGACTGCAACCTCAGTGGTATGAAAGATACACATTTGCTTTGAGCTCTCTTAAATATTTTTAAGTCTGTCATTGTGAACTTTTAATGGTCTCCTCAGAAGCAGCACCACTGAACGACGGTGCACCTGTAAAACACTGATGGTACCAGATTTTTGGGGGAAGGCAGCTCTGAAGCCACTGAGATTCCAAATTTAGTGTTCTAGGATGTCTGTCAGACCCTGGGGATGGGACATTGGTAAAGGTTAAAGGAATTTGTTGGTTATATTTGAAGGCAGACCAGAAATACTTAACAGAAATTTAAAAAATGTGATATGCACGTCTAAAACCACATTATCTATGAATTCATTTTCATTTAAAATACTTTTTTCTTGTAGTTCTCGAGTATCTGGATGCTGATTTCTGATAGTTGCGTAGCACTGGAGTAAATTTATTTGTGATAATATAGAACCATTCACTAACAACCAAGTTTTCTTTCTCAGGACACTGTGGACACTCAGCACCCTAACACAACTGCTCATTCCATCCTTTTCCTTGTGGGATCCTGGAACCACACTCTGTAAATGCCTTTTAAATCCTCCATTTTTCTTATAAATCAACTGATCTGCCCAAACACCATCTTACTGTTATAGTAAGCAAAAGTACAGACAAGTGCAAAGGACATAACTTTTTAAATTTTATTTAACTAAGATTTCTTCCTCTTCTTCTTGACAGTACTGTATTGGTACCACTCTGTAGGACAGAATTAATTATTCTTTAATAAAAAATACCACAATTAATAGAAAAATATTTCCTGTTAAATGTTTTCAATGATCGATATCAGTTATTTTTTATTTTAAAAAATTAAATATGTTTATTATATTACAGTGCTCTTAAAATAGTGCTAACATAAGCTGAGATTCAGTCATGATGAGAGAATCCAGATGTGATAAAATATCATTACACATAGTAGCTTTTGGGGTTTTCCTAACTTTTAGTTTTCTGTATGTTTATAATCCTTCAGATGGGGGATTTTTAGGGTTGCTTTCCACAATCCAATAAAAAACTGTTGCCCCATCACATCCACGCTGCACTGGACAGTAGAAAATAAACTTGATTGAACAAAAATTGTATTCGATGAATTTTTGAGAATAACTCAGGGCCTATGATCCTTGTACTTGCATAAAACAGACATGGAAGATCATTTGTTGTCCTTCAGAGTGCAGGTGACTTAAATAAGATTTACTCAGTGAAATACCAGGAACATCAACTGAATCCCACCTCAGCCACCCCATTACACAGTTCACTGCTGTCTTCTGTCTCTCCCATTCCTGCCCTTCCACTACTCATTTCCCTTTTAATTCAAAGTGAATATTGTGCCTGATAGGTTCTATTACCAGGATCTGCTGAGCCAGAATAAAGAAATGCTCCATTTAGCCCAATATCCAAACTCCAGAGGAGGTCAATGTCAGATGCACTGTGAGATATGTGAGCATTGATATATTTCAGACAATAAGAAGAAAACACTNAAAAAAAAAAACCCCCCCCCCCCCCCCCCCCTCCCTTTTTCCAAGCTAAACATAGGACATGCTTTTAAAAAAGTCAGAAGAAAACTCTGTGCCTCTGGAAATCATTAATAGTTGAAGCATTTTCAATGTGCCTGCTTACCATTTTCTGAAGTTGGATTCATGGAATGAAAAATTTATGGATTACTGATTCAGGGAGACTTTTGAAAATTGCAGATAATTTCAGAAAATATTGTTTAAACAGGACAAAAGGTACAAAAGGGATCCAATTTCAAACATTTGTAGAAATAAAACTAGTAATTAAATTCCTGCAATGAGAGCTCTAGAAGATTGCTGTACACTGGGAAGTGGATGAAAAGGAACAAGGTTAAGTAGCAGCCTGCTGGAGGAGGGTGTGTTTCTCTTATTGTGTGAAAAATGTACCTATTTTTAGATAAATGTGATATATACGTGAAAGGCACATCACACACAGGTTATTGCATTTGTTAACATAACAGTACTTACAGTTATAAACTGTTTGCTCTGTTCTTTCCTTAGATTTTTGGTAACATATTACAAGAAATTGCACCAAACAGCTTGGTTTTTTATGGAAACCAAGAACAATTTGTTCAAGGTCATATTAGGGACAAGCATTTGCATTAGGAAGTTAAAACTGAGCTCAGCATTCCATGAAAAGTGAGACACCATAAACTTTGTGTCAAACAGCAGTGGTAGCTGTGAACATTTATTTATCCAGGTTCCCTGCCCAGCAGGATGCCTTTGGGAAGGGCACGGAGCTCCCAGCAGCACGGGCCATTGGAGAGGTTTAGGCTCATTCCAACTGCACTCCTTGTAAAGCTGCTCCTTCCAGAGCATGCCATGTTTCAAGACTTTTGTCACGGAGTTTCCAGAAAAAACAACACATTTATTCACAGTAATTTTTTCCAGAAGAACAGACTTCCCCAGAGAGATGTTCTGCTATGCAAAGAGCACTTCCCTCCAGACTAGCCCGTCACTGCAATGCCTCAGGTTTTAGTTTTTGTATTTTTCAGATGCTGTGATGCTTTAGTGTGTAGTTCTGAGCTTCATATTAGGGCATAGCAAGATCTCTTCACAGAGTAGAGAGACAAAACAATTCCTTCTCTAGCTTGGACCAAGGACAAGTAATCCAATTTGAGGCCTAAGAGCATAAACAACATGGACTGAAGAGAGAAAAACAAGGAGGATGGGACTTCATAGTCTAAAGCTATAACTGGACAATTATTGCCAATATGCAAATGGACCAGAACTTATAAAAGTGTGAGACCTCATTTATTTTGTCCATTTTGTGACCATTTTGGGTTCATCTTGTGTGTAGGCCCGGCTGGGCTCTTGTGCTGCCCCAGGTGCACCCATTGAGGCCTTCTAATAAATCCCTACTTTATTCTTTAACTCTGTTCTAGCTCAGCCTCCACAAGGCACCAAGTGCCATCAGCAATCCCTGGGGGCACTGAGCACACAGTGACATTTCTGTGCTGTAGACACCAGATCTGCCCTGGGGTTTGTCTCCGTTCTGTGCCCCCTGCACTGGACACATCCACCTTCTCACAACAGAAGATTGTAAAGAATTGGCCAGGTCCACCCCCCCACCAAATGAAATTCTACAAGAGAAATCCCCTCAGCTGGCAGATAATGGGTTTTGTGAATCCCATTTTCATCTCCATGGTTTGGTTTTGGTTTCTGCTGTGAATGGCTCCCCAGTTATCACAAGAGTAAGGCTCTGGTTGAACTGGGGACTTCTGAAATATATATAAAACTTCTTGTGCTCAAGAAGTTCCTGAATTCATTTCATGCCTGTTTCTGGATTCATATATAAACCCCTCTATGTGCAGATGTCTGGTCCACTCACATCTTTAAAGTAATTAATCTTTTTTCTTTCATTCACACGGTTTCAGAAGTCTCTAAAAAGAAATGTCTCCCCTTGAAAACACACATATTTATTCTGAGAAATCTTCTATATAGTTCTGAGGGCTTTTCCTATATTAATAAGAGTTTCCTTGGATCATTTCTGCCAAATGTGATCATCTTTCCTTTATTACTTTCTAAAAACTAGGATTTCCTCTTAAGGACTTCATAAAGAATAGTTAGGACAGCATATAGGTTAAATTCTGCTCTGCTTAATGACATTATGTAGACTGTGTGTGTAAAAGTAAAAGTGCATCTGGAAGTGAATTTTTCCCATGTCTTTTAAATACATAGACATGATTAGACCTTTAGAGAAAATAATAATTTCATATGAGGGCGGCTAAATCTTCAAAGGGTCCTGGAAATATATCTTATGGCCAAACCACAGTTTATGGAAATCAGAGAAAAATAGAATGGCTCTCTTCTTTCACTTTGATTTTCCAACATTTATCTTGTACTCTATGAATTATTACATTTATTCCCATTTCAAATCAAGACTAGCACAAGACTTCAGATCTTCAGCAGAAGAGAGGGAAAAGCAGTGACATATTCCTGTATTTCTGTTACTGCTGTATTCAAGGATTCTGCCCATGCACTATTAAAATCAGTGTTATATTAACAGATTTCATTTTTCCCAGATGTAGAAACAAAAATTAGCAAACTTTTTCCTGTTAAAAACTTCAGTATAAACATTCCTTATTTTTAATGTAAGAACTGGTCTGAGCAAACTACTCAGTGGAATTCTTGAGTTGTTGGAGTGTTTTTGAGAAACTTCTGAGTGAACTGGGGAATGATTTTGGATGAAATGTAATTAAATTTAAAATATTCCTTGAACTCTCCATATGCTCCTTGTCAATGATGAAAGAGATAGACCATTTCTCACTATTTTAAGGGAAAGAACTTAGATTCTATTGCCTTATATAGTACATTTTTCCTTATTCTGGACATTACTGCAATGAAAACTTTCTCATATATGCATATATAAATCAGTATTAATTTCATATTTCTATTTTCCCCATATTAATATATATTTAAAATATATATTTGAATGTGCTTAAAACAATCTTTGTCTTTGACACAGAAATGCTGGGCTGCTTTGAGTTTTTTGTGGGTTTTTGTTTGTTTTGCTGTGTTTTTTTTTTTTTTTTCTTTTGCAAAAATTTATCTTAAAAGAAGAATAATTTTAAATATTTAAATTACTAATTTTTCTTCTATAACCCCTATATCTCCTTTCTGAATGCAATGTCCAAACTGGCATGGCCTGACATAGTTTAATTTATTATCTAGTGAGGAAAAAAGAGATAAAATTATGTATTTATCAGGGAACAAACAAATTTTATTGCAAAGAAAAGCAAAAAGCCACTTGGGAATGGTTTTTGCCGCCACTGAGTAAAAAGCCAAGTTTGGAACAAGGCAAGGAGCACCAAGCCTTTTTCTTTTTTTTCTCCAATAGCCAGTGATGGTGAGAGCAGGTAAGAAGTGTTAAAACACAGAAATGACAAGCTGTGAAATCCTGCAGCAGCACTGCCTTTGCTGTGCCACTCTTTTGACATTAATATTCCTAATTAGCAGCCCAGACAGCCTTGTACTGACACTGTGCCTTGGGAAAGTGAAGCTGGAATGGATTTTCTCTGTGCCTCTTCTACTACCAAGAATTTGCCATAATTCTGTCTGCAATACCACTTAAAAAATATGATTTTTATTAAAGATGTCACCATTCAATAAGTCAGACACACTGGTGTCTCAACTTTTAATAGCCATGTCCGGAGTGATTATTACAGAATTTGAAAAATGAAAAATCAAGTGAAAAATATCCATCCATCTTTTTCAAATTACTCATCCTCAAATATCTGATTCCTCTGAATTAAATCAGCCTTAGCAGATATTCTTTGTTAGAAGCATAATGCAGAACCTAAAATATACTAAATTTAAATAAGCACTTTAAAGCCTCTAGACTTCAAGTTCCTCAAAAGAAGAGAAAGCTTTTCCTTTTCTTTGTGGAGTAAAATCATTTCAATTTCAATCAGTTTGGTTACTGACAAAAATATCGTTGGCTTTCTTTCAACCCTGGAGCATGATATACTGCATTAAAAACCTGTAAATGTGAACACTGAGACAATAGCAGTTTCTCCAAGCTAAAGAATTTTCAAAAATATAAGAATAATCTAAATATTATGAATACTTAATGAAAGCATCCTGATGGCTCAGAAAGGCACGAAGTCTCTCAGAGACGTGGTCGATTCAGGCACTCTGAGATTCAGGCATTCAGCTCCCCACCAGGTACAGAAGAGAAGAATTGTGGGCATTTGGTGAGGACCTGGAACAGGCTGGGGCTGCCCCATCCCTGGAAGTGCTCAAGGCCAGCTTGGATGAGATTTGGAACAACCTGGGACAGTGGGAGGTGTCCCTGCCCAGGGCAGGGGAATGGGATGTTCTTAGAGGTCTCTTTCAACCCAAACCATTCTGTGACTCCATGATTCTACACTGGCTCAGGTGGAATATTGAGCAGGTACTGAGAGAGAAATGTGAAAGTGGGGCTTTAACAAACTTCCTTCTTCCACTGGGAATCCAAAAAACCAATATTAACAACAATGACAACAACAACAATCATCAACAACATCCTCTTCTAACAAATTCCTTTACACAGCACTCCGTGGAAATGTGATGATGCCCCAGATATGTTTGTGCCTTTCCCAGGAATTTTACAGCAGGCTATCAAAATCTGGTCCTAAATTCTTTAGCATTCTTAAGCACATTTCTTCTTTTACTTTTGTTATAGAATGGTTCTATCAGGGAATGCATCGAGTTTCTGGAATGAGTAAGATGAATGAAATTTCTGTAATTAGGTCCTGCTTCACAGAGCTGGCTGTGATGCCAACGGGTTAAACGAGCAAGGAAAAAGTGTGAAACAATTAAATAAGGGCCTTGTGAGTGGCCCTATCTTGTAATCCTCACTGTTAAGATTTTTATAGAGGGTGAATTTTCTGACATCAATCTCATGTCAGAAATAAGTAAGAATAGCTGAAAACCATAACATTCCTAATTTCTGCATTACTGAGTCTCAAACACATTGCCCAGTGATTGCAAACCTGTAATGGGGTCCCAGTGGCCTGTGTACATGCTGAACAATAAAGACAGATTTATAGAGGTACAGGCTATAACAGTCTTATTTTTTTTTCTTTTTAGCTGCACATTCAACAGCTTCTTATAAATCTAGTGAGACTGTAAATCAAACCCAGTTATTTACTTCAAAGCAGTTAAGTCACCCACTGTTAAAATTAAAGCATAATTCAGCTGCAACAGGCATCCCATCAAGCACGTGGCCTCCAGAGCTGCTGTGGGCACACGGCGTGGCTGCTCCAGGCTGTGACATTCCCTTCCTTCAACCACCTTCCAGCAAAGCCAGAAATCCTCCACCTCCCACCTCCCTAGGACTGCCCCCTGCATGGGTTCTGAACCCCATAAACCATCATCACACAACAATAGAGCCACTTAAACGTTCTTCCACAGACGGGCTAAACAGCAGATTGTTACAATGCAAAGAGATGACAATAAATATGTGGAGTTACTTTCAAAGTGCAAAGCATTTAAGGGGAATTACTTCCAGAGAAAATTTGAAGGGTTTAATACCAGAGGTAAGCAACGGTGCTTTAAGAAACGCTTTTGGGGAGATAATTTAAAAGTGAATTATGTCTGACAACTCTTAAAGAATGGGTTAGGCAACAAAGGTAAGTCACACTGCACTTTTTTTTGTAGAAGGCAACATTTGTCAGTGAACACCCATTCACAGGATCCAGATATGCTGTAGGTCCTTGCAGGTACTATGCAGGCCATAATTTTGTAGGATAATTTCATCTGGAGCCCGCTCTAGCTGCTCTTAGCAATGAATGGTATAGACAATACGAAATGTAGGACATGCCATGACCCACTGGTGTAAATCAATCCCAAAGGACATTATTACACTCAGTTTTAACCAGAAGGTAATACTGACCACAGAGTATTTAATTTTGTTATATAGATGCATTCACATTGGGCACAAAAGTCTTTGTCTTCATCTCAAACGTATTACAGGAAAAGGAGAAGAATAACACTTCAACAAACAAACAAAGCACACCACAAAAAAAACCCCAACCCAACCAACCAACCAACCAACCAACCAACCAAAAAAACCCCAACCAACCCACC
The DNA here is from genome assembly GCA_013398275.1 of Promerops cafer. Classification (NCBI taxonomy): domain Eukaryota; kingdom Metazoa; phylum Chordata; class Aves; order Passeriformes; family Nectariniidae; genus Promerops; species Promerops cafer. The sequence goes on along the minus strand of VZSE01009345.1, from coordinate 2,345,409 downwards.
AATTAAAAAACCCCCACAAAACCCCCAACATTGTTAAAATAAATAGAACTTGCTTTTAATATAATTAAAATCTGCATAGAGTCAATTTTAAATCCAGCTTGAGAATTACAACTTAGACAATACCAGACAATCTAAAAATATTCTCAATAACAAAAAATACGACCTGCACAGTTGGCGAACATACACCTCATTTCTTCACACATTATTTTGGAAACAAAAACCTATCATGTACTTTACTAGACAAAAAGCCTCTTTTTTAGGGCTGCTAATAAAAGAAAAAACAAAAAAAATGCTTCTTATATTACAGACACTGAGCTTTTTCTTCATCTTTTCCTTTCCCCCTACAGAGGGATAACCACACCACGCCATCAGCAGGCTGGCACTCCTGCAAGACTGGAACCACTGCTCAGCACCTACAGAAGTCATCTGAGCAAAACAAACAAATAAAATCTTTCCTGCCTACTAATGTTGCCAGCAGACAATAACTAATGCATCTCATGTAAACATTACCTCATCCTCCCTTTCTGCCTCTCTGTCCTTTTATTTTTTTCACCCATTTATTACATATTTTCAATATCAAAATAGTAACCTTTGAGAAGAAGACTGTTATTCATTATGTGTGACCTGACCAACAGAACAGACAACTGCCCAGATTTAAAATATGACACTGTTACTGCACTTAAAAGTAATAATAAAAAAAATCCCTTGCTAACTTATTTCCAGTAATGCAAGAAATAAAAATAAAACATGGCTTTAGATTTATACATAATTTTTTTTCTATCCATTTTCAACCAGACATCAGGACACTGGTTTTTTGTTGTTGTTTATTTATTTATCTCATCACCACAATAGTGCTGCTATTGGTCTACCTGAGCATTATCTTGAACCAGAATGGCAGCATAGATCCCATTTAAAATCTCATAAATCACTCACAGTCGGTGCTTCCAGAAATATGACTCCAACTCAATGTGCTTATATGTCAGAACCTGACCTTTGCTTTCAGAAGGTTCCCAGCCCTTCCCAAGCCTGGCCACTCCAGGAAGATGTGAGCCCATAACCCCACCTCTTCACAAGCCCTGAAGTCCCAGGTACCTTGTGCTGACCACTCCCACTTTTGTGTATCCCCAGCATTTCAGCATTTCAGGTTTTTATCCTCACAGTGTCTGTTGTTCTCTGTTATTCTACACTTAGAGGGGAAAAGACAAAACACAGGTCTGCTGCCAGCATATTGCCTTTCTTCCTAAATCACTGCTCCTTTCATGTAAACAGTAAAAGCAAATTGTCCCAGTCCTTGCAGAGAAGTGCAGAGGAGAGACACGAATAGGCACCGCACCCTTCTCCAGGTCCCCTTGTATCCTCCTAGCAATAATTTTTGCCCAGGAAATTTTTGCCTACCCTGATGTAAACTCAGCTCTGTGCTGAGTGATCCCAAAGGCAGCACAGGCCATGGTGCAGCACTGAGAGGAGCAGGGACACAGCCCCAGGTGCTCCTCAGACCCTTGTCCCTGCAGGCAGCAGCAGCTCTGCTCTGCAGCACACGGATCACAGCGCATTCACAGGCTGTCATAAAATACATTTTCTCATTACTGCATCTTACTTGAGTTGCCTTTTCTCAGTGAGTTCGATTCTGAAGGTAATGCAGTGGTTATAACTGTTTAAAACAAATCTGAATTCTGCAACCAGTTGTACAGACTCAATGACTAAACAGTACCATCTCCGAAGAGTCTTAAAAGGAAAATACATATTTTCAGTATATGCACAACTAGAAGGGAAAAGGCACTAAGAGAAAGGGCACTAATCTTTTATAACACATTATACTTATCTCCTTATATATCAATAGAAAGAACTCACGCAAATTAAAAATTGGGATAATACATTTAAAGAAAAGAGCAATAAATTACACTCAAGACAAGTCCAAAATTGCCAAAAAGAGTGAGGATGCCCTGAACTGCCAATTGTGGCACAGATCCCCACACACTCCTCAGTCAGCTCATTATTTTTGCTTACACAGTGTGACAGAGAAGTTGTGGAATTACACATGCACAGAGAACCCAAACTTTGTCCCCAGCTCAGAGCTGTCACAGTGAATGCCTGGCCCAGCACACTGAGTGGCAGCTGCTGGGTGACATGCTGATAACTCTCAGGGCATCAATTTTATGCAAGCAAACTGACCCTTGGCATATCCTGTCCTTATCATTTAATTGCTTACAATGGGTCCAACACTTTCTTTTTTTCCAGAACAAAGAAGATCAGAAGTCTGACTTTAGCAAAAGTGATCTACTTCAGATAGAACATTTGTTACACGTAATTTGTCAGTTTTAGAAACGTGCTTCACTCAACTATTAAAAATGTGCAAGAAAAAATGAGATTTTATTTTATTGAACTCAGCTGAAAAATAGTGAAAGGGACAAACTTTGTTGTTATATTTTATTTATTCCATGATGATGGCATGATCCATAATGTTTTCAGCATTTCAAGCTCTACTCCAAAGCTGAAGTCACAAGAAAGTTCTAAATCAAATTTGTTTCGTCCCAAGTAGAAACCCAGAGTTTTATATATTGAGAACAAAAACAGTAATTCCACGATCTGGAGATATTATTTGTTGGCCAGTCATTGATTCTGCCAGTCAAAGGAGTTAAAAACTGAAGAAAGCAATCCTATATTAAATCCCCACAATCAGATGGTGGTTTTAATTTGTCATGCCCATCACAATCTAAATAATAATCACAACTTTGCAAAATATGCAATTCATCTTTTTGTAAGGGCTCCTGATAAAGTGATAGGGAAAGAACAAGTCCTTTATTTATTCTGACACACACAAACTTTTGGTGTGTCTCTGCCACAGAGTCCAGTCCAGCACAGAAATACCCAGGCTGCTGTGAGTACTGAAAGCAGATCAGGCAAGACCTTAAGGTGCTGGAGCAACTGGTTTTAATTTCATCACATATGTAGCTTCTCTTGCAGATTTACTTCCATTAATGCAATTATTCATTATTATTCCTTTCTGAAAAGCATGCTCTCTGTTTACCCTTTTCCCTGCAGTAGAACAAAGCCTCAGATCAAAACCTGAGTTTCGAAACACAGCGATTTCCAGAGGCCACAGGTTTGATCGGGAGTCGCAATATTTGTGATTCTAGTCTGTGACTCTTCTCATTGCATAAGACATACNTTTTTTTTAATTTCTTTCCCTGCTGTTTCTCCAACATTTACAGCAGGTGGAATGAGTGGTTCAGCTCTGCCGTTCCCCGTGGGTCGTGTCCCTGCAGACTCAGATCTCTGCGTAGCACAGAGAATTCCTAACACTGCTCAGGCTCATTGCTAACAAAATACTGTTCCCTCATGGCTTCAGCTCCTGATAAATCTCTGTCTGGGATGGACTTTGCTCTGCAATTGCTCGGGTGCTTCGTTTTTTATATCTAAACATGGTTCCAGTTATGATGTTGGATGTAAACAAACCGTATTTTGGAGTTTATAGTTTTTATGTCCCCTTTGCTCCTATAAAGGCAAAAGCACTTTCAGAGAAGACACAGACTTTTTAAAGTTTTCTGCAATGTTGAACTGTGCCTCAGGAAAAATCTTTAGGAGGCAGAAGAACTCATTTAGTGACACAATCTAAAGTGCATTATGAAAAAGACAAAAAAGCCCAAAACCAAGACTTCTTGACTTCTTCACTTGACTTTAGTGGGGTGTTTTAAGTTTTTAATGAAGTCTGAATTAAATATTTGCATTAATAAATAAATATCTGTGTGGCAAATTTGCTGTCAATTAGTCTAAATGAAGCAAACTTGGTTAGCCACACATGTAAGTTGCATTTACAAAGATATTTTACCACTCAAGAAGACAACCACTGGCTAAATCGTAAGAGATGTGAAATTTATAGACACAATAATAAAGCACCAGTAGAAAGCAAAAAAAAGTTATGCATATGTAATTAGCACAATGAAATAGTCTGCAATATTAATCATTTATTTTATTGCCATTAAGAAAGTTTCCAAGAGTGCATTTGAAGCCTCAAGTCCATAAACAACTTTACTGAAATGGGCAGCTTACAAGTGCTTGTCTCTTGTTTGTCTCCATATCTCTCCTCACTGGAAGAAAGGCAGAAGACAAGTTCCTGTGAATGCTGAGGAAATGTGGAATGATTCCAAGAATAGTTCCAGTGGCTACCAAGTAAAGAACAAAATGAAGCCAACACGGTGCATATGGATGTTTTATGAGTCTAATCCTATAAAGCATTCAGTAATTAATGCCACATTTCAGGAAAAAAAAAATTACTTGTGAATTTGATTTTTGTTTAACCAATACTTCACTGCTGTTGTATATTAAGATATAAATGCTTTTGTAAAATATTCACTACAAAACTGTGATTTACATTAGCAGAAACCTACTTATCTATACATTACATGTCTATAGCCCCCACAATTATTTTATTCCACCTTAGAAACCCTGTTAATAAAATCAAAATGTTACTGTTTTACAAGCAGCATAATAATTCAATTTGACAGAGATGAAGAGTCCCTCAGCATTCTGACTGATAACGATTAATTTATGTGGTTACTGCTACTATGACAAAAAAGTCCTTTTTTCTTTACAAAACCCTTCTGCTGCTGTGGGAGTTTGCTTGCTTGCTCTTGGATTTCCTCCCTGGAGCAAGAGCTTTTCCACCCAGGATGGGTTGGGATGCAAGGAAGACATAAAAAGATCCACTCATGTCCCACTTCAGGACAACAATGAATCTGGAATTAAGAAGGAGGTCCAAAAATGGTGAGCTAGGAAATTGATAAGACAGGGAAAAGGGAATACGACAATTCAACACTGGTAATTTTTGTCTCTTTGCAGAGACAGAATTCAGGACACTGTTCCAGGCAGAGCCTAGGAGTTTAGAGAAGGGAAAAAAGGGAAAAAAAAACAAAAGCAATCAAAAAATTGCACTGAGAAATGCCATTGAGATGAGGCTTTTTATTTCCTGTGCTCAGTCTGAGGTTTAACTGTCCAGGACACAACTACTGAAGAGTAAATAAAAGAACAGACATCATGCCAGCTTTGCTAGGAACAGTAGACAGACACAGGGTTTTGATCAATGTCAATGCAAGATCAATTGTGGAAGCTGGATGAGTAACAAAATTTGAAAAAAAAAAGTAACATCACATCTTTGAATGACTAAAAAAATCCATTTGTGGCAATTAACAATCAGCTAATAAGTAGCTCTGGTGTCAAAAAAGATTAAGTGTGGCTAACCTAACTTTGGAGGGAAATGCCACCAATTCAGACTCTCTGCCATGGGAGCTTGTACCTCAAAGTGACACAACACAGTGTTGTGGTGACAATACTCAAACCAGTAGAACAATTTCCAAGCCAGATGGAAAAGTCTGTACCCAAAAGATGCAGCAAAAGCAGACAGATCCTTCCCAACTAATATTGAGAACCCCCTAAATGAAGAAAGGCCCTCTCAGGGTTTCAGCTACAGAGATTATAACTTAACTTTTGTACAAACAGCATTGAGAATTGAGGTATAGACCTGATTATATGAACATTATTCATTAGAAAAAGATGATAAATTTGCAGTACACACCACAAAGGATGATACCCAAGTAACTGTGCTCGTTGGAGCAGAAAGGTTGAATGAAGAGATGTTAATTACCCTTATCCTTCCACTAACCCTGATAACCATCAAAAAGGCTGTGCAGAACCAATAATCAGCAAAGACAAGGAGCTGAAGAGAGGAGCACACTGATAAAAGGAGGTTTCTGTACAGGCCTAAAAGTCCATGCTGTACTAGGAAAACACCTTATTGAGGCTGTAGCAAATCTGGATCAAGAGTTCTGTAAGGTCAGGGACACCAGAATGAGGAATAAAAGTATGGGCAGTTTAAAGAAAGCATTTCCCATATCATGGAGCATGGACCTCCAAAAAAGTTTGGACTTGGGCTTAAAATATCTAAAAGCACATGGAAATTAAAATAAAATGTAAACAGGGAAACATGAAAATCCCAACAGACACTGAGGAGAACATGAGGAAGATGTAGCCTGACATATAGGACAGAGAGGGACCAGCTATGACCCAGGTGGACCAAATCTGGTTCCCTGTGGAATATCAAGTTCCAGAGCAACAGCCCGTGCTGGAACCTGTGTGGGACAACATTCACAAGCCACCTGGAAGATGACATGAATAACAAGGTGATGAGGCCCAATAAAAATGAGATTTCTAGAACAGCAAAGAGGATGGTCTGTTTTGAAGAACTGCAGGAGCTTAGGAGACTGACTGGTTGGACAGTGAAAGGAGATGGGAAATTCAAGTTGAATAAACAGTTAATGAGAAAATTATCCTAGTTTTGTATATTTACTCATGGTTCTGTCTAGAGCACTTAAGAATGAGATATTGACACTATTAAAAAAAAAAAAAAAATTAAAAACCTAAAGCCAAAAAACCAAGAAAGCCCACCTTTGGACAAAGTAAGAAAGTTCATTATCCCAAAAACAGCATTTGACCAGTCTTCTCAGAAATGCAAGGACAGCAATGCAAGAGCAGCCAGAGCCTGAGAAGTCCACACACAGGAAAAATATTCTGTGATATTCCCTTAGGACACTCTTCTCACCTCCCATCCATGCCCCATGACTGATTCAGGTGCTCTGAACACTACTAGAGAACCATGTGAGGTATAAATGACTTTTGACATGAAACCTTCTCCTTTCTGTGCATCTTCAAGGCACATGGGCTGTCTGTCACAGGAGAAGAAAGCAAACCCACATTCTACATCTGTGTGACAGCTCTCAGTGCCTGTCTGCAGGCAAGTTTGGGGCAGACTATGTGGGAATAAACACTTTCCCCCAGATCTTCACAGTTTTGCTCCTGCAGAGCAAGCCAAACTTTGCTCTGATTTCCCATGCATATTCATGGCAATTCACAGGAATTGCTGACAGGAACACCATCTCCAGTGCTTGGTATTTCCTTCAGTGACTGAGCCTCATCAATGCCAAGGGAAATTACTGCAGCTACTCTGAACACAGTAGTGTTTATGGATAATCACTCCTGAGAAGTGGTTTAGGTCAGGAGGTGGAGGAGCCATTAGGGGGACCAAAATCAGGGAAGGAAACAGTAATGTACCCAAACAGACACTCCTGGATCGTGGTCAAACTCCCTGGGCTCTGTCTGATGTTCTTCACTGCCCTCACATCCAAAAATTGGGAGATCCAAAAAGCCATCCTGGCTTGTGCCCAGCAGGTCGAGTAGAAGGTTCTGGGTCCCACAAGCAGAGAGGCAAATCCCCTTCCCTCCAGAGACTCCAGCCCCACCATGCCCACCCCCTGCTCCCAGCCTTGGCAGGTAAAACTGAATTACTACAGAGGAAACAAGATGTTTCTTTCAATCCTGTCCAAAGACAGCTGCCAAGAGTAAAGCCTGTGCCCCTTCCCAGGTGAGGTGTGATCAGCTGTGGGCACAAAGCACAGGTGGCAAAGCTGAACACAGGCACTGCAGCATTGGTTGTGGTGTGCTGAGATAATCGAGTGCCAAGGAAACCTGAACCAAATGTCAGCCAAGCAGAAAATATCATGCTTTTGAAGCATCATCCCAGAAGAGACTTTGTTATATTCTGCAGAAGAATTGCAGCTAAAACCTAGGCTGTGCTGCCTGATGCTGCTTTGTAGAGCATGAAAGGTGCTTGGTGCTTGTAATGATGGAGTCACAAAATGCCTCCTAAAATGAGGAGGAAGGAGATTCTTGCATCCAGAGGATGCTGCTCTGGCCACCTCTCAGCTCCCGACACAAAAGCATTAATATAAGATTGCCCATCATGGCTTTGAAAGGGCAGAAAATGGATTTTCCACATTCATGCCATTAGAAAGAGTTTTTGTTAGTTTGGGCCTAGAGATATCAGTTTAAATAAATGATTGCTCCTCAAAGTCCTGCTGTACTCTCTGAAGTGGGCTGTGAGCTCGTTGTGAGGTGTCAAGGAGCACCCCTGTTACCATGGGCAGCTGCACAAGGCTCCCTTACAGGAGAATCACCTCTGAAAGCCCATTTGGCTCCAGTACGGGCTGCAGAAATCTTTCCCAAGAGGAAAATTTCCAGCTTCTCTTCCAAAACCTTCTAGTTCTTAAAAAGACAAAGATGAAACAACGTGGCAATGCCTGGCCCTGGCTGAGACCAAAGTGCCTGTGCTGATTCTGCTGTGCCTGCAGAAATCTGTCCTTGTGTAGGGGGATAAAACTACCAAACGAGCCCTGAGACAGTAAATATTTCAATAGTGAAATTAGCCTAATTACTAAGCATGAGGGGGCATCTCTGGAGCTGCACCCTGTTCTCACAGAGCAAGAAACACCAAGTGCAGGACCAGCCTCTCCTCAGCCTTTCCCCCTCTGCAGAGTAAGACAGACCAAGTTACCCAGTGCTTCAAAGGATCTGGTTCCATCCACCTGGGACACAGCCTCACCAAAGTGAAGTCACATTGGACTCTTCTGAGGGTGAATGATAGAAACTAAAGCACTGTAATTTCCTTTCTTTTGTGAATCCAAAGCTTACGTTCAGTACCTGGAGCTAGTACTGTATGACCCATCATGAAAATTCATAGTCCCTGCTTTCCTGGATGTACACTTTCATCTTTAAAGATGATCTATATTCTTTGTTCCTAACTACAAGACTTACTTACTTCACTGAAGCAAACACTTTGAATAAATCCACTTCAAGCAATCCCAATCACTTTGTATAACAGACTTTTCTAGCACTTTTTGTGTCAAATGCAGATTTTTTTTTTTTCCACTAACAAAATGATTAGAAGATTGGAATAAAAAAGATAAATTCCGCAAACACTGCTAAGAAATCCTTTAATGTTTTTTTTTCCCCTAGTACTTTTAGGAATAACCAATTTCACACAAACACACAAAAAAAGGTTCCTATGAAGAACAGAATGTACAATTTTATGTGAATCACCCCATGGCCATGACCATTTATTTGTCTTGAGCTGGCAGAGAACACAATTACTCTTGAAAACATTTTCCTTGACAAAGAGTCACAAAATTAATTTGCCTCATCAGGTGCAGTGCTGTATGATGAAGAGAAACAGTAGAAATGACATGATAGGGAACAGAAGGTGGAGCAAAGAAAAAGGAGAATTTGAAATTCAGCTCTGCAGCAGCCACACGATTACCTGGCAATTACACCAGGTAGAGCAACATGAGATTCCTGCTATGTCCTGGCAGGAATAACTCCAGGGGTGTCTAGAAGATCCTAATTAGGTGGACAAAAGCAAGTTTCATGCTGCTTCTTCCTCTGAGGAGACATGCCCAGACCATGGGGATCGATGCAGCTCCACGGAGCAACACAGCAAATGTGTCTGTGGATGTGTGTGCTTGGCAAAAACACTCCCACTGCTAAATCTGTGAGATAGTGTCAGTCAGAGCTCCGAGAAAAGTTGTTGTATTTAAGTCCCTAAGCACTATTTCCCAAATGAAAATCAACAAAGAGGTCAGAGCAAGTCTCTACAGTCAGTTCATGTCCAAGGGAATTATTATTCTTCGTCTAAATAAGACTGAATGAGTACCATGAAGTTTGAGAAGAATATTAGAGACCACAGGCTGGTGTGTGCTGGCACCATGAGAAACGAGCAGCTCATTAATTCCAGGCACTGTATTCATTTCAAACCCATCCCAGGGCCTCGATTTTGCAAACAGATGCAGTGATGCAGATCTGCAGAGCACAGGATCAGAAATTCTCTTGGCGTGCAGGGAACAGAGGGACAGGAAGGCAGGGGAAGGGGTGGAGGAGCACAAACCACAGTGCTCAGATCCACTCTGATGGTGCAGAGTGACAGAACACACACAGAGTTCAATACAAAGCACATTTGCCCAGGACTGTGGTTAATTTGATTTTTCTTGCTAAAAGGAAAACAAAATATCAATGGCTGAGTGAATTGAAAATGCACAATGAAATAGTACCACCATGATCTCTAGGGTACTTTGGTATCTAAAGTATAAAAAGCCCTCTAAAATACACTACAAACTCCTCAAAAAAAACCCACAACTGAATAGAGGAAACAAGAAGAGAGAGAGAAAAAAAAAAAAAACCAACAACCAAAAAAACCAACAAAACCCTGCAAACAAATATATTTATGCCTAGGATAAGAGTGTTCACTAAAAGTAGATTACTCACAATGAGTGGTGAATAAAAACCCCCCTAAATCCGAACTCTATTTTTTGAGAGATTTTTAAAAATTCAATTTACTATTCTAATACATATAAAATCAGGAAAATAGGTAAAAAAATCCAAAACCCTTACCCTGCATCAATGAGCTCGCCTAATAACAGCTATCTTGATAGTCTAAAACACAGTCTCAATGAAGGGTTTATCACTTCTGCACCTCTAGGAGTTATAATCAAATTTGTGGTTTAAATATTCCTGAACTGGTGGACAGAGGGTTTGAGATCCTTTCAGAGATATTCTTTGATGCACATCTCCCCTTAAAAGGATTTTTCCAAAGCTTAGATAAAATTTTAGGCCGTCTCTGTGAAAGATGAACAGATGAACGAAATCTCTTTTTTTTTTTTTTTCCCCCTGCATGGTATTTTCCAGTCTGTTCACATGCTAACGTTGATGCCTACAGAGGCTCCCTGGAGCAGAGGCTAGACAGAGTTAAAGGAATAAAGTAGGGATTTGTTAAAAGGCTTTCACAGGATACACCTTGGGCAGTGCAAGAGCCTGGCCGAGGCTACACCCAAGATGGACTCCAGGTCACGAGTTTTCACACTTTCAAAAGTTTTGGTCCATTTACATTTTGGGGCTAATTGTCCAATTGCAGCTTCAGGTTATGAAGTCCCATCCTCCCAGATTGCTCTCCTCAATTCTCTGTTTACACTTTTTAGGCCAAAAGTTGTGATGATGTCCTTGGTCCTCAGGCTGGAAAAGGATTGTTTTGTCTGACTAAACTGTAAGGAGAACTTACTAACACTTTATATGAAGTTCAGAGTTGTCTACTAATGCACTACAGAATCTGGATAATAGGAAAGCTAAAACCTGAGGCATCAATGTGTCTGTGGATGAACACCTTCCTCGTAAGATAACTGTCCCACAGATTGAAAAACTAACTGAGGAATAATGCTGGAATGCAAAGTCTAATTCAGTTTGATGACTTTAGGGATTTTTAAATTTATTTTCTTAATTAAAAAAACCACAAAAAACAAACAAACAAAAAACAAACAAACAAAAACAAACAAACAAACAAACAAACAAACAAACAAACAAACAAACAAAAAACAGAGACAGCAGTTTGTTTCCAGTAAGTCAGGAAATATTTTGGTAATTCTAAGAACTAACATACCTATGATAGTTGGAGTGTTAAATATGATTCCATTTCATTGTTAGTATTGTCCCAGCAGCAAAGAATGACTCTCAAGCTTTATGTAGCACTATTTTGCTGGAGAAAAACAAGCCTTTTGCATTTCTTCTCCCATTGCACTGCTGGTTTTGTAACTTCCACACATTGTAGTTAGTCTATAAAACCACACATCCTAAAAACCTTTGCACAGATACCAACACTGCAGCTCAGGTTGACTATATGAGTGAAGAACCGTAAAATCTCTTCAGTGTGAGCTGCAATATTTAATGCCCCAAGACTGTTTCCACCTGCAAGCCCAAAAGCACTTCTGCAGGCTCCTGTTTGCCAGGACAGACCCCACTGCTCTGCCACAACGCTGCCAAACACTTACTGTGAAGGTTCTGGGCCATGTTTATTGTCCACTCCTCTGGTAAGGTCCCAGCCCTGGAGATCTTGGAACACTTGAGCTGGCTGGAGAGATCTCGTGACTCGAGCCAGCACAGGGTGTCCTCTCTGTAGCTGGAGTCCAGGGTCACCACTGCAGAGCCCTTCACAGGGCTCCGGGCAGACATTTTGCTGCCATTAAGGTATAAAACCTCAATCGTTTCAGAGCTTGCAACCAGGAGAAGAGGAGGTCTATCAGCAGGCTCTGAAAACAAAGTGAAGAGAGTTTAAAGGATTAACAGGCTGTATATTTCATATTTATCTTTTCGGTTTTAATGTAGTTTTTAATGCTCTTACCTGCTTCTTTTAAGATATGTAATAAATTGGTTTTGTTTTTATTTTCATAACTATCATATATTCCCAATTATTAGTCTATTTTATCCTGCTGTTCCAATGGTTCACATCATTAAAGAAAATTAATTACCCCAGCCCCACAGCCTCTGTTTAATTCCAAGTATCATTATTGCAACATTTTTCATGCCTGAGTCATAAAATGAAATACAACTTATGCAAATTATCTCTATCCAGATTACTGGCATTTCAAAAAGAATTAAGGCCAGGAAAACCTGCAGAACTCATGAGGACACATGAAATTGTAAGGTGCCTTTCATATAAGGGTCAATAAAATAGGACAAAATCTGAGGAGCGGGTGCCGCTCAAAGGAGTTATAACCAACCTAACAAAAAACCCAGTGCAGTGAAACCTTAAAGCATAGAAACCCTGCAGTTTCAGGCACATGTGAAAAAAATTTGTGTTGCCACATCAGGAGCTCTCACCCCAGTGTAATCTGCTAGTTTTCAAAATAATGCATCAATGTTTGAACATTGCATTGACATGCAACCCTTTCAATCAACATTCCACCTAACAGAGTCCTCAAATTTTCACTAAGCAGTTCCAGATGTCTACATGGTGAAAAAAATGGCGTAAATAAAAGGATTTGACAAATGGTGCTTCATCAGCAGGTCTGATTAAAGAGAAGAATATTTCAGTGAGAGCAGGGCTCAGTGGTCTCGCTCAAAGCCACAGCAGTAGGTGTTCTGTTCTTTGGTAATACCTGCTTTTATTTAAACATCTTGCTGCTCTCTTTTTAAAATTTATTTTGTCATGCAAAAAAACCTTATTTCTATAAAGCTTCAGTGTGTATTCTTTCTAATGTGGCTTTCATTTGCTCCTTATTTATTCTTTCCTGTTCCATAATGTATATTCTGTTTCGTTACACACCTTGTCCCTCTCCAGTAAATCCCACATGAACTTGTAAATCCCACATGAACACTTTTGCAGCATTACTTTTGAAACTTACTGTCTGTCCTCATCATCCTCAAATTCACTTCTACCCATCCATCAGTCAGATCCAAGCATTATTTTGCTTTGATTTTCAGAAGATATGAACTGCAGGGATTGAATTTCTTTGCAAAACAATCCCTTGTGGTGTAAGCTATGAGTGAAGCTCTCCAGTCTTGTTTGTTTTTTCCTTTCCAAAAGATAAGGTAATGGGGGGGGGTGGGTTTCACTAAGCAATTTTTGTTTGAAATCTGCCAGGTAGGTCCCCTTGCAGTCAGTGCCTGTAAATCTCTCTTTCCCCTTGTTCTTAGCAACTTTTGCTACCCTTGAGAAGAAAGCCAGATTTAAGAACTTCTGTGCCTATCACCCACTCACCCCAGACTTTCCAGGCTGGTACAAAAGGAACATTTCCATCTGCATCCTGCTGAGTCTGGGGATTTATTTTTACATCCAACAGCTCCGTGCTCAGCTTCCCTCTCCCCACAAAATAACACCACTGCCTACTTCTGGATTCAATCACTCTTTCCCCAGCTACCGGCAGTGTGAAAAGACCTTTATTATGATTTCTGCTCTTATACTTTGTGTTAAGCCAGATATTTCCACAGTCTGCAATAGCTAAAGCCTCAAAGAGAAGGCAGCTCACAGGAGCTGTTTGCAGTTTCAAAGCCACCAGGTGGTTCAGGGCTGCGAGAGAGAACCAGATCTTTCCTTTGAACTGACCTATTGAAAACTGTAACGGGGATTTAATACCTCACTAAACTCCAGAGAAAGGCTGTATTTTGGTATTATGGTCTAAGACATAAAGGAATTCTTTAAAGGAATTCGCTTCAAACCTCTTGAGCAGCAGTTGTAATCAAACCTGGCTGCAGACAAAGGTGTTGTAAGGACCTGTGGAATTGCCCAGAGGTTCTGCTCAGCATGCACTATTACACATTAAAAATGCAGAAACTAGATTACTGGGCTTGAAATTGTATTTTTAAAGAATAAATACATTAAATAATTCAATGGATTAAAGCAGTTAATCGTAGTTTTTCACAGTAGGGTAGATTACTTGATTCCTTCAGTGTTGCTCAGATAAAGGCTGATTTCATAATTTGAAAAACATAACATATTGATGATAAAATGGTACAAAATATCAAAATTCCATACAAAAATATACAAATCAATTTACTGCATAGCATAATGCAGATGAAAAACAGGAGATACTAAAAAAATCATGTCTTCATTTTCACAAAAACTGCTTGTCTGTTCCTCAAGAACAGATCCTACACAGCTTAAAAGTTTAGTGGACAGATTTAGGGTGAGTTCCATGAGCTGACAGCAGCTTTTCAAACAAGTGGACTTCATGTGCGGTATTTTTTCACAAGTTTTTCTTTTTTTTTTTTTTTTT